>BLSH010334472.1:69617-91045 GCA_018402905.1 Glandirana rugosa | reverse complement strand
CTGGGGGCACCTGTGATGGAAGGAGGAACTCCACTGGGGGCCCCTGTGTTGTAAGGAGAAACTTCTCTGGGGGCACCTGTGATGGAAGAATGCACTCCGCTGGGGGCACCTGTGATGTAAAGAGAAACTCCACTGAGGGCACCTGTGATGGAAGGAGGGACTCCACTGGGGGACACCTGATAGCATCTGGTGGCAGGCGACGTGGCAAGTGACACACTTGGGGCTCCCACTGATTCTGCATTATGGTGAGTTGAACTATTTCAGTTTATATTACAATGTAATAATATAAATAATGAGCTTCAATCATGCTGACATCATAACAACCATGGTGCCAGGATAATTGAAGCACCAACACCATCTTTATCTGCTGATCCCTCTTTCTTTCCTTCCTTCTCTTCTCTTTCCTTGTCCCCTATCTCTTTCTTTCTTCCTTCCTCAATCCCTCGTTCATCTCAGACGTGAGCATCATCTCCAAAACCACGCCCTTTAAGCCACACCCACTACTTAATTTAGACCACACCCATTTTCCCCCACGGCAAGCTTCATGTGCCACATTTCTTCGACCTGGAGCCCCTGGTCTTTTTCCCACCTAGCAACGCCCCTGGTTATAGTGATAGTTTTCTCAAAAGTATATTGGGGATGTAAAGCATTATATAATAAGGAGATGCCCTTTATTGGGGTTCTAAGATCAGTTAAGAAAGTGTATATTGGGGTTGGAAGCTCTACACATAGGGCTATTGGATGTTTGTGGAGGAAGGAATGTATTTGCAGGTAGTTAAATTGTAAAGACATAGAAAGGTTGAATATGGTGCTCAGTGTCTCAAAGGTTTGAAGAGCTGTGCCCTGGTATAGGTCTTTGAGGAACCTTACCCTTCTGTTCTGCCAAATTTGAGTATTAATACAGGGAATGAAGCGTTGTAAGGCTGATATGGGGGTAGGAAGTTTTGAGAGAGATCCTTTGGGGGAGGTTAGTAGTGATGTTTCTGACCAGAGTTTAAAGGAGATTTGGATCATTGGTACTGAGGTGACAGGGGGTACAGCCCCCAGTTTTAGGGCAAGAAGCGTTGTTTTAAGATCTTTATGTGGAAAATTGCATGATTCCATATATGCCCAGGGTTTGTGTTTGAGGGGGTTCCACCAGTGTTGGAGTTGGTCAAGGACGCATGCTTTATAGTATGCTGCAATGTGGGGTATTCCCATACCCCTGTTTCTCCTATGCCGCATCATAATATTAAGAGAACATATGGGTGCCTTATGGTTCCATATAAATTGGTTGCAGATTTTTTTGGGAAGATGTTAGGAAGGTTTGAGGTATGGGGGTTACCACTTACCAACCGGAAGGTTTTCCAGTTTTAGGACCAGAGCACTTTTTGCGATATGGCACTGTGTCATTTTAACTAACAATTGCGCGGTCGTGCGACATTGCACCCAAACAAAATTTGCGTCCTTTTTTTCGCACAAATAGAGCTTTCCTTTGGTGGTATTTGATCGCCTCTGTGTCATTTCTGATCGCCACTATAAACAAAAGAAGAGGGACCATTTTGCAAAAAAACCCCCAAATTTCTTACTTTTTGCTAAAATTCTAATCCAAAAAAAATATAAAAAAACTTTTTTTTTCACTGGTTTTGGCCGATTTATATTCTTCCTCATATTTGTGATAAAAAAAAAATCACATTTGGCGTTTATTGATTGGTTTGCGCAAAAGTGGCCGCGTTTACGGATGATGAGAATTCATTTCTGGGGTTTTTATTTTTTTTTAATTTTTTACTAGTAATGGCGGCGATTTTTAGCGGTACTGCGATATTGCAGCGGACATGTCGGACATTTTTGACACTTTTTGGGACCAATGACATTTATTCAGCGATCAGAAATTTAAATGTCCACTGATTACTGTATTAATGTCATTGGCAGTGAAGGGGTTAACCTGGGGGGAGAGCTAGGGGGTTAACTGTGTTCCCTGGGTATGTTCTTACTGTGGGGGGGTTGGGCTACCATGGGCATGAGAGATATAACTGGAAACAAAGAAAACAGATGCGCCTCTAAGAGTGACAGTATAAAAACAAGGGTTTATTAAATGACATGAAACTACTCACAAAGGTGGTAGAAGACTGCGCATTGCAGTGTAAGCCACTGCTGGCTTCTTTGTGGAAGTCCTGCTGTGCTGGGGTGGTGGAGCGTCCGGACACAGCTGCGCTGGGGGTGGAGGGTCCTTCGGTGAGTCCCGGGGATTCCTTCTCTGGAGACAGCGGTCCGATGCTACCAGTTCCAGTTCCTGCAGGCGGGGTAACCACAGTAACGGCAACGGTCTTTTGCCTTAGAGGCGCATCTGTTTTCTTTGTTTCCTCTTATCACACAGAAGTCCAGTTTGCTTCAAACATTTGCAGCCCTTGGCAGGACAGTTATCCTCAGCATCATTAAGGACTTTGACATACAGACTCTTTTTTATGTTTTTTATGATTTTTATGATTGTTATTCCAGCTTTTACAATGGTTTTATGCAATTCCACATTTATTATGATAATGTGATTCAGTTATTATTTTTAATCTTCTCCCATTGTTCACTTATTGGATTGGGACACTATTTCATCCACCCTTGGTTTACCACACTATTTCCTTTTACCATCAAACCTTATTTGTGGATGTCCCCATCCATAGGCCCCCCGCATACATACCATTTACATATATGGTTTCCCCACCAAATGCTTACAGCATAACTTTTCTATCTGATCCCTAGTCCACGGTTCACACTGCGCTGGGATACATCTTCCATGAGAGATCTAACTGATCCCAGTGACAGGGATCAGTAGATCACCCATGCCCGCACTGTCAGAATGGGGAACCGCCGTGTTTACATTGGCGGTTCCCCATTCTTTGCCTGTGGCCGCTCATCGCGGCTCGCCGGTGGACATCGGGTCCGCCCGAGCCGCGGGCACACTCCTCAGGAATGCGGCAGGCGCGCGCCCCCTAGCGGCCGTTCGCAGATCGCCGTCTTTTTACGGCGATTCGCGAACAGCAACCACACTGCCACCGTGAAAACATGGCAGGCGGTCGGGAAGTGGTTAAGGTGCGGAATAGGTAAAGGGGTTTGGGGATGATTAACATTTTTGATTCCGCTATTCTTCCTGCTATAGATATTCCTTGAGTCCTCAAGTATGATAGTTGTTGAGGTAGTGAGTATAGGAAGGGTTGAAAGTTCTCCTTATAGAGTTGTGAAGTGTGCGGGGTCAATTTAATTCCTAGATAGGTCAGCGTTTTTGGTGACCAAATGAAAGGAAAGTTCTTTATTATAGCGTCTCGCATTGAGGTTGGAATGTTTATTCCTAGGATTTGTGACTTTGCGGCGTTCCTCTAATAGGTTTTGCAGTTCTAGGAGTGATGTCTTGGGATTAGATAATATAAGCATGACATCATCTACAAAAAGACTTATTTTATGCTCAGTGCCAGCAATAGTGAGACCTGTGATGTTGGGATGGGGTTTCCATGAGCAAGATAAACATAATAGGCGACATTGGGCATGCTTTCTTGGTGCCATTAGAATTTTTTATCTTTTTGGAGGTTAGTCCTGACGTGAGGACAGAGGCTGATGGTGCAGAGTACAAGGACATTATAGCCATCTGAATCCATCCTTTAATTCCAAATTTATTAAGGACCATTTTAAGGTATCCCCAGTGGACTCTGTCAAGCGCCTTCTCCGCATCCAAAGAGAGGAGTAGAGAAGGCTTCCGAGAGAGCCCAACCTGTGAGATAACATTGATAAGTCTCCTAATCCTCTCAGGAGCTTGTCATCCTGGGACGAAGCCCACTTGGTCCGAATGGATAAGACTAGGTAAGATTGATTGCAGTCTAAGAGCAAGGAGTTTGGCGAATATTTTGATATCTCCTTTCAGCAGGGAAATGTGTCTATAGTTGGCAGGATTTGTAAGGTCTTTGTTGGGTTTCGGAATCGTCACTATCACCGCTCTTAACATTTCCTGTGGAAAAGATCCAGAGGTGGAGGCAAGATTGAAGATGGCACAAGATGGGGGGTGATTTTGTTTGCAAAAGCTTTGCAATATTCATTTGTGAACCCATCAGCTTCTGGAGATTTGTGGTTGGGTAGACTTTTTATGATGGATTGGATTTTTTGGATCATAAGGGGCTAGATATATTTTGGAGTTGGTCACTATTGAGGATAGGGAGTTTAACTTTGTATAAGAAATCATTTATAGCTGTAAGGGATGGCTGGGGTACAGAATCATTGTTGCAGAGGTCGTAGAGTGATTGGTAGTAGTCTGCAAAGCCATCAGCTATATCCTTTGGGTTAAATAGAGTCTTTTTGGAGCTAGGGTGCATAATGGAATTTATTTTTTGTTTGATTTGTTATGTTTTAACCCTTTTGGCCAGCCATGCCCCAGCTCTATTATGGAAGCCATCGCTGTTGGCTTTGAGATATTTGAGGTGAGTCTCATATTTATAAAGAAGTAGGGATCTAAGCTTATTTTGTTTTTGTATTATGTCTTGTGTAAGACGCGGGTTGGGGTTATTTTTATTTTCTTGCTCTTTGAGTGAAATAGAGTGCAGTACCTCTTCGATCTGTCTCCTCCTCTGTTTCTTGACATATGAAGCTAGTTTAATTAGTACCTCCCTCACATAAACTTTATAGGTGTTCCATAGAAGAAATCTATTAGTATTAGGAGTGTCGTTATGCAAGAAAAAATCATGGTGTTCCTGTAAGATCTTTTGGTACAATTTCTTGTCAGCCAGGAGCGATGCGTTTAGGGAGGAGTTGAGTTGCGAAGTGTGTCATCAAATTCTAATGTGATCGGAGCATGGTCTGACCAAGAAATTGTACAAATATCTGCACGTAGAACATTTTGTAAGTAACCTTTTGGCATGAGAAAAAAGTCAATACGAGAGTAGGAGGAATGTGCTGTGGATAAAAAGGTGAAGTCAACCCTTATTCCCTTGCTATCCACATTTCAGACTGACAATGTTTATTATAGCTGGGGACTTCAACATGCCTCCGAACCCGTCTCTGGATAAGCTGGGCCGCAGTGGCGCCGCAGATTCTGGTCTGTCCAAATGAGCGTCCCTGTATGGTATGGTGGATGTCTGATGGTGGAGGCACCCTGATGAACGTGCCTTTACTTGCCATTCAGCCTCCTGCAATACACTGTCCCGTATTGACCTGGTATATGTGAGTCCGGGACAGTTGTCAAGGGTTGGCGAAGTTGGCCTTCTTCCGAGGGGCATATCTGACCATGCACCCGTGTTCTGTTGCCTCTGGGTGGTGAGCCCCGGGAGAGCGATTGTGAAGGTTATCATGTTACTGGATCTCTGACCCCACTGTAGAGTTTGAGATGGCCTCATAGTTGACTGAGTACTGGGCAGCCAACGAGCACTCAGTGAACCCTGACATGGTTTGGGATGCCTTCAAGGCGTACGTTAGGGGGGGCTATCCGTCTTCCATTGCCCGGGCCAGACGTGACACGGCAATAACTATTGAGGAGGCTGAGGCCAAGGCCTCGGCTCTGGAATCCCAGTATGTCCTTTCTATGAATCCCATCACGTGTCTGGATATGTAGGCAGCGTATCGTGAGGTGGCCCTTCAAACAGCACGGGGAACAGTTGCCGCCCAGGGTACACAAGGTGCTGCAGAAAACCCTGAGGGAGCCCTGCCGGCCTCCATGGCTGAAGCGATCATCGTGGTGATCCCTAAGCCGAGTAAGGACCCTGAGTTCTGCGCCTCATACCGTCCCATATCCCTGCTCAACACTGACTAAGGTACTGGCAAAAATCCTGGCTGGGCGGGTCAATGAGGTTATCCTCACCTTGGTTCACGAAAACCAGGCGGGGTTTAAGCCGGGTAAGGGGACAGATATCAACCTCAGGAGACTCTTAAACAATATTCTTTATTGGTATTTTATGATACAAAGTATAGAAAAGGAAAATATGAGTATAGAATGGTATGAAAGTACAGATTGCGTAATACAACATTTAGCGGTCGGTATCATATCAGATAACAATTGGTACAGATGTTCCACAGTCAGTTACAATAGGGGAGAGAGGAGTAATAAAATAAAAAAAGAATATTTTATGCACATTAAGTCCACGCTGTTTATAGTATAATGAGGTTTAATTCAATTGTGTGTGGTAATTATATGTGTTTTTGCCAGATTTCCCATTGTTTAGCACATTTTTTGTAGGACACAGAGTTTATTGCTATTGCCTTCTCACATAAGCTGTTCATGTTTGTTTTTTTGGTGACTTCCGAAACATTTGGTACTAACAAGGATTTCCATTTGTAGAGGATCGGGGATCTTGCTGCAAGCAATATGTGGGTTACCACCGTTTGGAATTCAAATGGAAATTCCTCTATTCCTAGATTTAGTATTGCCATTGATGGGTTTGGGTGTTTGAATATTCCTGTGTATCTTGAGATCAGTTGGAATACTTGTGTCCAATAACTTGTCAAGGACGGGCACCCCCACATCACATGCAGCAGATTCCCTACCTGTCCTCAATTTTGCCTACATAGTTCTGATTGTGTTGATGTGATCTTCGCCAATCTGTAAGGTGTATAGTACCATCTATTTGTTATTTTTAGTGTCATTTCCCAATGAGAGTTGCAGTGCGATGAGCTAATAATGGTATTGAGAGCTTTTTTCCATTTTCCAGGGGAATAGGTGTGTCCCAAATCTTTTTCCAATTTTTCCATGTACTTGGTCTTTTGAAAACCTGAAGCATTTTGTAGTATTCCATAGAATAAAGATATCCCTTTAGCTTTGGGATTTGGCTCTGTATAATAATCCCATGCTTTGAGATGTGTGAATAAGCCCTTGTATGGGTGTTTCTCCAGGAAATGTCGTATTCCCATCAGTGTGTATGTTGCGTGATGGTGTATTTTGTATTCTTACATGACGTCTTCTATCTTTTTAAGTCCAGTTTTGCTGTATAATTGGTTAATTTCTTTGATGCCCGCTGTGCTCAGAGGTCTAGTGTCTAGCATGGGTATCATATGTTCTAGTAATTGGATCAGTGTTTGGGATGTTTGTGAGATATCCTGAATATTGTACTTTGCGGATATGTGCCTCCATGCCTTGACTGAGGCTTGTGTTGTGATTGGGAGAAACTTAAGGTCCCATTGTTTCCATAGATCACTTATTAATAATAGGGTTACGTTTTCTGTTGGGGATAGGGCTGTTTCAATTTCCCATAGTGGTTTTTCTTCCTCCCCCACCCAATTCTTGATGTGGGCTAGGTGTGTCACCCAGTAGTGGTCTTGTATGTTTGGTAACCCTGCTCCTCCTGCTCTTTTATTTCTGGTGAGAGAAAGGTTTGCACACCTCACTGTTTTCCCTGCCCATATAAACTTGTGAAGTATGGCCTGTAGTATTTTAACCTGTTTTGATGGGATTGGGATTCCTAAATTTCGGAAAAGGTAGATGATTTGTGGCATTATGGCCATCTTAAACGCTGCTATTTTACCCCCCCATGACAGTTCAGTGCGTGACAATCCATCCAATTCTTTGGTGATTTTAATTATTAGGGGTGTCAGGTTCAATGAGAGTAGATTGGAGATTGGGGTGGTGATAATTATCCCAAGATATTTAATTCCTCCAGATTTCCATGGAAAGGGTATTTGGGTCATAAGTTTAGTTTTGTCGGATGGGTTTATCCCAAGGTCTAGAATTTCAGATTTGGAGGTGTTCACCTTGTAATATGAGACTCCTCCAAACCTTTGAAGCATTTTGTATGCCGCGGGTAAGGATTTCAGGGGGTTGGTTAGTATTAAAATTATGTCATCCGCAAATAGATTGATTTTATGGGGGGTATGCCTAAAAGTGATTCCAGTTATGTCCGTTGAGTCTCTGATTGCTTCTGCTAAAGGCTCAATAATTAAGTTAAATATTGTGGGGGACAAGGGACATCCCTGTCATGTACCGTTAGTTATTTGGAATGTTTTAGATAGTATACCTGAGGTATATACTTGTGCGGAGGGTTTATCATACAATGATAAGATGGCAGATCAAATAAATTCTTTGTATCCAAATTTTGTTAATACCTGTTTCATATATAGCCAGTGTACCCTGTCGAACGCCTTCTCTGCATCCAGGGCAAGGAGCAGAGAAGGCGTTCGACTTCTACTTGCGTAGTCTATTATATTTATTATGCGTCTCACTGCATCAGACGTCTGTCTACCTTCTACGAAGCCTGTTTGATCTCTCTTGATCAATTAGGGGATTATTTTCATGATTCTTTTGGCAATTAGTTTTGCTAGTATTTTAGTGTCCGAATTTAGAAGTGAGATCGGGTGAAAATTAGCTGGAGTGGTTGGATCCTTTCCTGGTTCAGGGAGGGTGACTACGTATGCTTTCAGCATCTCTGGTGGCATGGAGGTTTCTTCTATAGCTTTAGTAAATACTGTTATTAAGTGTGGGGTTAGTTCTTGATAGTATATTTTGTAATACTCATTTGGGTATCCATCAGGTCTGGGTGATTTGCCTATTGGGAGTTGGCTAATTATTTCTTTTAGTTCCTTTTGGTTTAGGGGTGTATTGAGTTCCTTTAGTTGTGACTCTGTAATTGTCGAAAGTAGAGATGAGCGAACCCGAACTGTAAAGTTCGGGTCCGCACCAAACTTTCGGTTGTCCGTGTTCGGAACCCGAACGTTTGAGAAAAAGTCCGGGTTCGGGTTCTGGGTTCTGGTATTTTATCACGCATGTTGAATAGCTGCAGGGCAGCCAATCAACAAGTGTTTCACTGGTTTTCCCTAGAAGCCATCACAGCCATGCCTACTAAATGGCTGGAGTCACAGTGCTGCATGTCACATGCTCTCAGGTTAGTGTAGGGAGAGGATGCTGCTGGCGCTGTGAGGGACAGATTGTGAGGGAAAGATTGCAGATCTAATAACTAGGTAGAGATTACTACCTCTGCTGTGAGGGACAGATTGCAGTGATAATAAGTAGGTAGAGATTACTACTACTGCTTTGAGGGACAGATTGCAGATCTAATAACACTCATCCTGCATTACAGAATGATCTGATTACAGAACGATCTCTCATCCTGCATTACAGAACGATCTGATTACAGAACAATCTGATACTGGACTAGGTAGTGATTACTACTGCTTTGAGGGACAGATTGCAGATCTAACAACATCTCCCATTTTTCTTCCTTTTACAGCCCTCTAGCACTTGTCGGGACTTTTTTACAGCCATTTTTGTGCCGAAAAGTTTGGGCACCCATTGACTTCAATGGGGTTCGGGGTCAGGGGTCAAGTTCGGGTAACGTTTGGTACCGAACCCCAACGTTTCTGCGACGTTCAGCCGAACCCGCCGAACCCGAACATCCAGGTGTTTGCTCAACTCTTGGATTCCTTCTAAGGTTGGTTGAGGAGTGTCAGGGTCGTCCTTCAAATTATATAATGCGCTGTAGTAATTTGTAAACTCATCCGCAATAGCTTGTGGGTGTGTTATTTTCTGTGTTGATGCCTTGGTATTTAAGTGTGGTATCCTGGTTTTGGCCTGTTTGATTTTCATTTGGTTGGCTAGATATTTTCCTGCCTTATTCGCCTGTGTGTAGGATGCTGTTGTTAGCTTTCTCATGAGGAAGTCATGTTGTTGTGCCAATAATTACCTAAGTTGGTTCCTCAGTTTTGCTAGGGAGTTGGCTACCGTTATTGAAGGCTTTTGTTTGTTTAATATCTCTAAAGTATGTATTTCTGACAATACCCCTTTTAATTTGGCATTATATACCTTCTTAGCTCTGGAGCTTTGTTGAATGCAGATGCCTCTCATGTAGGCTTTATGTGCATTCCACAAGGTCCATACGTCAGACACTGAGTTTGTGTTTGCATGGAAGAAATCCTTAAGGTTTTGGGATATGACTTTTGCATATTCTGGATCCTGCAGGATCTTAATATTACATCTCCAGACCTGGGATCTTTCCTTTGGAGTCCCTCCTCCACAGACATTAAAATAGGTGCGTGGTCCGACCAAGTTATGTCTTTAATAGTGGAGGAAGTTACCCTTTGGAGCAGTCCCAGGTCTGATACATACATGTCAATACGTGAGTACGTCTGATGTCTGGAGGAGTAGAAGGTAAAATCCCTCTCTGAACCGTGCATACTCCTCCATACATCGTACAACCCCTCTTTGTGAAATATATGATTAAGGGATAAATGTCTCCCTTTAGCACCAGAGGATGAGTCCACACCTTGGTCACTCGTTAGGTTATAATTCCCACATATCAAAGTGTGACCATGCCTACAGACTGGAAGTCTCTTGAGTAGTCTATTGAAGAAGCGGATCTGATGCGTGTTTGGCGCATACATATTCACCAGTGTTAAGGGAGTGTCATTGATATCACATTCCAGTATTATGAATCTGCCTTCTGTGTTCAGGGTAGACAACCTGAGTTTGAAGTTTATCGTGTTCTTCACTGCCAGCATCACTCCTCTCTTCTTCTGTTGGGCATTAGCTTGGAAAATATGTGGAAAGTCCTTGTGAGTACATTTGGGATGATCTTTAGCTCGAAAGTGAGTCTCTTGCACGCAAACTATGTCTGCGTTGACCGTCTGTGCTTCTTTCCATAGGGAAAATCATTTGACCAGGTTGTTAAGGCCATTGACATTGAGTGAAAGAAATGTAATGGTCATTCTGGTTATTTAAAACAGTCATATTGGTCGTTGTGGGCTTGTGCATGAATACCAAATGTGTTATCATATTTTGGTTGAAACTTACAACCCGTGGTTCAGTACCCTTAATATCTGAGCTTGATTCCTCCGCTAAAAAACATTCAGTCAAAAAGATGTAAAAAAAGGGCCATGAACGCAGCCCGGTAACAGAGCTAACTGTCAGGTATTGAACAGGGGCCACTGGATATTCTGTTTATCCTTGGCCTGGGACTTTAGTATTTGGATTCTTTGCGATGTATGTCAGGTACATCCATTGACCAGCTTCTTTTTTGCTGACTTTTTCCTTGAGACCATGCATTAAAAAGGTATATGTGAGAATAAATTAAATAAAATAGTGTGTATATCAAATGTATATATATAGAGATAATGTGTAAAAGTCAATTTAAAAAATGTGCACGTGTAAATAAAGTGACTGTGCTCTCTGCATATATTGAAAAGGCATAAAAGATATCAATAAAATAATAATGTTATGCAATCACAATTCTTCAAAAAAGACTTATTATGGATTTAAATCTTAAATCAGACCCAGAAGTAAAACCAATAGAAAAGAAGGTGACTTTAGTGGCAGTGCTTATTAAAAAAGCAATAAGTGTAAACTCAAAACTAAAAAGGCAGAATCTACAAAATGTAGAAGTAAAACCAAAATCTGAAAACTGGAAAAACAACAAGATGGCGTCTTCAGAGCGTCTTCATGTATCATATGTAGAGCGACTAAAAGGATGTTAATAAGTATATTTCATAGACAAGTGACCTGTCAGTAAACATCCAAAACAGGGTTCAGAAAAGTGGCTTAAAACAGTCTGATGCTCAGAACGTACGTGACAGCTCAAAATTGGTGACTTCACACGGTGATCCCCTCCTGAGTCCCTACTTACCGGAAACCTGCACCCCTGCAGGGGTAGAACGCGTGTAGGGACCTCTATCCTGGGTGGGGGTAAAGAGGTGGCTCCACAGTGCCCGTGACCAATGATGGCTCCCTTTCCTGTTCTGTCGGTGCTCCTGGGTCAATCCGGTACGTCCGGGGTCCCGGGAACTCCCTCCGGTTAGGAAAAATATTTATCCAACTGCGTTGCTGTGTTGTATAACCGGCGCACTTTGTGCATTTCAGATATCCGGGAATTTTATGAGGTCACTCTGAGTTCTGCAGCCAAGGAGATCACCGAGGGCTCACATCTGAATTCTGCAGTTACAAGGCCATTTCCTTGTCTAAGGTTGACACCGAGGTGGTGGAGCCCTTGTGGCTGATCTCTAGGGTTGCTGGATATTTCCATTTATGGGGAATGGAGTGGTTCCTGAGGGACTTTGTAATTGTTGCCAGATTTTTGCGTCTCATCATGGTGTATCGGGAAAGATCCGGGAGCATCTGTAGATTAGCATGCTCTTCTGGTAGTGTATTCGTTCTTCTAAAGGCTGTAATAATTGCTTCTTTTGCTTGATAGTAATGCATTTTTAAAAGCACATCTCTTGGTGTGTCAACTGTGAGGAATGTCGGCTTAGGTAGCCTATGTATCCTATCAATGGTCAGATCGGACACCGAAAGTGTTGGGACTAATTTTGCGAAGATGTCTGTGACATATGATTGAATCTGGTTCTGTTGGACATTTTCAGGTATCCCTCTCAGTTTAATGTTGGACCTTTTTGATCTGTTCTCCAGGTCAGCTACTTTAGCTTTGAGCCATTTAATGTCGTCTGAGTGACCGTCGTGGGCGTCTACCATTGTGTTGAATGATGTAACATAGTTCTCCATATTGTTTTCAATGGACGACACTCTGTCCCCTATTTCTTGAATGTCTTGTTTAAATTGCCTGAGAAAGTCCTTGAGATCTGTTTGTAACGAGGATCTCAGTGATAACAGCATATTTTTTAATGTGCTGTCCGATATGGGCTGTCCCGTAATCGGGAATGTGGCTATAGGGTCTGCTACTGCTGGTGCCGTACTTGAGGCCGGGGCTTGAGTGGGGCCTAGTTCCATGTCTGCCCTTGTTCCAGGGTAGGCTCCCTGCATGGTTTGTTTTTGACCGGGCTCCTCGTGGATGGTGAGGAGGAGCCCGATGAGTCCCCACTGTCTGGGTTTCCTACCTGTGCCCCTTGGGAATCCTGCAGTCAGTGTATATGGGATCCATCCATCCCAGAGCTGGTGTGTTGCGGCCGTGTGCCGCCGCCATTTTGTTGTGTTCTCCTGCCCGCTGACTGAAAGAAACTTGCCAGTTTCTGGACGTGTGCTTGGTGTTTCCTCCTGCGGGTCATCGTTCCGGGATCCCTGGTGCCCTCTGCTACTGTCAGGGTCTTTAAGTCACCTGGATGTGCCTGTTCGTTGCTCAGTCCTGGGTGGCCGTGCAGAGCTCCTGCTTCATGTGGCCATCCACCTCGCCAGTTGCCACGCCCCCCAACCTCGGGAGACTCTTTACGGTGCTGTCCTTGACTGACTTCCTTGGGCCGTTAGATGTAGTGGCCTCCCTAGATGCAGAAAAATTGTTTGATTCAGTTGAATGGAACTATCTCTGGGAGGTTCTACGTCGATTTGGGTTTAGCCCATGGTTTATTTTGTGGGTCCAGGCCCTGTACTGATCCCCAACAGCTAGGGTGCACACAGGATCAGTACTTTCCCTCCCTTTTCCCTGTGCAGGGGCACCAAACAGGGATGCCCCCTGTCTCTGGCCCTATTTCCCTATTTGCACTTGCGATTGAGCCAATGGCGATAGTCTTACGAAATTCTCCGTCTGTCATTAGCATTATCATGGGCCCTGTGCAGGAAAAGGTTTCTCACTATGCTGACGATAACTTGCTGTATCTGAGGAACGACAATAACTCATTGCAGGCAGCGCTATCTAATATTAACACCTTTGGTAGATACTTGGGCATCTGTATCAACTGGGGGAAGTCGATTTTCTTCCCCCTGCACGATGCGGCAGTGGCGGGGCTGGCCGGCGTTCCTCTGATGATGGTGTACCAATTTAAGTACTTGGGTATTGTGATCCATAGGGACCTCTCGCAGTTCATTACTCTTAATCTGACCCCAGTGGTCTCCCTCTTATCGCGGAAATGCACGGTTTGGAAGACGCTCCCTATATCCCTGGTTGGCTGAGTGAACCTAATTAAAATGTTTATCCTTCCTAAGCTTTTGTATATTTTTAGGCAAACCCCAGTCCCTATATCGCACTCCTTTTTTGCCAAAGTTGACACTATAGTCTCCTCATTTATTTGAAACGGAGGGACCCCTAACATAGCCACCCTCCAGCTTCCCAGTACCCTGGGAGGACTCGCCCTGCCAAGCTTCATTAAGTATTACTGGGCAGCTGTTCTGGTCTCTATTCGCTGGTGGCTGTCGGAGGAGCCGGCCAACCTGGCATCTACACTTGAGGCAGCGCTTCTGGGCTCCTACGCTGAGCTTAGGAACCTGATCCAGAGGGAACCCCGCTCTAAGCCAGGTATTACTACTCCAATGCACACCACTCTGAGCGTGTGGGAAACTGTGCGGGCTAAGCTGGGGAAACCTGTCCAGTGGTCTCCGTACACCCCACTGTGGTGGAATCCGAGATTACCGCATTTCCAGGGGATCCTTGACCCGATAGTCTGGGCATGAGTTGGGATTAGAACTCTGGGTGATATTGTTTCAGATGGGAAACTACTTACCTTCAACGAACTTAAACACAGGTATGCCCTGCCCAACCACATGTTTTTCAGGTATTTGCAGATGAGGCACGCTTACTGGGCCCAGTTCCCTCGACCCATACTGCTGGAGGCCCTCTCCCTTGAGAGTATGCTGGGGATGAAGGATAAGGATAGACCCTTATCTACGACCTATGCTATCTTGATTGGCTCTGATACCTCCAAGGTGTCTCGGCTGTTTTCGGCCTGGCAACAGGATGTTCCTGCATTGGCTGATGATGATTGGGAGGAGGGCATCCAGCAGTATCTCACCCTTATGATCTCCGCTTGGGATAAGTTTACATAACTAAAATTCTTACACAGGATGTACTCTTCCCCCCGTGTTTGTCCAAAATATACCCCGATCGAAGTCCCGCATGCCATAGATGTGGATCTATGGAGGGATCCTTCTTTAATGTTGTATGGACATGCCCACAAATTCAACAATTTTGGGAAGGGGTGGTTACAAGTATCGACTCTATTGGCCGGCTTAGGGTCCCTTGCGACCCTATACCACCACTGTTGGGGATATGTGACACGTTGGAGGTCCCCTGATCTAAAAAGCTCTTTGTCTTCTATGCGGCATTCTATGCTAGGAAAGCGATTCTCCTGCAATGGAACAAACCCCTTCCACCGACGACTCGACAGTGGCAGCCCCTGGTAGACTCTGCCCTGCCTCTTTATAAATTGACCTATATGGGCCTCAACTGCCCGAAAAAATTTGATAAACTTTGGGCAGACTGGGTCAGTGAGCGTAGATTGACACTGCAGTAGGGCCCAGAGTAAACTGCATGTTGTGGTTTGAGGAGGAGACACCATAGTGACTACTGTTAATGCCCTGAGATAGCTGTATGGATGGAGGGATGTAGCTCATGACTCCTGCCCCTTCTTTTAGTAGCTGCTCTCCCCCTCGACCCCTTCAGCACGTAATTCTGAATAGATACGCTTAAGAGTGTATAATTGCATGGATGTGAATTGCCCTGTTCTGTACCTGTGTCCTATGCATCTGAAGCTAATGTACCTTGTGGAGTTTATTGCTAAGTGACTTATGGCTACCCTATGAAACTGCCACTGCTTTTTGTTGTATGTATTGAAACATAAATAAAAATTATGTTAAAAAAAAAAGGTGAAGTCTTTTTCTGAGCCATGGAAACAGCCCCATACATCATACAGATCATATTCATTTAGAAGAGGTATGATAGAGTTCCTGGGTCTTCTATCAGGTGTTGTAGAGTCCATGGTGGGTTGAAGAATTGTATTAAAATCACCTCCAATAATAAGAGTGCCTTGTAAGATGTCTTTAACCATGGCAAACAGTGGGGTTAGGAATTTCCGTTGTTTCACATTTGGGGCGTAGACATTCACTAGTGTAAAACCTGTTTGATTTACTTCACATATGAGGATGATATATCGACCCTGTGGTTCTAGGATGGTATTAATATAACGAAACAATACCGAGTCTCTGATGGCTATAAATACACTGCACAATTTTTTTGGGCCATTTGCCATATATAGATGCGGAACTTGTTGGAATTTCACTTGAGGGCATTTGTTGAGGGCAAAGTGAGATTCTTGAGCAAAAATTATGTCAGCTTTAAGAGCTTTTGCTTCCTTTACCAATGCAGATCTCTTAAAGGGGCTATTGAGGCCCATAGCGTTTAGTGACAAAATTTTCAAAGGCATGTTAGGCAGTGGTTACTCGGTGGTGTGGCATTGTTGGTACATCTGGTAAAGAAAAGGAAAAACAGAAAAACAGGGAGCATAGGAGAAAGTACCTTGACATGTGATCCTGTAGGTCCAATGGTTGGTGAGGGATAGGGACACGTACATGTTCCATGGGTCGTCCATGTAGCCTTTGATTTGTGGAGTGTGACTGGTCGGGTGAGGGAAAAAGGAGAGGGTTAAACAACATAATAACATACAAACAAGTATAAGAAAAGCCTGTCATACTACAGGCTTAATGAGCAGCAAAGCTGCTGTTGTAAACCAGGGGTTAGAGTAGGTAGGTAGTGCAGTGCACTAAGTCAGGTATCAGATAGAGAGTCGGGGTACCCCCATCCTCACGCCAAGTTATAAGGTGTAGTGATAGGAGCAGGCTCATAGGTAAAGGTGGTCGTTGATCAGGTCCATTCTGTTGGTAGATGTTCTGGTTGAGCCGGAGCAGGTAGTTGTGTGTCAGGAGGGAGAAGTTGCCACTGTTTGAAGATCTGAATTCCCTTCTCCACACTATAGATAGGGTATGTTTTACCATTCCAGGTTACAAGCAGCTTTGTGGGGAACCCCCAGCGGTAGATTATGCTTATCTTTTTCTTCAGGGCTATATCTATATCTAAGATAAAATCAACAGCAGACACTCCGCTTTCCTCTTTATTCCCCTCCTGCAGCGGAGTGTCTGCTGGGACGCTGGATAGCATGCCATATGAGATGGCCACATACCTCCTGTAGCTTCCGGTCTATTTGAGTTCAGCAGATCAGCTACAGCTTGTGGAGGTGTCTGTTTGGAGATATATTGGTGAAGGAATCCCCTGGATGTGATTGCGATTATGCACAAGCTGGCTTGAGTGCTCCTGCAGTGTTGGATTGGAAGCATACATTCTGGGTGTGATGGTCCTATGCTGAGTTCCCCACAGATATACTCAAAGGCGTTGTGTATCCATATTTCTGGTGAGCCTCCAATTTTTACCTTTTTGCACGTGGTGAACAGAGGTGGAGGACACTGATTGAAGATTATTCACATAGTTTAAGAAGTTTTGGTTCCAGCACGGGCAATTTAATTTATTTTTCCTGGCACTGGCACTTTTTCACTGAACATTTAATATCATGATTTACTTTGCAATTTACCATATTACTCTGGAAGCGCTGCTAACACTGGACTTATTACACGAGTGTTGACTTTATCTTTGATTTTTTATTTAAAGCAGCAGCTGTGTGATTATTTATTTATTATTTAATTCACAATTTATGTTTTATTATACATTGTATGTTTTTTTTTGCACAATTGGGTTCTTGCACGATTGTGTTTTAGCACCTGTAGCACGGGTTGTAACTTTTAGCGCAGTATTTGTATTTTATATATCTATATCTGCTACGATATATCTGTATACAGGGAGATGTTGTGAAATTCGTCCGGGACCACAGGGTTCTGTTTGGCTATTGCCATGACTCGCTCCTTTACATGGTAATAGTGTATATGGGCAAGGGTGTCCCTGGGTGCAGTATCTGGAAAGGAGTTTTGGCTTTGGTATGTAATGATCTCTGTCCACACAGTTCTATATCTGTTAAGGATGGGATAAGGGCCTTCATAAGATGTTGCACAAAGTTAGTCAGCTCATTTGGCGGAATAGATTCCGGTATGCCCCTGAATTTAATATTATTCCTCCTTGAGCGGTCCTCGAGGTCTGCGATTTTATTTTGGAGGTGTTGCAGTCCATATTCTTGGTCAGCATATGCATCTACAAGGTCGTTGTGTGTGGAATAAAGATCCGCCATTTTGAATTCTAGGTGGTGTATTTTCTCAGCATGCATTTGGACCATTTCATTAAGGGGTGTAATCATATCAGAAAAGTCATTAAACAGGGTACCTCTGAGGGAGAGGAGCACATTTTTCATTGTGTTCTCTGAAATTGCTTGGTCTGTAGCTGGGAACATATCTATTGTTGGGCCTGGCTGCTTCCCTTGCCATGCTGCTTGTAGCGCTGTGTACTGGGTGGGGGGGAACACATCTCCTTCCCTGCATTTCTTTATTTTAGTTAGGCTGTGGGTAGATGGAGTAGAAGGTGGGGATAGCTCATCCAGTTCCTCCTGGTGCGGAGGGTCATGGCTCCCAGGAACATGCTGCTGAATCTGGGAGCGGGACACTCCGACAAAGCTAGGGCGGGTGCCATTTTGCTTACCGCCGCGAGGAGCTGCTGGATAGAAGTCCATTAGCAGCTGCATCAGCTTATTGTTCTTTCTCCTTTTGGACATGATGTCCTCGGGTGTTTGGCTGTGTTGAGAGTCGATTTTTGTGTGCCGATGGGCTCTCCTTCTGTCACTATGAGCCGCAGAAAGGCGTGAGTGGTCTGGAGCTCTCAGCTACACGGCCATCTTCACCGCTGGCTGGACAACCCCCTTGAGGGCCTTTTTTAAAACAAAAACTTTCCTATAGTTTTTAGAACTGTTGTGGCTGCTGCATGTTTCTTTATGAAAGTCCAACTCCATAAAAACCTGAAAACCCTCCCTTGCAGTGGGGATGCACCCAAACTACAAGGGTTAAATGGTCATTAATCTCTAGGGGATGGTAACAGCAGGGCTATAGTCAGAGGAGGCGCAAGGGAGAAGATGCTTCTGGGTCTAGCAGTGCAGAGGAACCTGCAAGAGTGAAGGATAAGGTAAATAAATGTGTTTTACCGAGTGTTTTAGACATAAATGAGCATTTAACTGTTGCAGTGTGGGCACAGCCCCATTGCAAGTAATATTTTTTTCTTCCAATAAATTTTTAGTGCGAGCAAAACAAGTATTACAAAATGTTGGAATCAAGTAAATAACCAAGGAGTAACAATAATGATCATTAACTTCAGTGGTCTATGACCTATTTAACCACTTCAGTCTCAGAAGTTTTTACCTCCTTAATGACCAGAGCACTTTTTACAATTTAGCACTGTGCTGCTTTAACTGGTAATTGCGCGGTCATGCAATGCTGTACCCAAATTAAATTTGCGTCTTTTTTTCCCCACAAATAGAGCTTTCTTTTGGTGGTATTTTATCACCTCTGCAATTTTAATTTTTTGCAATATAAAAGAAATAAGAAAGAAAATTTTGAAAAAAACAAGATATTTTTTAATTTTATTAAAAAAATACAACAAACTCAATTTTAGTCCTACGTTTTTGCCAAAATGCATTCAGCCACATGTCTTGTGTAATAAAAAAAAGTAAATAAGCATATATTTATTGGTTTGCGCAAAAGTTATAGCTTCTACAAACTAGGGTACATTTTCTGGAATTTGCACAGCTTTTATTTTTTGACTGCCTATCTCATTTCCTGAGGGGCTATAATGGAAGGGCAGTACAAACTACCTCCCCCCCAAATGACCCCATTTAGGAAAGTAGACACCCCAAGGAATTTGCTGAGAGGCATGTTGAGCCCATTGAATATTTTTTTGTGATTGAAACATGACAAAAAAATTACACAAAGTTGTCACTAAATTATACACTGCTCAAATATGCCATGGGTATATGTGAAATTAAACCCCAAAATACATTCTGCTGCTTCTCCTGTGTATGGGGATACCACATGTGTGAGACTTTTTGGCGATCTAGCTGCGTACAGGACCCCGAAAACCAATCACCGCCTTCAGGCTTTCTAACGTCGTAAATTTGTGATTTCACTTTTCACTACCTATCACAGTTTCAGTGGCCATGAAATGCCCAGATAGCACAACTCCCCCCCAAATGACCCCATTTTGGAAAGTAGACACCCCAAGCTATTTGCTGAGAGGCATATTGAGTCCATGGAATGTTTTATATTTTGCCACAATTTTCAGGAAAATTACATTTTTTTTTCACAAAGTTGTCACTAAATGATATATTGTTCAAATATGCCATGGGTATACATGAAATGACACCCCAAAATACATTCTTCTGTTTTCTTCCTGAGTATGGGGATACCACATATGGGAGACTTTTTGGTGGTCTAGCCGCATATAGGCCCCCAAAAACCAATCACCCCATTCAGGCTTTCTAAAGGCGTAAATTTTTGATTTCACTCTTCACTACTTATAACAGTTTCGGTGGCCATGGAATGCCCCAAAAGCACACATCCCCCCCCCCCCCCAAATGACCCAATTTTGGAAAGTAGACACTCCAAGCTATTTGCTGAGAGGCATGGTGAGTATTTTGCAGATCTCACTTTTTGTCACAAAGTTTTGAAAATTGAAAAAAGGAAAAAAATACATTTTTCTTTCCTTTCTTAATTTTTCAAAACAAATGAGAGCTGCAAAATACTCACCATGCCCCTTAGCAAATACCTTGGGGTGTCTACTTTCCAAAAAGGGGTCATTTGGGGGGGAGGGGTTGTGCTATCTTGACATTTCAGGGCCTTCAAAACTGTGATAGGTAGTGAGGAGTAAAATCACCATTTTACGCTCTTAGAAAGCCTGAAGCGATGATTGGATTTTGGGGTTCCGTACGTGGCTCGGCTCCCAAAAAGTCTAACACATCTGGTATCCCTGTACTCAGGAGAAGCAGCAGAATGTATTTTGGGGTGTAATGCCACATATACCCATGGCATGTTTGAACAATATATCATTTAGTGACATCTTTGTGCAAAAGAAAATGTCAAAACTTGTGACAAAAAATAAAATATTCCATGGATTCAAATACCTCACAGCAAATAGCTTGTGGTATATACTTTGCAAAAAGGGGACATTTGGTGGGGGGGTTCTGTCCTGGAAATTTTATGCCCAACATCACCCGCTATTCTAACCACTTAAACCACCCAGTCCTTTCTGACACTTTTTGTTTACATGAAAAAAAAATTTTTTTTTTTGCTAGAAAGTTACTTTGAACCCCCAAACATTATATATTTTTTTTAAGTGGAGGCCCTACAGATTAAAA
The DNA here is from genome assembly GCA_018402905.1 of Glandirana rugosa. Taxonomy (NCBI): domain Eukaryota; kingdom Metazoa; phylum Chordata; class Amphibia; order Anura; family Ranidae; genus Glandirana; species Glandirana rugosa. Next base: position 70,126 of record BLSH010334472.1, on the reverse strand, counting down.
TGGTGGGTGTTGCAATTTTTTTTTCACAAAGTATTAGTATTAGTATTTTTTTGGGGGAAAAAAACTTTTTTGGATCTTAACCACTTCCATACAGGACACTTACACCCCCTTCCTTACCAGACCAATTTTCAGCTTTCAGCACTCTCACACTTTAAATGACAATTACTCAGTCATGCAACACTGCAAAAAGGGGGTTTTTTTATGATTATGATTATGAAACACTTTTTTTTTAACGTTGTGGGTGGTAAAATTAGACATCCCGGAGGTGAATTTTTTTTATATATTACAAACCCCCAAGTTTCATTGAAAGATCGTTTTTTTTTTTAAAAAAAAAGTACATTTGTTTTTCACAGTCTTTCCTGACCCACCAAATTCACCAATCTTATCGCCCACTACAACCCGTATTTTAAAGGTCCTGTCTTGGGGGGGTGGTTTACAGGGGAAAAACGTTTCATATATGGTGTTCGATAAACGACACTCCATAAACTTAGGTACCTTATAAAATAAAA
>BLSH010334471.1:195084-207934 GCA_018402905.1 Glandirana rugosa | reverse complement strand
GTTTGCAGAACAGTAGTTCAGTTAGTCCCGGTTTTATTTAAAGTGACACACAGTTTCCAGGTGTTTGCAGAACAGTGATATGGGTTCTCCCGGCTTATTTATACTTTTTTGACACAGTTTGAAGATGATTTTAGAACAGTTATATGGCTTCTACCGTTAATTAATACTTTTCAGACCCAGTTTAAAGGTGGTCCACTTCCTCCTCCATTTTTGCTTTTTTTATGTTTTTATTTTTTTTATAAATGCTTTTAGTTATTTCCCTGTCCCCATTTCTTTGTAGGGCACTTGTCCCACCCTTACCCCCATTTCCTTCCTTTTGCAGACCTCTAGGACTTTCCAGGACTATTTTACAGCCATTTTTGTGCCTAAAAGTCTGTGTCCCCATTGATTTCAATGGGGTTCGGGGTCCGGGACAAAGTTCGGATTCTGTCCGGACCCGAACCCGGACTTTGTCCCGAAGTTCGGCTGAACCAGCAGAACCTGGACTTCTAGAAGTTCGCTCAACTCTAATCGGGAGATATGTCGACACATTTCCCCATAACCAATGGCACCAGGCAAGGATGCCCACTCTCCCCCATCATTTTCTCATTGATAATGGAACCCCTCGCAGAGCACATTAGACAGAACCCTGCCATATTGGGCCTAGCCATAAATGAAGTCCAGCATAAAATAGGACTATACGCGGACAACATCCTTATCCTCCTGACAGAACCAGAGCAATCCTTCCCACCACTATGCACACTATTAGAACACTTCGGGACAATCTCCCTATACAAGCTCAACCATTCAAAATCTCACATGCTCTCCATAGGTATGTCTCCTCCCACCAAGCAATGCATCGCAAGCACTGTTCCATTTAAATGGGCCCCAAACAACACACTCACATACCAAGGGGTTCAACTCACTACCCCAACCTCCAAAAGCCACAATTTGAACTACATGAATCTGACCACTACCCTCTCCAAACTCTGTAACTCACTGAAATCTGGAGTGGCCTCATAGGCGGGCTGAATTTCTTTAACCAAAATGTTTTTGCTCCCATATATTGTTTATGTATTCCGAGCCTTACATCTTCAGTGCTCTCAATTGCAATTGAAACAGTTACAAACCATAATACACAAATTCATATGGAACTATAAAAAACCTTGCTTGAAAAAAATTAATCCTCTGCGCATCTACAAAATCTGCTGGCATGGGGGCCCCCAACATACAAGCGTACTATAAGGTGACTATTCTGGCACAAACGAGCTGGTGGTCACCCTCAGTTGGACTCCCGTGGTCTCATATAGAGGCCGCAGCCCTAAACCTGAACCTGAAACATTTACTCGGAGCACTTTGGATTTCCTATCCCAACAAACAGCACTACATGGATTCTATAAAATCTATGATCAAAGTATGGTCCTCTCTTGTGAAAGATAACCAAGGCGTCTCAGCCCAAACACTGCACAAACTCCCATTGAGATCCTTGAAAGCTGCATTTCCACACATCAGCCTGCTAGACTGGGAATCGGCAAGAATTCATCAAATCGCTGACCTCTAAAAGGACAAAACCCTACTAAGCTATCAAGACCTATGTAAAAAGTACCACCTCAAAGCAGCTGTCTTTTATAAATACTTACAGGTGCGGCATGCACTACAAATGGTCAAACAATGTGATACCGACAACACACATCTGAAATTTCTATTGCTCCTGGACACCTCCTCGAATACCCGGCTAGGCATTTCCCCATTCTACCAACTTCTAACTAACAACCCCAATCAGGTGAAACTGCCATCGATGGAGTATTGGGAAAGGAACCTCCACTTTGAAGCAGACATAAATCTTTGGAACTTGGCCTCCAGAGTCCCACTTGCACACTCCAAATGTCTGTCCCGCTGGGAAGCCTCCCAAAAACTCCTACATAACTGGTACCTAACACCTGAAAGACTGGCACACATCTACCCCAACTACCCACCTTACTGCTGGTGAAATTGTGGACAAAAAGGATCTTCTCCACACATTTGGTGGAACTGCCCTATCATAAAACCTTATTGGAAAGTAGTGTTTGAACTCCCATTACCAAAACCCAAATGACACCAGATCAGAAACTGGCCCTATTCGGGATTCGGCTAACCTCATGGCCCCTAAACTTCAGAACCATTCTGGCCCACATATTTATAGGGGCAAGATTTGCAATCTCCAGACTGTGGAAACAACCAACGCCCCCCCCGATCTAACCTCCACTATCTGGATAATCATGGAGCATGCCTCCCTTGAACATTCATTTGCCAAAGCAAACCTCCAAATAGAGAAATCCATCCACAGATGGTCCTAATGGACATCCCACATCTCCCAAGACAAACTGTGAAACCACCAATGAAATCCTAGACTCAACATACCACCTTGGGAATACTCACCTATAGGCTCTGTACTAATACCATCTCATAGAAAGTACAACCATACCATTGGCATTCCCCTCTTCCTCTGCTTCTCTTCCTCTTCTCCACTTTCCTAACCTTTCTTTCTTCCCTCTATCTTACTGTTTCTACAACAGCCTTACCCATCTAAAGGCTACATCAAAATATGACAGAGGAAATGTACTCATATTCACTATGGATAGTTATGTATTACTATTATTATCTACACAATTAACAGATCTTTAGATATCCTACTACAATTACTTCTTGCTGTTTACTGCCTTAACTCACAAATACACCAGAGAGATAACAAAGAGGACGCCCTCCTCCTTCTACCACAGCTTGTTCCCTTTTGGGGTGACGGAGGGAATTGGACACCTCGACACAATGTCAATTCAGCAAAACTGATGTATTGCTAACGAATGACCTCACAATACATGAATATAAACATGCTTGTTATCACTATTAGCACTGCATAGGTATCGTTCTTACTATTGTGTGTCCTCATATGTTTTTTGTTTCCATATTTTATTGATTTTTGCAGTTTACAATGCATTAGGAGCAAAAGTATACATAACACGATTTGTAAAAGTACATTGAAGTCAATCTTGGAGTATACATTAACGGCTTCCCTGTACAACTGGCTCTCAAGTACATGTAGTAGAGTTTGTAGCAATCAGATCTCAATGTCATGTGTTCTGGCCCAGAGTCAGTGGGTATTTCTTTCTATACAGTTCCTGATTGTTGTCGATCTCCGTCCGTCCACCCCAAAATGGGACTCACTGTGGACGAGTGTGGGAACATCTCGTGGTTTATGTTGCGGTGTTCGGTCTACGTTAACTGTCGGTTTATCTTGTTCTGCGCTTAGCACTCCCTATCTGTGAACATTCCACTGGGGCTGGTCTCTAACTGCTACAGGTTTTATAGTGTCTGTTCTCTGGTTATGTTTTGATTTAGGGGGTGTAGTGGAAAGGGAGTCAGGGGGAGAAGTGGGGGTAGGTTATGTGGGGGGGGCCAGGAGAGGGGGGAAGGCCCCCGGACACTGTGTGCTGCCCGTGTCATTTGGAGTGGCCTGTTAAATAATTGATAATACAGAAGGTCTTCTGGTCTAGGAATTCAGGATTGTGTCAAATTCTGCAGTATTAGTAAAGTGTATCCAACACGCCCATGTTTTGTGGAATTTTGATTGTGTTTCTCTCACCTGATGGACTAAGTCTTCCATTTCTGTGACTTGTTTGACCCTAATGAGCCATTCCCGTACTATCGGGGGACTTTTGTCTCGCCATCGTTTGGCTATGCACATTTTAGCTGCGTTTATGAGGTGGAAGGTGAGAGATTGTTTGTATACAGATTGCGCTATGGATGTGTGATGGAGTAGGTATTGCGCTGGCGTGTATTCTGGGTTGTAAGTTGTAATTCTAATTATATAACTATGTACCTCTTCCCAGAAGGGTTTGATAAGTGGACACTCCCACCATATGTGGAGCGTCGACCCAATTGCTTCGTTACACCTCCAGCAGAGCGGGGATACGTTTGAGTGATATTTATTTACCCTGTTGGGGGTTTTATACCAACGTGAGTAAAGTTTGAAACTACTCTCCTGGATGGATACATTTATTGATCCCTTGTGTATGTGAAAGAAAATGTGTTCCCAGTCCTCTTTAACTGTATGTAATTCCTTTTTCCATTTTAGGCTGACAGGGTGTTCTTTAGGATCCGCGTTTGCAAACAACATACCGTAGATCAGTGAAATGAGGTGCCTCTGTGGATCTGAGTCTACACAGGTCTCCTCAAGTGGAGTACATGCTCTATGCCAGTTCGTGATTGGGTTGGTGGTTGTCAGAAAATGTAAGATTTGCCAATATCTAAAAAAGTTCAGCTTAAGTTCTGGGAAATGAGACTGCACATCATGGTATTCAATAATTTTGTCTTGTTTGAACAGGGACTCAGCCCTAATGGGCTCCCCTGCTTATGGTGTAGGGTATGCAAGGCTGAGGGGGAGATCTGGATTTCAGTCCAATGGGGTTAATGGTCCCGGGTACGAGGCAAGGTTTAGTTTTCTACTCAGGGTCACAAAGGTTTGCAGCGTAGGGCCAATTAAGGGAGGTTTCCTGCTATTTATGGGGGTTTTGTTTGGGTGGAACCATGGCAGATGTTGAATTGGTAGGTGTGCAAAAGTCCCCTCCATCCCAACCCAGTCTTTTGTTTTCGCATGGATATGCCAATCGACTATTCTTGTCAACTGGGATGCCCAGTAGTATTTTTGCATATCCGGGAGGCCGATTCCTCCCTTTATTGTAGGGGATGTGAGTTTCTCCCACTTTATACGGGGGGTGGCCGGAGGACCAGAGGAAACTCCTGCACATCTGTTTGTACTTGGTGAAGAATATCTGGGGTAGTTTAAGTGGTACTGTCTGAAAAAGATAGAGGAGTCAAGGAAGAATCATCATTTTAACGACAGCCACCCTCCCGAACCAAGAGAGGTGGCCTTTGGTCCACCTGAGCAGGTCTTTTTGGATGAAGTCTAGGATTGGGGGGTAATTTTGCACGTACAGTTCGCCTAGCTTAACAGGGAGCCGACTGCCGAGATAAGTAATGGCGTGGGGATCCCATCTGAATGAAAAGTTTGTCTGGCACTGCTGTAACAGAGCAGGGGGAGGGAGACATTTATCGCATTCGATTTGGCGTAGTTAATTTGTGGGTTGGAAAAGTAGTGAAATTGAGAGAGGTCTTTGAGCAGGTTGGGTATTGTGGTAGTGGGTTCTGTAAGGAAGAGTAGAACGTCATCTGCATACGCGGCGAGTTTGTATTGTTTCTCTTTAATTACGACTCCCTTAATGTCCGGGTTTGCCATGAGTCTCCGGAATATGGGTTCTAAGGTGAGTATAAACACCAGTGGGGATAGTGGGCAGCCCTGACAAGTGCCGTTCGACATGGAGAAGGCATCCGACAGGCGGCCGTTGACTCGTATCCTTGCTGTTGGGGATGAATAAAGTGCTAAAATATAGTTGAGCATGCGAACCCCCAGACCCAAAGACCTCAAGGACGCTGCCATGAAATCCCAGGCCACTCTGTCAAACGCCTTCTCCGCGTCGAGTGATAGAAAGAATCCGGGATTGGCGGAAGTAGTTAGCCAATGATGTATACTGATGGCTTTTAGGGTGTTATCCCTAGCCTCCCGTCCTGGCACAAATCCTACTTGATCCAATTATACTATTTTTGGGAGTAAAGGTAGTAGTCGATTTGCTAGAGTTTTTGCATACAGAGCCATTCTGACTTCAGTGTTGGTGATAGGGCCATTTATGTCGGTAGCCTCCTCGGGCGTGATGGGTGAGGGGCTGTATTGTTTCAAAAAGTCCTCTATCGCTTGTCTCCTATCCAGGTTTCTGTGTGGCTTGGTCGGGGTTGGTAGATTATATAACTTCTGATAGTATAGCAGGAACTGTTCTGTAATACCCTCTGATGTAGCGATTTGTTTGCCCGTTTGGTCCGTTATAGAACGTATTGTGTTGGTTGCTTTTTTGATCTGCAAGCATTTTCCCTGATTTATTGCTGAACTCATAGAAAAGTCGTTTGGTTAGTATATATTTACGTTTCAATATTTTCCCTAATTCCTCACGTAGTCCTTCTCTTACCCGTTTTAGTTTAGTTAAGGTGTCAGCGGCCAGGTATTGTTTGTGGGCCTTTTCTAGTGTATTGATGCGGGCGAGGAGTTGTTCTATGTGTGCGTTTTATTCTTTTTCTGTGCGGCCGCTAGGGAAATGAGTACACCCCTAATAACACATTTGTGTGCAGCCAAGCAACTTAGTGGGGCTATGTCTTCCCTTACATTATCCTTGAAGTAGGGGATTGAGTAGGTCCGGTTGATAGGGTCAGGGTTATAGATATGGGGTTGTGGTCCGAGAGAATCATGGGTTCTATATTTGCGGTTCTAATCAGGGCCAAGTCTGTTTGTGAGATAAAGAAGTAATCTAGTCTGGTGTATTTCTGGTGAGGGGATGAAAAGAAAGTGTAGTCTCTGGTGTTGGGGTGAAGCGTGCGACATGAATCATGAAGAGTCAGATTGGTAAGTGTTGTTTTAATCGCTCTGAGCGCCCGGTATGGAAGTGTAGTTGTCCTTGTTGATGAGTCTAGTGTGGGTGTAAGGGCTACGTTGAAATCCCCACCCACAATCAGCATGCCAGAGTAAAACTCTGTGAGTTGTTGCATAGTGTTCCTGAAATAGGGAACTTGGCGTTGGTTGGGGGCGTACAGATTTGCCAGAGTGATCTTTCTATTGTATAGAGTTCCTTTAAGAATATATCTTCCCATTGAGTCGTGTTTAGTGTCCTGGATTTGCAATGGACAGTTTTTAGAAATAAGGATTGAAACCCCTTTAGATTTGGCTGTCTCATTGGGTGTGTGGTAGGCTGTGGGAAAGAAATGGTTCTGTAGTTTAGGTATGTGATCGGCTCGGAAATGGGTTTCTTGCAAAATCGCTATATCCGTTTTTGCCTTGCGTAAGGATTCTAGCAGTTGTGATCTTTTTTTCGGGTATGTTGAGTCCGCGGGCATTAATAGAAAGTATTTTGAGCTGGGGCATGTGGTGGGTGCTATTTAAATTGGGCATGTTTAGGTGGTAAAGGCACGCACACAGTGTTCCGGTGGTTAAAGGGTCGACTTAAAGGGGAAGGGTGGATGGGGTGAGCGGAACCAGCGGTTCCTAGCAACCGATCCTTACCGTATGACTGGGAGGAAGGACCAGCCTGTCCTTAATCAGAATCGCAGGTGGCGTTTAGATACAGTGTGTTTGTATGAAACGGGGCAGTCGCAAGATAACTTGTCTCGATTGCCACATTGTGTGGGGGTTGGAATGGATTTAACTCTGTGGTCGTGGATGAATGACAGGTAAAATAGTGTTACTTGTTACAGAAGATTTATACCTGTCTGGCTAATTAGGGGTCCATATTATGAGCCTGTGGTTAGGAGTGATTCCCTACCACTTGTGATAGTCCTTTGGTATTATCCTTGTTATTAGTGTTACTATGGTGAGCGCTGCAGAAAGTGGTCGTTATCATCACCGCTCATGAATAGAGGTTTGCCTTTGACTGCCTGTCAGGTGTTTTAATTGTTTAATGTATGTGCTGGTTTTGAATGGTTTAATGTATGTGCTGGTGATACAGGGGATGTTCTATGCTTTCTTACTGGGTCCGTGTCCGTCTGGGCTGTCATGTGTGATATACGAGCCACATTCTCTAGAGGTCTTGGGTTGGTCGCTTGTTTTGGAATCTGAAAAACTTGGAACAATTTAACTTTAACTTTAACACAGAAGTTCTGGTCCATAATGGAGGAGGGGGGGCAGGGGCACGCTCCCGAGTGGCTAAGACCCCCCGTATATGGCTGGTGGTAACCAGCCCCAGAAGCGTACGCCTGCCCCCCTGGAACATCTCAAATTGGCACGTTCAGAGGGGGACACCAACCCATGGGCAGTGAAGGTCACTCCACAGTATCTGATCGCAGTTGACCCGTGAAAATTTGCATGGGTTTCATTCCCTGTGGCTATCTCCTGTCTGTAATTCCGTGTCTCCTGGAGTTGGTTTCCGGAGAGGATATTTTTGGATGATGGGGCTTGTAATTGTTGTAGCATGCTAACTGGACAGGCGTCCCCCTCCCATTCCCCCCCCCCCCGCATCTCCCAGCCCCGTATAAAAATTCGAAACATTGCCAAAGATATCAGTATCTATAGATATGTGACTAAAGTATAGAATAAAGGCTGGTCCCATTTGAGCTCATTGATTTGCCCCACTATCCGGGATGTAGCTTAAGGAGCCAGTCTTTTTGCGAGGCTCTGTTCACATTGGGGCGTCCACAGCTCATGAGATGCTAGGGTTTCACATATTTTGACACAGCATCGCTCAGTCAGCTGTAGAGTCTATGCGGGGACGTTCGTAGGTATCTGACTCCACTTAATATCTTGCAGTTAGCATAGCTGTGTCAGTACCATAATGTCTCTACCGGCAATTCCTGTTGCCACCCCGTCTTAGTGTAATCACTTAGCCGTTCATAGAGCTTGGTACAGAGTTTCATTTTGAGAGGCGGCGAGGGAGAGGGGGGCTGGGGCAAGGACCACACCTCCACAGGTTGTATGGCTGCCCCTAGAGATGTCAGTTCTGCAGGGGTTAATCACCTCTTAGTTTGGGGGCATTTTGTCATAATACTGCAGTTCTTAATTGTGGAAGCCAGTAATATCAGAGGACCCGATTCTCAGTCTGTGGCAGGGTGACATGAGGGTGGGGGGCGCGCTTCTCAGTGTATTAGGATGAAGTAAAAACGAAAAGAAGGAGAGTTTATCAATACTTATCTGCAGGGTGGAGGGTGTTTGCTTCGGCTTTCAAATCTGTTTCCGAAGGGACGGTTTAGCGGTCTCTACGAGCTCTTCTTGGTTGTGGGGAGTATCTTAGACTTGAGCTCCCTTGCTGGTTTTGATGATGGGAGTAGGAGCTGTTTCCCTATGGGGAGCACTGTCTGCGATAGCGGGTGTCCTGGGCCTCCATGGGTTCCTCTCTGCGATATCCTTGTCTGGTGGGTGGGCGATGAAACTCCATGTACCAATCGGGGATGTCCACCTTCGGGATGCCCAGGTTGTCACAGAACGCGTGTATGTCCTCTGGGACTCGTAGGAATGCTGTGCGGCCATTAGAAGATGCAGAGAGACAGAAGGGGAACTTCCATCGATAATGGATGTTCCTTGTTCGCAGGATGTCTAGGAGTGGCTTCAAGTCCCTTCGTTGCTGCAGGGTGATGACGGACAGGTCACGGAAGATCTGTATGTCAGCTCCCTCATGTGATATCTGTATTCTGTTTCGTGCTTTGCAGAAAATTTACTCTTTTAGCTTGAAGCTGACAATGTGGCAGATCAGGTCTCTAGGCAGATCAGCATCCATCCCCTTCGGCCTGAGGGCCCGGTGGATTCTGTCCATTTCTATGGCTGATTGTATCGGCCTATCTAATAAATTGTTGAACAGGCTCGTAACTGTGGCCTGTAGTGACTCGGGCTCCACGGCTTCTGGTAGACCGTGCACTCTCAAGTTATGGCGTCTCCCCCTATTATCTAAGTCCTCCAGATGGCGTCAGAGGTCTCTTAGCTGGAGGGTCTGAGTGTCCATTTTACCATTTATCTTGTTTAATGTAGTGTCCTGCTGAGCCGCCTTTTGTTCTACCACCTGTACTCTGCCTGATAGTGTATGAATGTCCAGGCGCAGCTCTGCAATGGCGGCGGACAACGTGTCTTTGATGTCCGTCGCAATGGCCCTCAGGTCGTGGATGCTCAGCTGCGGGGGCACTCTCGTGCTCACCTGATCTGGCTGGAGCGGGCGCGGTGTGCTGGGTAGAGGCTGGCGGGGATGCGGCCTGCAAGTAGCTGTGGTGAGATGTCACCATGTTGCCTCTCTGGGTCCGGAACAGCTCCAGGATTGCTTGGCTCAATCCACTCGTCTGTTCTCGGGGAGAGCGGGACCTCGAGGTGGACAATGCTCTGTTCCCATGCTGTCTGGAAGGCTGTGGGCTGAATTCTCCTCCGTGTGGTGGCTGTACAGACCTACGGTGGCGGGAGCTCTCGTGTTACGGGACCATTTTCCAGCACGTGCAAACCACGCCCCCCGTGTGTCCTCATATGTTACCTGCATATGCCTCTGTCTTATATATAATTTATCACCTATCATTTATTCTGTTGATTATAACTGCAAACTCTTAATAAAAATCATTGAAACCTACAAAAAAAAAAAAGACACATCTGACAATCTATACAAGCAATCTGAGGAAATCCACTACCTACAGACAAAAATGGCAGACCTTGAGGACCGCTCTCGAAGGAACAACATTAAATTTAGAGGTAATCCCGAGTCACTGAAACCATTTGACCTCCCTCACTACCTTCAACAGCTGTTCCTTAAACTCATCCCCCAACTTTCGTAGTTGGAATTGACCATTGATCGGGCACATTGCCAAACCAAGCTACCTTCCGGATGCTGTCCCGTGAGATGTATTTGCACGCATACATTTCTTCCACATCAAAGAAAAGATTATGTCAGCAGCCAGCATGACTAAATCACTACCTCATCCATACTCTTCCATTTCCTTGTATACTGACATCTTGGCTGCCACGGCAAAAAAACGTAAATAATTTTTTCAAGTCACCACGCTACTCAGAGATCGCAACATCCCCTACAAATGGGGCTTCCCAACAAAACTCATTGTGACTTTCCAAACCCAAACGACCAGCATCTTAACACCCAAAGATGGCATCGAACTGCTACTAAACTGGAGACTCATCTCTACTCCTCCTCCACCACCTCCGTCTGATCAACGAATACAACAATCCCCTGGATCACAACCGCAATGCACCAATACCAACAAGGCCTCCTCCCGTGCTCATCAGCAATACTGAATCCTACTTCAGCCCGGTTTCAACCGGGTCCTTTCAGGTACAACAGCAAAATGACTATTACCATCAAACGTCCCAGATGAGTATTCTATAGTTTGTTTATTTTGTTGAGTTATCATAGGTTACAATTCCCCCTGTCGTTTATAAAGAGTGGCAAGCACCCTACGACATTCTTGATTTTCCATCCACTGTTGGGAGCTACTCTCCGAGATATTTTTGTTACCTAATAATAGCTTCATACAGTTACTCATTGAGTGCTATAATATTTCTATAACTGTGTTTAACCTTTTTGTTATTTATACTTTTCTTGCTTTCTCCTTGTCTGGCTGCTCACTACCCTCTGACTTTTCGTGTATGATTAAACAGGTGTCCACCCCAACGCTACCCCCTTCCAGCTGCCTAAGCATGTCAACCATGACCATTAACATATCTTCACTTAATGTGAAAGGCCTAAACTCCCCATTCAAATGACACCTCCTATGGAAAGAAGCTCTCTCTTTAAAGGCAGATGTTATGTGTGCCCAGGAAACACACTTCTTTTCCCTCAAACCTCCCACATGCTCCCACAAACAGTATCCACATTGCTTCTATGCGAACTCCTCCAAAAAGAAAGCTGGGGCCCTCATAGCAATATGCTTTACCGTGGTGTTTAACTTAATACACTCCAAATTAGATGACTAGGGCAGGTACATTATCCTCTATGCTTCCTTCAACAATCATATCATGACCATTGTAAATATTTATGCACCCAATACTCGGCAATCCCAATGCTACAAAACGATTATGGCTAAACTCAAACCACTCCGTCATTACCCTCTAATCATATGCAGAGATTTTAATCAAATTATAGATCCCACTCTTGACTTCTCCAACCCCACAAGGAAACAGCCCACAGCTTTACTCAACCTTCTATGCGTAGAAGACCTGTATGACCCGTGGCGATGCCTACATGGCACGGAAAAGGACTATACCTACTTCTCACACACCCAAAAGTCCTACTCTAGGATATACTTGTTTCTCTTAGATAAACACACATTGCAAACGACCCAATCAGCTACTATTGGCAATATTATGTGGTCAGACCATGCTCCAATTTCACTTCAGCACTTTCCAGCCAATTCTAATCATACAGGGAGATCTTGGAGACTAAACACCTCCTTGATTAGTCACCCACATCTACAGAAACAACTTGAATACGAACTGAAACATTTTTTTCATGTAAATGCAACTAATCCAAACATATGTTGGCATTCTCATTAGAGTTGAGCGGATACCTGGATGTTCGGGTTAGTCTGGTTCGGCCGAACTTCACGGAAAAGTTCGGGTTCGGTACCGAACTTGACACGAACTTGACCCTGGACCCTGAACCCCAAACCCCATTGTAGTCAATGGTGACCCGAACTTTTGGGCACAAAAATGGCTGTAAAAAAGTCCTGAAAAGGGCTAGAGGGATGCAAAAGGAAGCAAAATGGGGGTAAGGAATAGGACAAATGCCCTACAAACAAATGTGGATAAGGAAATAACTTAAAATCACATAAAAAAAATAAAAATGGGAGGAGGAGGATCTTTTTTTTTGTTTGTTTGTTTATTGTCACAACCGATGGAGGAGGAGGAGGTGGCGGCGGTGAAGGTGGATCTGACGGTGCCAGTGCCGGATCAGTTGGAGATCCGAGGATGAGGTGTAGATGGAGGAGGAGGGTAAAAATAAAAAAAATACACTAAAATTCAATAAAGGAATAGGTGTAAACAAACATCCCGTAAACAGGATAAGGAATGGGGGTAAAACGAAGGAAAACGTAGGGAGATCGGGAAAAGTCCTGAAAAAATGTCGGTAAAAACACGGGTTTTCAAGCCCAGTGGTAACTGATGTTACCCCAAACCCCAAGTCCCAGGTCCCAGTTCAAGCACAGTTCAAGCCATGGCTTGGGCTTGAAAAGGCACTTCAAGCCGGCTTGGTCTGATTGGGCTTGTAGGTCCATAGGCGAGTTGAGATTACTCTTACGGTTGTATACAAACCTAATCAACGTAAAT
>BLSH010334471.1:140641-157341 GCA_018402905.1 Glandirana rugosa | reverse complement strand
GGTCTGTGTCTGCCCTTGTGTTTCCATTTTTTTCTTTTTTTGCTCCGTTTCCTCGGTTGGGGACGTATTCTCATTTCTGCTACGGCTCCATTATGTTGTTTTTGGTTTCCATGACTATATCACATTTGTGTATCATTATTTAGGGGTCTATATAGACCATTCATGGTGTCCTTCATTTACTATTGGGGTCCCTCATACTCTGTTCCTGGGGGTTGTTTGGGGGCTACTGTGCAGGCTGCGCCCTCCCTGTCATGTTCGGTAGGGGACAACTCCAATTTGGAGGGCCCATACCCAGCTGACCGCGAGGTCCGTTATATATGTTTCATGTTCAGTCACTTTTTTTGACAACGTTGTCTACGGTGGTGGTTGTTGATCAGTTTGTGTTTCATTTGCTCCATCCAATATCACCTGTTGGTTGTAGCATTTTTTATTCTTAATAAAATGCCATTGTTGTTTTGATTTTTTCGACTCCATGTTTATTTATTTATTCATTCTTCATTCACGTAATGTCCCAGTGGCTACAGGTGTGGTGACCTTTTCGGACAGCCTCCTGCGCTGCCCTTTTTCGTTATTTTGATTTGCCCTTTTTTTCACCATTGTAGCCCCAGGGTTGATTTTTGTTCCCTGAGTGGATCGATGTGTTTTCATTTCTATGCAGATCTTGAGTTCTCCTTGACCCTAGCCACGGGGTCTCCCTCTTTAGTTCATACCAATTTGAATTTGTCCTCAGTAAGTGGGCCATCTATATCTTTGGCTTGTTGTTTAGATATTGGTTTGGGTGCATATTTTTAAAAAAAATAGTTTATTATGTTTTGTCTAGAATCTTTTAAGTCAGGGGGTTTAGATTCAGGCGGTAAATTGTAAAGGCCTGAGTAGTATTCCACAAATTGTTGGGCGATCTCTTCATTAGTGATAACATTTTCCCCTTTGGGTGCATTTATTGATCGGACAGTTGCGTTTGTTCTTTTTTCCTGCATGGCTCTGGCAAGATATTTTCCACTTTTGTTGCTATGTTTATTGAAAAGTTTTTGTGTTATAACATATTTTCTTTTTATTTTATAGCCTAGTTCTTCCGAGAGAAGAGCACATGTCTGGGATAGTTCCAATAGGGTGGTATTGGCTTTGGTTCCCTTAAGCATTTTTAACCCTTTGCTGTTAATAAAGTATTTTAATTCTGCACTTAGATGTGCCCTCCTCTTTGTTTTGCAACCAATTCAAATATATCTTAGCTTACATACTTGAAACGTTTGTTTCAATGATATTTAAAGTGAAAATGTAACTGTTTTATTAATTTTAATGATATTCACAAAAATATTTTGTATGGATAAAAAAGTAAATCTTTTGTAATTTATTATTTAAATAATAAAAAAAACTCAAATAATTCCCACACTTCTTAGTGGGAAAGTAAACTGAGTGGTATTTAAATGCCAATTTCTTATAAACATACACTTACAATATTGGACACACTCAATCAAAGTCACATGTTGCATTTTGGAATGTAAATGTTGTATCTCAATATACTGTTTCCTAATGATATCTTGGGCCCACAGTATAAGCATATGCAAAGCATTGGAGGGTAATCTACTTTGTGCAATCAGCACATGATATTCAAGACACCTATTTAGTCTGCTGCTTGTCTAGTAAGGCTATGGATAATCTATCTTATTGCAAGGCCAATCCATCAAAAGCAGCAGTGTGTAGTGTACTCTGCCTTTTCTAATTATGACACTAATAAGTCATTAATAAAGTGTAAATGTCCTTTCTAGGACCTTCAGTGAGACTCTGGGAAACAGAAAGTAAATCCACAGTAATCTTGGAAAACTTTCCCTATACATGTGTAAAAACTGTATACATTAATAACAAAAACAAATATTCATAAGACCATTGTAGCACACATTAGGGAATTATGTAAATGAAAACTGTTTATCAACAGCATGCTATACTGTCAGCATGTGCTGTTAACAGTATATGACATAACTTTTAAGCATCTCATCCAGCAACGATTATTAAGGAGATCTATAATATTTACATTTATATATGGTGTCGCAGAGTGTTGTATCCACTCCAGTGA
The DNA here is from genome assembly GCA_018402905.1 of Glandirana rugosa. Classification (NCBI taxonomy): domain Eukaryota; kingdom Metazoa; phylum Chordata; class Amphibia; order Anura; family Ranidae; genus Glandirana; species Glandirana rugosa. The sequence goes on along the minus strand of BLSH010334471.1, from coordinate 155,270 downwards.
ATTTAGTAAGGGACGATTGCCCTTTTGAAGATTTGTTGCTCTTTCTCTGCTTATTCAATAAAGACAAGTTTATTCTCTATATCCAAAAGTTGTGCTACAAAACACTGCTACTTCTGGTGAAACGACAAAGAGAGCAAAAAGGTACTTTTAGACAGGGTGACCAGACATCCCCGGTTTCCGGGGACAGTTGCTGGACTGAGGACACTGTCCCCCAGACCAAATCTGTCCCTGGTTTTGTCCCCGGCAGACACGGCCCCAGGTAGGTGCTTGGGTGTCCTAAAGTTATTTATATATACATGCACACACCTCTCCCATAGACCCAATGCCCAGCAACTCATGCTGGCATGTAGTAGCCTCACAGACTACATTTACCGCCTGCAGACATGCATGCTCTGGCTGCCCAATGCAGCCTCTGACTCCTGCAGAGGAATGGGAGTCCACCTGACTCCCATGCACAGACCTCCTGTCTGTTGGATGAGGCCCTGAGATATAGTCAGGTCACAAGTAAATAACCCAGCACACAGCTGTGCAATCAGCGTGCCTGTCTCTCCAAAATCTGGCGTAAAGCAGCAATCTGCCAGGTAGCACAGGGTCCCACTGCCACAATATATATATCAAATAATGTCATGGTCTCCGGTGTATACATGTATGCAATGTGAGTTTGGACAGTAAAGTGTGAGCTCCTGGGGACAGGCAGTGATAGGAATGAATAATAGAGAAGTATGTGGAATAGAGAGAGAGAGAAAAGACAGTATGCAATGACATTTGGAGGAGGGGTCAGTGTCAGGATGGAGGATGGGGATGACAGGTGTGGGGGGATGGGAGGGGGTGACCCCAGTATGATGACAGGGGTGGTGTGGGGGGTGGGAGGGGGTATGTTCTGCACCCTGTAAGGCAGAGTCCCTATATCTACTAATAGAGAGCAGTGTGAAGCAGGTGACACACACCAGAAGTAGTGTGATATTTGATAAGCTGAGCTTGGGGGGGGTGACTCTGGGGAGTATTAATGAGAAGAGTGACCCTCTTAAGGTCTGAAGCTGAAGGCCTGAGCAGGAGAGCTGCACTTACCAACCAGGGGGGCTGACTACTGTCCATTAGTCAGGAGGGCTGGCTATTGTTTACTAGCCAGGAGGGCTGACTATTGTTTGTTTCAGCGAACAGCATGAAGCTGACAGTGAGTAAGCCAGCAGGCTGAAGTGTCTGCTTATACAATGATGGTGGAACCCCCTGCGAGGGAAGATTACTGTTTATTTAAACTTTTCCTTTCCTTATAATAAAAACGGGTTGCCATGCCCTGAAAAAACAGTCGCACGTTTCCTGAAAATCGCATGCACCACTTGAGTTCAATCACCCCGCACGTTCACATATGGTGGAGGTATTGCTTTGGGCAGAGACAAAACAATTCCAGGTCCTTGCATACCCAAACCAGTGAGTGTCAAGAGACTGTATTTGTATTGCTGTGTGAGCAAAAAGAAAGCGTGTTGCTTGCAAGCCTTAAGGTCCATACACGTGATGCGAATTTCAGACGGGAATTTTCATTTTACGGCCGGTCGTCCAAAATTCTTACCGTTAGTATGCTCCTTTCAACAGCTTTTTTAGTAAATTTTTGTGGTACGGCAATGCAACGTCTGATTTTCATTCCGTTAGTACGGTTTTCGTACGAAAATAATCGTACGACTGAGACTATGCATGCTTAGAAACAAAAAAAAGATGCAAAAATATTCAAAACATTGTCACTTCTGATGTTGAGTTCAGTCGTACAAAAATTTTCGCATTGTTAGTACACTCTTCACTTTGGACATGAGACAAGCATCCAACAAAAAGCGGACGTTCGGTCGTCCGAAAATTGGATTGTGCATACAAGGCTTTAAAGAGACAGTACGCAATATTTTCCTGAGTTAAAAGGAACTGTGTTAAAAAGTGTTGTGTGCCTGACTGCAGAGATGGGGCGGTCAAAATGCAAAAAGGAAGCAATGTTTTCTGAGATGAGAGACCGAACCCTGTGGCTGGAGGGGTTGTTACCGAAAGAACAAGCCCCAGACTGGTGCAAGATGCATTTGGCCACACTGGAGCAAAGGGAAAAGGAAAGCAAGCCGCCACTCAGTGCAAGAAGTGAGCAGATGGGTGCGGTTGCCCGTGCCAACAAAGAAGAAATTAATACTGCTGACTTCATACGGTCTTCATACAGAGGGTGGCCCAGAGGTTGCTGGGTTGAATTGGTGCAGCCTCTTCTGATGGAGGAGTACCAAGGGGTGTACCGATGGATGGGTCATAACCGAGATTACTACGAAAATTACCTAGAAGCAATCCAATCTATAGATTGCTGGAAAAATTCAGTGGGGAGAATGTGGTCTCCCGTAGCACCCAGAGAAAATCTGTTTGGAGAAAAGTAGTGCTATAGCAGAGATGGAGCTCAAATATTGAGAGAAGATGATTGTGCAAAAGTGTCTGCTGCTACCCTTGGCAACCGTGGAGAAAATTTGGATCAGCCTGCAGGGGGTGACAGAGGGTGCAAGAAACTGGTGGTTTCACATTTTGGCTGCTTGTATGAAGTGGTCAGCCCAGAGAAAAGGGCACAGTATGAAGCATCCGGTAAAGGGTCTGACGTGTGGATCTGCTGTTACTCCTAGCAACAGGAAACCTGTTTGTCCCAAAAGGGATGTTGGAGAGTCCAAGAAGGATGCAATGTTGCCCCGTGTCCATGTGGGGGCATTAACCTGTGAGAGAACAGCCAAGAAGAGACTACACCCTCAATTGAAGTGTTCATCACCTGCCAACTGGAAGACTGGTAAGACTGTTCCGATTTCATGTGAGAGAAAAACTGTGACTGTGCACACGGGAGTTGAAGTGACCCCAAATGGGAGATCCCCTTGCTGCAGTGCCTTGTCCAGTGGGGAGGCACGTGTTAAAGTTAAAGCTGATAAGGTGTTGCTTAATGAGTTCAAAATTGCTGCGGTGGAACAAGGTTCTGAATGGTATGAGGTAGGGGCGACTGCTAAGCAGAGTATGTTATTTCCTCTAGCTATGGTAGATAAGGCCGCAGAGGTGTCCCGCGGAACCTCCAGGAAGCTCTGTATGTTGGAGCCAGAGGTTTCCCGGGAACAACTGTGATGCCACTCTAAAGGATAAGAGGGTACTTGAACCTGTTCATGAGAACAAGTCAAATGCTAAAGCTGAAATGTGTGATAAGGGGTTAATGTGACCTGCTGAAAAAGCAAGGTCATATAAAGTTAATGAAGCATTGTCAGCGCACAGTGGTGAAAGTGTGGTATTGCATCCAGATATGTTAGGGGTGACATCTGAGAAATGTGTGCCATTGCCCCAGCAACCGTGACAGATGCAACAGAGGTGTTGTAAGGAATCATCTGTGACCATTGGAATGCCTGTGCGTGGGCGCACGTAGCGTGTGCACGCGTCCATGTTCATCTGCACGTGTGCCTGTGCACGTGCGCGTGCGTATATGCGCCGGCATTGCCGCCAAAACGGCCATTTAAGCAGACAGCACCCTGCAACCATCGCTCTCCGTTCTACAGCGTTCCTGTATCCTGTGACCCAGCGTTTGCTTTTAGAGACTTCCTGTACCTATGACCCCGGCTTTCCTTGGACTTTGTTTGCTCTCTGCCTGCTCTGATTCCAGCCTGTCTACGACTACTCTTTTGCCTGCTCCTTTGTACCTCCGCTGCTCACACGTTGCCAACCCTGCTTGCACCCGACCATCCACCTGCCTGATGCTTCTGTGCAGCACCGCCAGCCTGTTACCAACCTGGCCTGCATCACCATTCTTCTGTCTGCACGAGTTACAGTGGGCCCTCACCTACCACCAGTGATCAAGTCCAGCCCTCGTGCCCCCCTGTGCTCCAGAACTACCTGTCTACACTACCAGGGGTTCTCGAACCAGGGCGGTAAGAGAGGTTGTCCCCTGAACAAGTCAGACTCGACCACCAGGTACATGACCGTAACAGACAGCCATGTTGACTGGGCAATGGGTCAAGTATGGTTCAGTTCTCCCTAATGTCTCCACCATTGCCTGCTGCAACCCCAAGAAGTCTCCCCATCTGTACTCTGTATGGACACTGATAATGACCAGGACACCCGCCTGACTGTTCCTGTACCCTATCATGATTTCCTGGACGATTTTTGTAAGAAGGGGACCTCTCCAATGGATGACTTGTGTGTGCATCTTGCCGGTCTCATCCAAGCTGTGAAGAATTTGCAGGAGGGATACACCCATCTGGAAGGGAGAGTCCAGGAGCTCTCCATGTTAGCTCCAGCCAGTCCTGGCCAGTCTACTCTACACACCATTGTGCCCAAGGTGCCCATGCCAGAGCGGTTCTCGGGGGACTGCAGAAAGTTCTGGGCATTCTGCTATTCCTGCAAATTATATTTCGCCCTCCAGCCACGGACCTTTTCTCTGGAAGCAACTAAAGTGGGGCTTATGATCTCCCTGCTCCTGGAGGAGCTACAAGCTTGGGTTCATTGCCTTCTGGAACAGAAGGCCCTGGAAACCACCAGTCTGGACCGGTTCTTCCAAGCAATGACTCAGCTATATGAGGACCCCCATCTAGCGGCCATGGTGGAAGCAGCTCTTCACGCCCTGCAACAAGGCCGCAGCACGGTGGAGGATTATGTCTCTGAATTCCGGTGCTGGAGCACTGACACAGCCTGGAATGATGTGGCCGTTTGCTACCAATTCAGGCTGGGTCTCTCAGAGCCACTCAAAGATGAGCTGGGCCGCGTCTGGGTGCCTCATACCCTAGACACCCTGATTAATCTGGCCATCCAGATTGATCGTCGCCTGTGGGAATGCAAGGCTGAGAGGTCCACAGGGACCACACGCCTCACCTTGATGATGCCCAGAGTACCCAGCTATCCTGGTCCTAGTCCGGCTACCTCTTCCTCCTCCGCTCCACCAAACCACTCCGAGCCCATGCAAATCGGCTTCTTCGCCTGTCACTAACCCCCGAGGAATCATCAGAGACGTATGGCACACAACCTCTGCCTATACTGTGGAGGGCCTGGGCACCTGGTGAGGAACTGCCCTGCCAAGGCCAGTAAGTGTGCTACTGCTACCCAAGAGAGACTAATGTACATGCCAAGTGACAAAGCTCACCTTGTCCTTTCCATCTCCCTACAGATTCCCAGCGGAAATATCCCAGTGCAGGCTATCCTTGATTCGGAAGCATGCAGTTATTTTGTCGACGCCGCCTTTGCAGCTCACCACCAGATTCCACTACGACCCAAAGACCATCCTATGGCCATCCGGCTGTCCAATGGATCAACCATAAAATCTGGCACTGTCACTCAGGAAACCATCCCTGTACCTACCAAGACGGTGGGGGGGTCACCTGGAATTTTTGCTGCTGGATGCAATCGCATCCCCCCTATTTCCGGTCATCTTAGGCCTCCCATGGCTCCGGACACACAACCCCCACATTGACTGGGCAACGGGTGAATTATGGTTCAGTTCTCCCTACTGTCTCCACCATTGCCTGCTGCAACCCCAAGAAGTCTCCCCATCTGTACTCTGTATGGACACTGATAATGACCAGGACACCCGCCTGACTGTTCCTGTACTCTATCATGATTTCCTGGACTTTTTTGTAAGAATGGGGCTGACGAAGGGGGCACAGAGCCTATGATTGTCCAAATGACCTCCCACCTGGGGCTGAGGTTCCATTCAGCCAAATTTACCCCCTGTCCAAGGTAGAGTTGGTAGCCCTCAAGGCATACCTCAATGAGAACCTGGAGAAGGGGTTCATCATACCCTCCACCTCGTTAGCAGGAGCGGAGATGTTCTTTGTTGAAAAAAAATGACCACTCCCTCAGACCCTGTATTGATTACCAGGATCTTAATAGGATCACCATCAAGAACTGGTATCCCCTGCATTTGGTCCCAGAGCTTTTTCAGAGGCTTGGAACGGTGACTGTGTTCACAAACCTGGATCTCCGTGTGGCGTATAACCTCATCTGTATACGTGAAGGAGATGAGTGGAAGGCCGCCTTCCGGACTCGGTTTGGCCACTACGTGTATCTCGTTATGCCTTTTGGACTCTGTAATGCCCCCACTACGTTCCAGCATCTGGTGAATGATGTCTTTCGGGACTACCTGGACCAATTCGTAGTGATCTATTTGGATGATATCCTGATCTTCTCCCCTTCCTTGGAAGAGCACTGCAGGCACGTGAGATGCATGCTCAACCGCCTTCGGCAGCATAGCTAATGCGCCAAGGTGGAAAAATGCGCTTTTGAGTGCGCTAGCATCTCCTTCCTTGGATTCGACATCTTTGTCACAGGGATAACTATGGACCCGCAGAAAGTTTCAGCCATTCTAGATTGGCCAGCGCCAGTCGACAAGAAGGGAGTCCAGCATTTTGTTGGGTTCGCAAACTTTTTTTATTTCAAAGATTTTTATTAGAATTTTCAGCATAACAAGTGAAGAAAAGATACACACGTTGAGTTAGTTACTTGACATAAGGGCTTATGTGTGAAGACTGTATATTAAGAATGTTATAATTACAGACACTTAAATCCAATGCAATAATAAAATACAAAGTATAGCATGGGCTTGGAGCCTCCCTCTGGGCAAACCGAGATAGAAGGTTCTATTTACCGATGCCCCGACACCCCAGAAAGGGAACACACTGTGTCGGTACGTGGAAGTGTCACCCCCCCAAAGGAGTCCAGCACATTGGATTAACTCTCAATTCTGCATTAACCACGTGTGGGTAGTAGTACTCGAGAGCTACGGGTGGAACATGTAACCTATCCACTGGAGTCAGTGCATCATGGACCAACTCAGGTGAGTAAAATCATGGATGGAGTACCAGGAAGAGGAGGAAGAAAGAAAGAATATATAGAAGTGAGGGGAACAAAGAAGGAGGAGAGAAGAGGAGCACCTAAATTTAAGACTAAGAAACCGAATCCGTTGTCTGAGGGGAGCCTGGGGTAAAGGAGATACCCAAGTATGCAGCCCAGGGCTCCCAGATAGCTTCAAATCTCTTAGTTGTGTCTGATAGAATGCTCGTCAACTTCTCTTGAGACATGATCCAAGAGATTTTTCGTGAAGTTGCAGCTAGGGAGATCTTTGGTTTTTTCCAAGATTTCGCTAAAGTCATTTTAGCCCCTAGCAGAATTAATTTTACTAATTTCCTATTGGGTTTTCATAAATTTGGTATGTGAGCATTAAGAAGAGCGATCTCTGGGGATCTGGGGACCTGGTTATTAGTTGTTCTATCAATAAGGTTAAAGATTTTCCTCCAAAATTGATGTATCCTTGGACATTCCCACCAGATATGTGGCATTGTGCCTAAAAGGGAACAGCCTCCATAGCATTTGGGATCTGCCGAGAGGTAGATGGAGGCAAGCTTAGTCGGGGTCAGATACCATCTTGTAATCACCTTAATGCTGGCCTCCAAGTATTCAAGATACCCCGGTAGGAGTTAAATACGGCGCTATGCCAGGTCTCCAGATCCCATTCAAACTGAAAGTCCCTCTCCCATTGATTCATATATGATGCTTCCTCCCTGGTTGAATGAGAGAAGTATAAACTATTGAGATGCCCCCCCTCTGTTCCATTGCTTGGCCACACCAGGTTTCATACGTTGTAAATTTAGGTGGGAGGGACTTATCTTTCCATAATAATTGTAAAAAATGACAAATTTGTTGAAATCTGAACCTTTCAGAAACCAGAAGGTCCAGTTTACTAATACATTGATTAAGGGTCATTGGGCCCAAACGGGTAAAAAAGTGTCCTATTCACTACAGCCCCTTGTCTAACCATCACCTGAATGCTCTGATGTTCAAGCCCGGGGGGAAATCCGGGTTATTGAAAATGTGCGCGAGGGGTTTCAGGGGTATGACAAGCTCTGGGTGATTTCGCATAGAGTCCCAGAAGGTGAATGAATGTGATAAGGTGGGAGATAGTATTGGCGGTCTATTTTTAGTTGAGGACCAGAGGAGGAAGTCTATTGTGTGTTTTGGGATAGCTAGTCGTTCAATCTGAATCCAGTCTGGTTTTTCACCTTTAAAATAAATCTGAGATAGCTGCGGTAATCTTGCTGCTTGGTAGTATTTAAGGAAGGATGGGAGTCCGAAACCTCCCTTCTTCCTGTGACGGTATAATGTGTTTTGTGGAAACCTATATCCTGCCTTCCCCCAGACAAATTTTAAGATCTTGTTCTGAAATTTCTTAAGGTGGTCTCTCCTGATTGGTATCGGCAGCGCTCGGAATAGATATAATAATCGCGGAAATAGGGTCATTTTGACTGCATTAATTCTACCTAACCAGGAGAGACCGCTTGTAGACCAGAGGTTCAGGTCATTCTCCAGTTTTCGAAATATGGTGAGGTAGTTGTTGGGGTATAGTTCTTCTATCTTGGCAGATAAGTTAATGCCTAGGTATTTAATGAAGGACATGCTCCGGTGAAAGGGAAAAGAGTGTTGAAGTGAGAAAACTGTGTCTGGTGTGAGGGAAATGTTCATTGCCTGAGATTTTGAATAGTTCACGGTAAGCCCTGAGATTTCCGCAAAGGGATCTAAAGTGTGGTTCAGATTAGGTAAGGAAGTGTGGGGGGAAGTAATAAAAAGGAGGATGTCATCCGCAAAGAGACCACATTTATGGATCTGCGCTCCACATTTAACTCCTTTGATATCTGGGTTATGACGGATCGCGATCGCTAAGGTTTCAATAGCTATAGCGAAAATAAGAGGGGACAGGGGGCATCCCTATCTAGTCCCTTTAGCTATGGCTATTGGTTTTGAGTAAAAGCCCTGAAGCCTAATTTGGGCCATCGGGAAAGAGTAAAGTGCTTTAATAATGCCCATAAAGTGTTGGCCGAAGCCCCATTTTTCTAAAAGTGAGAACAGGTATGGCCATGCTACTGAGTCAAAAGCCTTTTGTAGGTCTTAAGATAAGATCATACCTTTTTGCTTCGGGCCCCCCTCCTAATTACACTGCAGGATGGAGATTAAGTCTATAGCTCTGGGTATCTGATCTGGTCCCTGTCTACCGGGTATAAAGCCTACCTGATCTTTGCTTATATAGGTATTAATGAAAGAGGCTAACCTGTTGGCTAGTATTTTTGTCAAGATTTTGATGTCATTATTGATGAGTGAAATCGGTCTATACTTACCCACTTCCTCAGGGTTTTTATCTGGTTTTGGTTTTACTGAAGAGTAGGCTGAGTTGAGCTGCAGGTTTAGGGGAAGGTTCTGTGTCATGGCATTGAAGAATTTCGATAGAAAGGGAGAGAGTGTCTCAGCAAAGGTCTTATAGTAAGGTACAGAAAAGCCATCCGAGCCCGGCACAGACCCATTCTTTAAATCCTAGATTACTCCCAGAATCTCCTTTTCTGTAATTTCAGCCTCTAAGATGTGTTTGTGTTCAGCCGTCAGACCGGGCAGAGGTATTCCGTCTAAAAATGACTGGGCCTGGTTTTTAGGAGTCTGGGGGGGGGGAGCTGTAAAGATCTGAGTAATATTTATGAAACGCTTCTAGGATATTCGTTGGATCTGAAGAGAGGCCCTGACCCGGGATTGTGATTTTGGGAAGTGTGAATTGGCGTGGGCGAGGGGTTAGTCTGGAAGCTAGCATGGTTCCGGGTTTGTCATACTGTGTGTAGAATTTTTGTCCACTCCAGCGGATAGATTTTTCTGATTTAGCCATTAACGCCAATTTCAGCTCTAATCTAGCTTTGTCTAGTTGAGAGGTGAGAAGCTTAGAGGAATTGGTCTTGTGCTGAGCAAGGAGGGACAAGTAAGATTTTTCGAGTCTGACTAGATCCGCCATCCTTTCCTTTTTTCGATGCGACGAAATCTGAATGAGTTTACCTCTGATAAAGGCTTTATGGGCTGCCCAAAGGGTGCTCGCGGTAATTCCCTCCGTGTTATTAAGCGAGAAGTATTCCTTAATGGAGTTATTGAGCTCTGAGACTATGACTGGATCAGTGAGAAGGGATTCATTAAGTCTCCACTGAGTTTGTCTCGTGTAATGCGGGTCTGATAAAATTTGCACTATAGAATGATCGGATAGGGTGGTGTCAATTATTCGGGATAGAGAAATTAGTGGTACTGAGTCAGATCATACTAGCAGATGGTCAATTCGCGCATAGGAGTTATGAGGCGATGAATAATGTGCGAAATCTTTCTTGGCTGGGTTGAGTTCCCTCCAAAGGTCTGTCAAAGTCGCTGTATGTAGCAATTTTGCTAATTTAAGACTCGCTTTGGAGGGGCGTGTCAGTTGGTTCTGTGGTGGTCTAGTTTTGTCAAGTCCTTGGTCAAAGGCAATGTTAGAGCCCCCCCTAATATAATTCTGCCTTCTAGATGAGGTTGGATGACGTCAAGTAGGGATTTGAAGAAGGGGAGTTGGCCTTTGTTCGGAGCGTAATAGGAGACTAGGGAATATAAATTACCTTCGATAGTGCCCTTGACGAGGACATATCTGCCTTCTGGATCCTTGAGTTCCCAGCATGGGGTGAAATTTCAGGATTTGGCAATTAGGATGGCTACCCCTTTGGTTTTCGATTCTGCTTTGGCTAGAAAGAAGGAGGGGAAATATGAGTGAAGGAATTTGGGGCTGTACCGAGCAGGGAAATGGGTCTCCTGGACCATTACTATATCCATCTTGAGGGACTTGTAATGGTCCAGGATTTTCCTCCTTTTTATGGGAGAATTTAGGCCCTGTACATTGTGGGTAGCTATTCTAAGGGTTTTCTGATGTGTTTTAGCCATGGTATCTGAGGGAAAAAAGATTCATGTTTACAACATCACTCACCATAAGGTCAATAATCCCACATGACAATATTCAAATTCCACTGGTATCTGGAAGCCTCTGGATGTGGTTAACTGGACTGGAATCGGCTGAAATAGAGATACATGTTAGGTGCGAAGAAGAGGCAAGAAACATAGTAGGAAAAGTAACAAGAGATAGAGTAAAATAAAGAAGATTGAATCTGGAGATAGCTGGAGGGTACGGCTTCAGAGGGGAGGAAACACCCCTCTGGAACGCCAGACCAGCCCTCTGGTGAGGGAAGAGAACAAAGGTCATAGACCCGAAAAGGTGTGGTATCTGACCAAATAGGGCAGATAACTTATCCTGGGGGATTCCTTGGAAGACCCGAGGATAAGTGAAGGTGCATGGGAACCTACCCCGGCAGGAGCATCCCCTGGCCCAAATTGCTCAAAAAAAACAAAAAACAAAACCAGAACCACTAGAATGGATGTAATTTTCAAAAGAGCATAACATTTTGCAGTGTACTGAGGGGTCCCGGACCCCTTTCAGGAGGCCCGGGTCCCCATTGGTTAGCCCGGGAGCGAGTAGGGACACAGAGACCCCACAACTAACATGTCACTTATGTAAATTTTAACTGGTATACGTAAGAGGGAAACAAGATTGCAAGATTGAACGAGAACCAACAAAAAGACACTAGAATCACAACGGTCAGAAACCGGGAGTCTTGTAAACCTGGAACCATGGCCTATATCATTAGGCACAAAAAGGTCTTTTCCAGGACCCAAATAGGGGGCTGGAACAGGTAAAGAGGAGAAAGGGCAGTCCCCTGTCCAGCTTGGGCCTCCTAAGGGGGTTTATTATCTTTTGCTTTCTTGCTCCTCGAGTTGGACCAAAGAGGTGATACTGGGCTGGCCGGTAGAGGTCTCTTTGACTGGGAACCAGTTGGGTCGGTTAAATCCATTGGAGTTTCTTGGTTTTTCCCCATCCAGGAGCGATGTAAAAGAGCATGTTTTCCCCTTATGGATAAATCTCACGGCAAAGGGGAAGGCCCACCAGTATTTGAGCTCCTTTTGTTGGAGTACGATTTGCAAAGATCTGGACGTGATGCCCCATACAAGGAGGAGAAGGATTGGAACGCAATGCTCTCATATTCTCTTCTTTGACCACGTAAAAGTGCGGTTTCACTATGACATCTCTCGGAGAACCATCTTTTCTTGGAGGGCCCAAAGCTCTATGGGCCCGGTCCAATTCCAGTCTGTGATTAGGTATGTTGGGGATCAGTGAGGTAATCAGATCCTGAACTGCCGGGGTGATTTCCGTGATAGATTCGGGTAGTCCCCTCACCCTGAAGTTATAGCGTCTTGATCTATTTTCGAGATCATCAATTTTCGCTAAGGCAGTGTCCAGTTGATCTTGTAATACTTGGATGTGGGATGAGTTTTGGTTTGTTTTAGCCACTGTGATATCTAACTTTTGTTCAATAGCCTCCATTCTGGAGCCCAGGTTGTGAATGTCCTCCTTTATGTCTCCCGTAATTTTTGCAGCAGTGTTTGCAAGGCCTCTTTCTAGTAAATTTTGAGAATTTCAGGAATTAGTCTGCTGTATTTACAGGGGGGCTTGGAAGTCCTCCATAGTGTGTCGAAGTAGGGATTCTGTAGAGGCCGTGGAGGCAGAAATAGGTTGAAGCGTGGTAGGATTAGGTCACGGAGTGAGATTTAGGGTGACTGGAGATAACACTGGTCTGTGTCCTGAGGCTATCTCCGAGTAGGTAGCCGGCCTGTGGAGCCCAGTAGAGGTCATGGCTGGGTGACTGGCCTGGTCGGGTTCTTTAAAATATTTAGAAAGCGACCTCCTCACAGCAGATCCTTGCATTTAAAAAGAGATATGGAAAAGAAAGGAGGTCAGTGCTTCTAAGCACCCTGTGCTGGAAAAGGAGGCCTGGTAAAGCAGGGTTCTCTGCCTTGTGAGGGTCCTGTATGCTTGATTATGTGTAAGGAGCAGGACACGTTTATTAGGCCTTAACCACGGCCATCTTGGTACACCCAAGCAGTTCAAAGCTGTCAGTAATGCGGGACCCTTGTGGGGATTATCAACGCTGATCTTTACCTCTAATTCCGCTGTGGAGCTCTGAGGGTCTGCCTCGGTCAGGAGAGCTGTGTTTGGGTGCAATTAACAAGCAATTCCTTCGCTAGGTCGAAACCGCGGCCATCTTGGTACCAGGTTCGGCCGACTTCCCGGCCCTTCCTATGCAGGGTCTCAGGGTCCCCCTCCCTCGGGAGGCACCAGGAGATCGGGTGGTCCTAGTATGGCGGTCCGGGTTCTGTGCTGACGGAGCCTGAGGCTTCCTATGCCGGGGTAAGTACGGAACTCCTGTCTAAGCGACCATGTCGGAGCTCCCGCCACATGCGCACTCTTGGGTTCGCAAACTTTTATAGGAAGTTCATCAAGGGGTTCTCAGCGGTCATTGCGCCTATAGCCCAGCTTACTAAACAGGACTCTCACTTCCCCTGGACTCCTGAGGCCCAAAAGGCCTTCTTAAGACTCAAGGAGCTGTTCACCTCCGCTCCTGTCCTCAAACATCCTGATCTGGCCCTGCCCTATGTTCTTGAAGTGGACGCTTCAGAGAGAGCAGTAGGAGCAGTCCTCTCTCAGAGACGAGGTCCAAAGGCCTCACTCCACCCCATTGCCTTCTTTCCAATGATGATATATTAATGTGTCTGCTGCTGAGCCACTTTGTCCTGTGTCTCCTTGCACAGTTGGGGAGGTGCTGCGTATTACCTCTGAGGGGAGTTCGATCAAGGCAGGCTGGGATGATAATGAGAAATGTATTTCTAGCAATGTTGATGTTTTGTTTTGTTTTTTTATTTTTTTATTAATTTCTTCAGAGAAAAAAAAGAATACAAAGTTAAGGCTTGTGATAATTTGATTACAACAGACAAGTAATGAAAAGTCCTGCAAACCAGTCACAAATAAGCAAAATGGAAAGCAGGCAGTAATATTGTGTTCAAATACAGTATCGTAGTTTCCTGGGGGTAGGACCCACCCAAACCTTATCACATGTTAGGCCAGGTGAGAAGGATAAGCCCCCGCCTCCCGACACCCCACATGGGAACAAACTGTGTCATGTATTTGGAAAAGGGACAGGTTTAAATGGAAACCCCAAGTGGTTCGCCCACAGTTCCGATATTCTTTCAATGTTTTTAGATTTGTCGTGTATGTCACTAGATAACTTTTCTTGGGACATAATTCACAAGATTTTCTGTTTAGCTTGTCGGTATGGGACTTTGTGGGATTTCCAGATTCATGCGATTGTGATCTTGGCACCTATCAAAATATAGAAAATCAGGGACTGTGAACTCCTGGGGACATCTGGGATGCTCTGGTTTAGTAGAGTGGTTAAAGGGTCTTGAGTAGAGTTGAGCAAACCCGGACTGTAAAGTTCGGATCCGTACCGAACTTCGGGGTGTCCGGGACCTGGACCCGAACCCAGACTTTTCAAAAAAAGTCCGGGTTCGGGGTTCTGGTAATTTTACCAAAAGTTCTTAAAATTGCTGTATAAAAGTCCAGGAAAGTCCCAGAGGTCTGCAAAAGGAAGGAAAATGGGGGTACGGGTGGAACAAGTGCCCTACAAAGAAATGGGGACAGGGAAATAACTTTAAATATTTAAAAAAAAAATAAAAACCTAAAAAAAGCAAAAATGGAGGTGGATGTGGACCATCTTCAAACTATGAGTTCTGGGAAATTGGTGAGATGATTTGGTCTCGTAGGGTCTACAGGGGTCCTCAAGTGTCAGGGACTAAAAGATATAAAACTATCCACGGTTCTAGTGTTAGCGTACTTAGACCTTTAGGGTGTTTCAGGGTATGGCTGTTCGATTTGTCTTTTAGAACACTTAATACA
>BLSH010334471.1:126947-139367 GCA_018402905.1 Glandirana rugosa | reverse complement strand
ATGATTTTAGAACAGTTATATGGCTTCTACAGTTAATTAATACTTTTCAGACCCAGTTTGAAGATGGTCCACATCCACCTCCATTTTTGCTTTTTTTATGTTTTTATTTTTAAAAAAATGCTTTTAGTTATTTCCCTGTCCCTGTAGGGCACTTGTCCCCTTACCCCCATTTCCTTCCTTTTGCAGACCTCTAGAACTTTCCAGGACTATTTTACAGCCATTTTTGTGCCTAAAAGTCTGTGTCCCCATTGATTTCAATGGGGTCCGGGACAAAGTTTGGGTTCTGTCCGGACCCGAACCCGGACTTTGTCCCGAAGTTCGGCTAAACCAGCAGAACCCGGACTTCTAGAAGTTCTCTCAACTCTAGTCTTGAGATAAAGAGATTCCTGTGACTTTTTGAATCAGGTGGAATATTTGATCCCATAAGCCTCTAATTTAGGGACCTAAGTGTATGAAGTAGTGTTCCCTGATGTTCACATCCCCCGAAGCAAAGAGGAGATACCTGTGAGTAAAGTTTAGTTAGATGGGCGGGAGCCAAGTACCAACTGGAGATAACTTTGAGGTTAGCCTCTATTAAAGTAATATTAAGGATCCATTGAAAAGATTGTGAACAGCAATGATGTTAGGTGTCTAAATCCCATGTGAGATCAAGATCACGTTCCCAGCTCAACATATATGGCATTTTCTCCTCGGGTTTGACAAGGGATGCATATATTAGAGAAATTCCCCCCTTAAGGTCCTTTGTTTCCAAACACCATTGTTCATACCGTGTGATGGTGGTGGTGGGGGGGTGTTCCAGCTTGGAGACCCAGCTGGAATGTAGGAATTGGCAGATTCACGAGTAGCAAAATCTTTCCTTGGGGGGGCATCTATAATTCATTGATGCAATATTGTAGGCTAATGGGGCCATTAGAGTGGAAGAAATTTCCTATTCTGTATAGCCCCAGGATGTTTAAGCCTGGGGAAGCTAGGATTATGAAATATATAGGCAAGGGGGCTCCAAGGGGAGGCTATTCTGTTGGATTTGTGTAGCTGAGTAGTGTGAGAAAGAGTTGCTGAAAGTATAGCGGGGCATGATTTGGGGGGGGGGGGGCACTCCAAATTAGGAAGTCTAGAGTGTGTTTAGGAATGGACTGCAGCTCCATTTCGACCTAGTCTGGTTTTGGTCCTCTGAGATAGATATTAGAAATTTGGATTAACTGAGCCGCTTGAAAGTACCACCAAAGATTTGGTAATCCCAGACCTCCTTTTTTCCTAGGTCTAGTTAGTACCTGCTTGGAGAAGCGATGACAAGTTTTCCCCCATATGAAATGAATGATGGCAGATTGCAGACTAGACAATTGCAGTTCATTTATTGGGATGGGGAGAGAATGAAATAAATATAAAATGAGGGGTAAAAGAGTAATTTTAATTGCGTTGACTCTCTCCAACCAAGAAAGCTTAAATGAGGACCATTGTGGTAGGTCTGCAAGTAGTTCCTTAATTAAAGGGGGGTAATTGTGTTCATAAAGGAAGTTTATTGAGTTTGTGAGATGGATAACCAGATAGGGAATAGAGGTGTCACTCCAAGCAAAGGGGAAGTAAGACTTCAAGAGGTCCACCAAGGAAGATGGGATAGAGATGTTTAAGGCTATGGATTTTGTCATATTTATGCACAAACCAAAGACCCGACCAAAATTATTGAGTAGATGTGAATATTTGGGGTTGATATGAGTGGGGAAGTTACAAAAAGAAGAACATCATACTCAAAAAGTGTGCACTTGTGAATCTTTGGGCCACATCAAACTCTGTGAATGTCAGGGTGGTGTTGTATAGCCAGGGTTTCTATGGTCACTGCAAATAATAAAGGGGATAAGGGACACCCCTGTCTTGTGCCCCTCTCACAAGGAAAACCCCTAGGAAAGGGGTTCGAGTAGTGAACTTGTGTCAGGGATACCCCAGGCAGGCATCCAGCAGAGGAGATCAGATCAATTGGCTGCACTTAAGGGAACCAGCACCAGATTATTGAGTGAATATATATATATATATATATATATATATATTTATTAGGAAAATGACACACTTCCAACACCAAACACCAGTAAAACATAAACAAGCAAATGAAAGATGATGAAACACAGCAAACCCAAAATAAACACCTAACTAACTATCTAACAAAATACAAGTGTAGAAAACACATATAAGCAAAACAGGGGGACACAAGATAAGGGGAACAGCAAGCCAGGTTACTGGGAGCAGAAGATGAGTAAGGGAGCAGGAAGCAGGTTCCAGGGCTCAGGTATCCAGGTCAGGATTCAGGATCAAGGATCAGAACGGGTCAGACTCAGGCAGGGACATGGCTTGCAGGGAAAATACTGAAGCACTGGAACTGAGTGCAAGGTGGGCTTATATAATCCCAGCAGTCCCATCAGGTGCAGCCTAGTGACCTGTATGATCTATCTGCTGGGAGACACCCTCTGGTGGCCACCAGAACTACACCCTTTGGTTCTCCACACAACAGTGCCACCAGCAAGTGACCCAAGCATGTACACAGCTCCTGACACCTTGTAGTCTGATTTGTGCAATGGAACAACAGTAAAGTACCTCTAAAGTATTAAGGAAATTGGGGCCAAAGTGCCACTTTTTGAGGATGGAAAATAGAAAGGCCCAAGATAGGGTGTCAAAAGCCTTTTGCAGATCAATTAACAAGAGAAGTCCTTCCTGGGGACTTCTCCATCCCAGCCAGATTTCATCAGGGATATAATGTCCACTGCCCTCCTTACCTGATCCGGAACCTGTCTGCCCAGTATGAAGCCCACTTGGTCCTTATGGACATATGAAATTATGAAGGAGGCTAGCCTGTTTGATAAGATTTTGGTCATGATTTTCAAATCATTATTAATTAACAAGATTGGTCTGTAATTTGTGACTTGCCAGGCTTTGGAATAACTGAAATGTAGGCTAGATTAGCTGTGGCGTCTAGAGGTGAGCCCCCCCTTAGGGAATTAAAGAACCAGATAAGGAGGGAGGACATCTTGAAATGTTTTATAATAGGGTATCGAAAAGCCATCTGGCCCCTGGAGTGGAGCCATTAGGTAGGTTCTTAATGACACTCAAGATTTCGGTTTCCGATATAGGGGACTCTAAGGCAGATTGTTGGGAGTCTGACAGAGTAGGTAGGGGTACGTTTTTCAAGAAGGCTTCCATCTCGCGTGGGAAGATCGGGCGCTCTTTCGAGTATACTGATGATGTTTATGATCATGTGGTTGAGGAGTGTGCAACTAACAAGCTCAGTGTTTCAGTTGCTGTTGAGCCTCTTGGTCTGTCTATGTCTCTTTGGGCGGATGTAGTGCTACAGAGCAAAACTTGTTGGGATGATTTGGCCAAGAGACTAATTGCAATTCTGGATGAAATTTCTGGGGCAAAAGGTATGGCGGACACTATGGCTGCTGTGCCAGGAGAGGTGTCTGCAGAACAGCTTAAAGGCCAAGGTGCTTGCAGAAATTAACTCTCTCATGTCAGAAGGTCTGAGCAAGTGTAAACGCACAGCAGAAATTGTGTCCACAAACCATACAGAGAAAAATGTGTATTTTGTGATGACAGATATGCTTAATGAAATGCTGGTATCATGGAATGTTCATTTGGTGCATATCTTGCCCACTTCTCCTGTGATTGGAGAACTGGTACCATGGGGTATGGATGATGGGAGCTCAATATTGCAGGCTGTACTGTGTAGAGATCGCAAATGTTGGAAACAATTACTGCAATGTTGGTTAATTTTGTGTAAAGTGGCCTCACAATTCTCTGCGAGAGTGCTTCCAGTGGCAGTTGTGTGTGGAAGACACTCAGGGGAACCACTAGAGGAATCGGAAATTACAGGCATGGTGGAAGTCTCTGCGGATGTTGGTGTGATGAGGTGCATTCCTGCTGGTGCGGTCCGAGGTGCGGTTTAGCAGTGGTTGGTACATGGCACGTGTACTGTCTTACCCGCTAGACCTCATGTGAAGGAAGGGCCCAGAACAGACACGGCAGTAGTGGGAATTCTGTTCATCATTCACAAAGAAGTGCAGTTTGAGGTACCTGGAGACAGAGACAGGAAATAACAGTGTGAATAACTTCAACAGGGAAGTGTGTAAACCCATGTTGAATTTTGTCTCTCAGTGTGCTGGGTTGCTTCCTACCAATGTGGTATACGAGAGGCACTCTAGAGCACTGTTGGACAGCTCAGAGGTATTTTTTGAGGTACCAATGGACATAGAAATGGTTAAAGAGATTGGTGTGCAAAAATGTTTGTTGGTAGAACAGTCTATTGGAGCGTTTGACAACAGGGGGCATTGTGAAACTATGGGAAGGTCCCATGGGGAATAACTGCTTACCTGTAGGTGGTCTGTCCATAGACACTGTCCTAACAAATTGGCTATTGAGGTGTGTTAATCTCAGATGGTTTGGTTGCCAAGGGTAACCACACAGGGGTTAGTGAACCTGAGAAATAAATGATGTTGGTTAGTGTTGAGTCAGGTAGTGAGAGAGGTCAGTCCCTGACAGGGGTCATGGAAGTGGGTCCCCAACAGTCCCAGGAGAGTAGGTCTGGGGGAGATAAAAAGAAATGGAGGATCCTGGGGCCAGAAAGTACAAAGGATAGTAAAGAGATTAGTGGGAGCACACGGTTCAGGAAGAAGTGCTTGTGGAAGCACACCTGGAAGAAGATGCGGGTTGAGTGCCCCTTTAGAAAGAGGGTTGGGCAGGTTAGGACTCCTGCTGCTCATAGTTGGCACAGAGGTGCCAAGGGGAAGTGCTGGTGGCAACATACCCGAAAAAAGAGTTGGGCCTATGCAGCTAATGGCTGGCACAGAGGTGTCCTATCCATAGTGACAGGTTTATGTGTTCCTCCCTCTGGTTCGAAACAAAGGGGGAGGATATGTGGCAGTGGGACCCATTGCTACATGGCAGATTGCTGATTTATGCCAGATTTTGGAGAGACAGACATCCTGATTGCACAGGTGTGCTGGGTTATTTAGTTGCAACCTGACTATGGCTCAGGGCCCCACCCAACAGACAGGAGGTCTGTGCATGGGAGTTAGGTGGACTCCCATTCCTCTGCAGAGTTCAGAGGCTGCATGGGGCAGCCAGAGCATGCATGTCTGCAGGAGAAAGATGTAGTCTGTGAGGCTACTACATGTCAGCACTGACTTGCTGGACATCAGGTCTGTGGAAGACAGACCAAGGCCTGAAGCTGAAGGCCTAAGCAGGAGAGCTGGACTTACCAGCCAGGAGGGCTGACTACTGTCCATTAGTCAGGAGGGCTGGCTATCATTTACTAGCCGGGAGGGCTGACTATTGTTTGCTTCACTAAATGGCATGAAGCTGACAGTGAGTAAGCCAGCAGGCTGAAGTGTCTGTTTATACAATGGTGGTGGAACCCCCTGCGAGGGAAGATTACTGTTTATTTGAACTTTTCCTTTCCTTTTAATAAAACTGGTCTGCCATGCCCTTAACCACTTCAGCCCCGGAAGGATTTACCCCCTTAATGACCAGAGCATTTTTTTACAATTTGACACTGTGCCGTTTTAACTGGTAATTGCACAGCCATGCAATGCTGTACCCAAACAAAATTTGCATCCTTTTTTTCCTACAAATAGAGATTTCTTTTGATGATATTTGATCACCTCTGCGTTTTTTATTTTGTGCGCTATACATGAAAAAAGACTGAAAATTTTGAAAAAAAATTATATTTTAAAATTTTTCTTATTAAGAAAATACAATGAACTCAATTTAGTCATACATTTTTGCCAAAATGCATTCAGCCACATGTCTTGGGTAAAAAAAAGTCAATAAGCATATATTTATTGGTTTGCGCAAAAGTTATAGCGTTTACAAACTAGGATACATTTTATGGAATTTACGCAGCTTTTATTTTATGAGTGCCTATCTTACTTTCACTAGTGCTATAATGGAAGGGCAGTACAACCCCATTTTGGAAAGTAAACACCCCAAGGAATTTGCTGAGAGGCATGTTGAGCCCATTGAATATTTTATTTTTTTGTCACAAGTGATTGAAAAATGACAAAAAAAAATTAAATAAAATTACACAAAGTTGTCACTGAAATTATATATTGTTCACACATGTCATGGGTATATGTGGAATTATACCCCAAAATACATTTTGCATCTTCTCCTGAGTACAGGGATACCACATGTGTGAGGCTTTTTGGGAGCCTAGCTGCGTACAGGACCCCAAAAACCAATCACTGCCTTCAGGATTTCTAAGGGCGTAAACTTCTGCTTTCACCCCACACTAACTTGTGACAAAATATAAAATATCCCATGGACTCAACATGCCTCTCAGCAAATAGCTTGGGGTGTCTACTCTCCAAAATGGGGTCATTTTGGATTTATTTTGCTATCTGGGCAGTGATACTTCACATGCATGGTGCAATTGCTGTTTACATATGTCACAAGACTGATGCTTACTTTCACCTTTGTGCGTGTGCACGGGGGGACAGGGGTGCATTTTTTTTAAAATTATTCATTTTGCTTTTTATTTTATTTTTACACTGTACCTTTCATTTTTTTTATCATTTGTATCGTTATCACAGGAAATGTAAATATCCCCTATGATAAAAATATGTAGTGTCGCATATTTTTTTTAAAATTTGGGGTCTATTAGACTCTAGATTTCTCCTCAGCCCTTAAAGCATCTGACCACACCAAGATCGGTGTGATAAGATGCTTTCCCAATTTTCCAATGGTGCTGTTTATATCCGGTGAAACTGAAGTCATGAAATGCTTACAGCTTCGGGTTTCTTAGGTCATAGAGATTATTGGAGCTATTCTAGTCTTCAGCTCTATGGTCAGCTGGCGGAACAACCGGCTGCATTCTCCCATTTCCTGGTGGGACAGGAGAGCCTGAGAAAACCACTCAAAGACCAGCAACGTCACTACTCATTGTTGGGCATAGGTTGCAATGTTCTTTTTTTCATGCAGACTGTGAGTTAAATGAAAAAAAAAGAATCAATCAGTGGGTATGCCCACCATTAGAAAACCACCCTTCATCCACCCACTTCTAATATTGGGCATAGCGTCATTATAAGAATATATACCAGAGCATAGGGGCTATCTGCCCCAATTTCCACCCACTGCCCCTATGCTCCAGTATATATGCTCTTTTTTAACTGTGGTGGTGAAACCACCTCCAACAGCGCTGGAGTCGCTGATTTACATATTATGGGAGGAAATGCTGTTGCTGTCACCATGCATAAATCAGTGCTGCAGCTGAATGGCATATCTGAAAAGCAAAAAACTATTAATAAAACACAGTAAACAGTAACATAAAAAAATGACATACTTGCAAAGAAAACATTATAAAACACAGTAAAAATAAAACATTACAGGTAAGCAGTAACATATAAAAAAAAACTACATACCTGCAAAGAAAACATGATAAAAAAACAGTAACATTACAGGTATGCATAAACAGTATCAATAGAGAAAGAACATTAGAGAGAGAATACAATAACCAAAAAGACAAAAGATAAGATGGGACAGTGAACGTTGTCACTAGAGTTTCCCCAAAAACAGGAACATGCCACAGTGGGATGTTAATAAAATAAAATGAGTATTTATTCTAATACAGTAGCATAAAATAGTAACATATAGAAAATGTAACAATGAATATATGTGACACTGTGAACGTGACATTCAAAAAATCAGCCTATTTTCTGGTCGCCCTCAAAAAGGCAACCAGTATTGCATGAAGGCCCCAGAATGAGGTGATACTTCTTTTCCACATAAAGATTGCGACACGTTACACTGTGTGCTTCCTCAGGCGATCCTAGTGGTTGTTAAGCAAAAAGCTTAGTGAGTATAGGCCACAGTGGATATAAATTACAGTATACAACTATTGCACAAAATAATTATACAAATCCCACTATTCTTATACATCTAAATCACAAAATATTGGTACATACTAATATCTCATTAGGACATCTTAACCAGAGCCACTTGGTGCAGAATACCAAAAAAATATATGTACAAAAATTCAGGATTTAAAAATACCACTAAATAAATGAATGAATGCATTACATCAGAACCCAGTCCTTTGCTAATGCTCGTCCCTTTAGCCCCTACACAACAGAAGAAGATGGAAGAGCACCTACCAGGTGATTGATAATGGTCGGGCCCGAGCCCATGCCTGAAAAAGCCACTTGGATGACCAAACGGGTGGATCTAGAGGTGAAAAAAAACAAAAAAAAAAAAAACAAAAAAAAACACAAAACCAAAGTATGAATGAAAAGTATAAATGAAAAGTATACCAGTTCAGGAGACCCTATGTGTGAGGAGAAAACCATCAAGATGGGGTATACCAAGCATCGATAATATAAACTGGGAATCCACTACCCCATAATCAAATAGCCATGCGTGTAAGGCTGTTTTTTTTTTCTCATCACATTCACACTCATGTATCCATGGTTTTTCACATACTTCATCCTGCACTTACATATCCTCACACATTACCCATCTTTATCAGTCACACACACACATTCTATATCATACACACATATTCTTTCATACACACCTCTTTACCTTATGCCTAGTCCTCACTGACACTGCAAATATGGTCTCACACAGTCATTGGAACCTTTATCCTTCACATCATTACACTTTTCACTTTCACATATAGTTTTTTTTTTTGCAAACGGCTCATCTTCACCCATTGGTGTGAGAGGTTTACTCTGGCATTACCAGCCATATGTTCTACTTCTTGGGGCCATTGTGTCCCTGCTATTTCTTTCTTTTATCTTTCTATGGTTTTACCTGGCCCCTTTTTCCTTTTCTGTGGCTCTGGTCTTCTGACCTGAGAGCTCCAATCTGCACTTTTGCTGTTTTCTTCATTTGCTGTTTTCTGTTTTCTCCTTCCTCTGTTATTGGGCTGGCTGCCGGAGTCCGCCTCTAGGCGGGAGGGAACATACGTGGCTCCTAGGCTACTTCCCCTTGCAGGGGGAGTGCCTAGGTATGACGTGATGGACCAGTACACGTCATGGGCGCTGGATATAGGTCCTTCGGCTGCCCTGGACCCGCGTATGCTATCTGTCCCTCCCCCCATTTCTGGGTGGCCACTGCCGGAGACAAGCCCACCCCACATCACCCCACTGCTCCTTGATGCGGGTGATGTGTGGGAGGAGTTCCATCTCTGGCGGGAAGCCATCCACTGCTACATAAGGGAGCCTTCTTATGCCCAGCGGCATCACGATTAGACGCCCTGGACATGCGGTGCAGAGACACGGACCTTTCACCTGAGACGTGAGATTTATATTGGCGCTCTGGTGGGCTAACTTTCTACCATAGGATTGATTTATTATCACTTATATGATTTTTGTCCCTTACCTTGTTTAGATATTCTTTTTCTTTTTGTGTTCTTTGCAGGTCAGTGGTGGGGGACCTTATTGGCTCTTGTTCCCCCTAGCTGGGTTATAGGGGTCGTTCTTCCCCCCCATAAACCACCCACCCATATGTTTGGCAGTCTCAGAAATCCATCCTTTGTGCACGGGGCACCTTAGTTGGAGTACACCTTGTTTGGGGGATGCTGTGGGAATTTTTCCTCTTCCCCCCTCCTTCCCCTCCCTGTTGTCTTCATGAGTTCTCCCTCATATGTGACATATGAACACAAGCAACGGTACGTTTTGGTCGAGCTTGTGAGTTGATTTTAACAATTTTCTTGATTCTGACTTTTACCCCGTGCTTTGATTGCCTTACTAGTGTTAGTATGTTCTATATTAAATGTCCACACACAGCCAACATAATCCATATTTGGAAGTATTACTTCCATCCTTGACTAATCATTAATTACATCTATACTCTCTTCACCTGTAATCTCTTTTCTCCCTTTCCTCTACCACAGGTTTTACATAGACTTATTGTGATAACATTATTCTAATTAAGAATCTGACTCAATTAAATGTAACTTTATTTAGAGTATTAGGTGAACTCTCTAGTGCATCACCTCACACACATGGCTATTTGATTATGGGGTAGTGCATTCCCAGTTTATACTATCAATGCTTGGTATCCTCCATCTTGATGGTTTTCTCCTCACACATAGGGTCTCCTGAACTGGTATACTTTTCATTTATACTTTTCATTCATACTTTGGTTTTGTGTTTTTTTTTTTCACCTCTAGATCCACCCGCTTGGTCGTCCAAGAGGCTTTTTCACGCATGGGCTCGGGCCTGACCATTATCAGTCCCCTGGTAGGTGCTCTTCTATCTTCTTCTGCTGTGTAGGGGCTAAAGGGACGAGCATCAGCAAAGGACTGGGTTCTGATGTAATGCATTCATTCATTTATTTAGTGGTATTTTTAAATCCCAAATTTTTGTACATATATTTTCTGGTATTCTGCACCAAGTGGCTCTGGTTAAGATGTCCTAATGAGATATTAGTATGTACCAATATTTTGTGATTTAGATGTATAAGAATAGTGGGATTTGTATAATTATTTTGTGCAATAGTTGCATACTGTAATTTATATCCACTGTGGCCTATACTCACTAAGCTTTTTGCTTAACAACCATTAGGATCGCCTGAGGAAGCACACAGCGAAATGCGTCGCGATCTTTATGTGGAAAAGAAGTATCACCTCATTCTGGGGCCTTCGTGCAATACTTGTTGCCTTTTTGAGGGCGACCAGAAAATAGGCTGATTTTTTGAATGTCACGTTCACAGTGTCACATATATTCATTGTTACATTTTCTATATGTTACTATTTTATGCTACTGTATTAGAATAAATACTCATTTTATTTTATTAACATCCCACTGTGGCATGTTCCTGTTTTTGGGGAAACTCTAGTGACAACCTTCAAAGTCCCATCTTCTCTTTTGTCTTTTGGTTAATGTATACTCATTCATGGGATGTGGTGTCATTATATATAAAGGTCTATTTAAGCAAAAATATAGGACCAAAAATAAAGTCCTTGAGGTCGGATTTTTTTTTTTTTGAAAAGTATTTTTATTAATTTCAAATTTGCACTGTTATACAAACGAGAATAAATGCAAATATGGAGGAGATATTGTTGTGTTACAATGGAGATATACAGGCGTAACATAGACAAATCATTTCAACAAAAGAAGGTGGAACTTGCAAGTGAATACATACAAGTGTGGATCAAGGATTGAGCAAGATATAAAATATATTTGAACATCGAGATATTCCCAATACCAAGCCCATATCAACTTTTCCTGTGTGGGAGGGAAAGGCAAGTCCTATAGAAAGGAAAAAAAACTGTTAGGGAGGCCCTGCTATCCTTATGGGGACGTACTCAGGGGGCCCACCGCGCCTAACCATCGTCCTGCCACCCCAGTGGGATCATATTGTGACCCGGACGCGGACAGACGGGGCAGGTAGCTCCCCTGAGACAGTGGCCTCCGCTGATAGAGAATGGGAAAAGGGAAAGGGATAGGGGGTGGCTATAGGGGCTGTAAGATAGTGGGCAAATGTATGTGGCCTGTAACCCACCACTAAACGACTAGTTTAGGATATACTAGCTGGATTTTTGCTACAATATAGTGAGGGAAGGGGGAAGACAGGGTTAGAGGAGAGAAAGAGATCAGCGAGTGAAAAAGGAGAAAGAGGGAAGTAAGAGCGGGAGAGAGATCCCAAGGAGCCAGAGATGGGAGGTAGGAGTCTGGATGGGCTTATCCTGGTTCAGGTATGGAATACGTGTTGCGATGCTGTAACTTAAGGCAGTTGTCCAGAGACTGGGTTAGGATAAGTTGAATGGGTAGTGTAAGCCAGCCAGGGTTCCCAGATTTTATCGAATATACTGGACCTGTCTAGTATGGAGCAAGCGATTTTCTCCTGCGCCATGATCCAGGAAATCTTATTTTTCGCTGAGGAGAAAGAGACCTTGGGTTTTTTCCATGCCCTTGCGATTGTGCTCTTGGATATGGTGTATTAAAGCCTGAGAGTGTTTGGAGATACCCTGGATCCTATGATTGAGTAGTGCAATGAGTGGGTCCTGTTATAGGGGAACTCCTGCTAGTTTACGTATTAGGTTGAAAATTTGATTCCAAAAAGGCCTAATTCTGGGGCATTGCCAGAATGTGTGGAGAATAGAACCTATGTGGCCACAACCTCTAAAACAAAGGGGTGAAGTGTTCGGAAATGTCTTGGCTAGACGTGTGGGTACCAAGTACCAACATGTGATAACTTTGAGGCCTGCTTCTATTAGGCCAATACTATGTATTCCCTTGAAAGCACGCAAAACATTACTATGCCAAGTTTCTAAGTCCCAAGTGAAATCCAGGTCTCTTTCCCAGTCTTGCATGAATTTTGATTTATCAAGGGGTTCTGCCAAGGCGGCGTAAATGAGAGGTATGCCCCATGCGGCGGAACCGTCTTGGGGAACTATTTAGTTTTAAGTACGTTCTGACCCTTTCTCTGGAC
>BLSH010334471.1:106735-120134 GCA_018402905.1 Glandirana rugosa | reverse complement strand
CTAGACTTAGAGGCCCTCCTGCAGATATCTGCAGGCGGGGAAATGTGCGGGGGACGCGCGTGAGTGTTCGCCGCCGCCGCGTGCGCGCCGGCCGCGTGCGACGCACCCGCACGGGCGCCCAGCCCGCCTGAGCTACAGGCGAGGACTGGGCGCTAGCGGAATGTCTCGACATCTTGCCCCTTGGCGGCTACATTTGTGCCGCCAAGGGGCAAGACACTCTCCCCCTGTTCGTCTAGATGACTAGGGACAGTGACCCTAGTCAATCTATACAATACAGGGCCGGTTGGAGCAGGGGGGTGTCAATCTTGTGTGGGTCCCTTGTATAAATTGGGGAAGTGACGGGGGAAGTCCAATTGGGGAAGTGACGGTTACTGTATACAGCGATCAGAAATTTAAATGTCCACTGATTACTGTATAAATGTCATTGGCAGTGAAGGGGTTAACCTGAAGGGGGCAGTGAAGGGGTTAAATATGTTCCCTGGGTGTGTTCTAACTGTGGGGGGACGAGGTTGGCCGGGACATAACATATCTAACTGATCCCAGTGACAGGGATCAGTAGATCTGCTTGTCCCCCTCTCACAGAACGGGGAACCGCCGTGTTTACATCGGCGGTTCCCCGTTCTACAGCTCTGTAAGGCGATCGCGGGTCAGGAGCGGACATCGAGTCCGCCCGACCCGCGGGCACGCCCACGCAGCGTGCGCCGGCCGCGCGTGCGCCGCCGCCGCTTGTGAGTGCGCGCAGGGGGCGTGTAAAGGGGCGGACGTCTATAGACGTCCTCCCGGAGATTCAGATCCGCGCTGTAGACGTCTTTCGTCTATAGCGCGGATCTCTACAGGTTAATTCACAGTTGCAGCATATTTGTATGTATGGGTGGACATTTCAGTATCCATCTTACTCTTACGTTCACTGACAGATGCAGCCCTTCATTAGACAAGTGGGGTTTATGCTCATATCACTAGGAGTAGACTAGGCAAAATAAAACAAAAGCATAGGTTGGCCCCTCCCAGGGGGCCGTCATCACCTTAGTATATAACCCCCTGCTAGACAATAGCATATCAGTTTTTATTGCCTAGTGCAAGGAGTTAGACCTGGTTACCTATGGGATCTGCGGTCTTTTGAGATTTTTCTGATGAAGACTGCTATCAAGAAGCCGGCTGGTGACATAGAGGATATCTAGAATACAAAAACTTTCCCCAGTCCGGCCAACGTCTGTGCGAGCTACCCTTAGCCTTTGGCGGGGACACGAGGTATAGGGCCCGTTCCGTTGGTAAAACCCACTTGTGCCCAGTGACTGGTTTTGTGCCTGTCCAGTGGCCTGGCCAGCAGCATCCCTCTCCATGGGGAGGAAAGTCTGCTCCGGGTGGCCACCCGCTGCGCCCGTCGGATCGGTGAGTGAACCCCTCTTCCGTCCTAGGGGCGCGGAGAGTGGGCACCTGGGCAGCATCTGAGGTAGCCGACCGGTGGGGGCTTACTAGTGGGGTCACACTAGGGTTAAAGGATAAGTCATCACCTCCTGTCCCCCCTCTTCCCCTCCCCCACCCCCCCGCAGTACCGCACCCCGCACTGACCATTTTGAGCACTGTGTTCGGACGTTTCACCACGACCGTTCATTCGCCGCCATTTTGCCGTAGCTTGGCATGTTTGGATGGCAGTGGCCATTTTTCTGTAGCCCATGCGGTTTTCAGCCTGTCCTCTGGTGGCCCCCAGTGGCTTTCCTCGGTTCTATGAGGTAATGATAAAAATGGCAGAAGCACTTCCGTTAGCACAGCGTGGCTGACAGACGCGGCGGTGCAGGCTCTAGAAGTGGAGTGTTTTTCAGTGCTCATTTTGGTCACAGCGCAGAGACATCAAAACAGCAAGTATAGCTGGCTCTCCTTGGGTGCTGGTAGCAGTGGGTGCAATTCTTCCAGGTCTCCCTGGCTGATTGGTGGGGTAGAGGTGGTGGTCACACAGTGGGGGTGCCGAAAGTCTGGGATGTCAGAGGCCGGCAGTGCTATGGCAGGGGTACCTGCGGAGCAGCAGTCCACACCGGGGTCCCTGGTGTCCTTGGAACAGCTGAGGGCTGTATTTGGTGAATTTTTTCCCCGGGTTCGTCCCGACTCCGGGGGGGGTCCCAAGAAATGCCCGCTCCCGTCATTCTTCGGGGGAGGATTCGGAACCAGAGAGCACCTCGGTGTTCACGGGAACTCCCGTGGAGCTATCAGAGGATGAACTGATACCCTCAGGTGGTGAGGATGATCAGGGGGCTTCATTATCATGCGACAAAACGATAGTGGCTGCTCTGGTCACTGATATTCGCAAGTCCATGCGGCTTGACCAAGCAGGGGAGTGGCATGAAGCCACATATATTTGTGGGTCGCTTAAGCCCCCCAGGTCCCCCAGGGCCTACCCTTATGATCAGGTTTTTGAGCAGGCGGTTTTCAAGGAATGGCTGCGGCCGCAAAATTCCTTTGCTTTACCCAAACGCTTTTCTGTTCATTATCCCTTTGAGGATAGTTTCACTAAGAGGAGGGCTTCCCCAGCAGTGGACCCACCGGTGGCCCGTCTGAATAAGGCAACGACCATTCCTTTGGAGGGGTCTCCGTCCTTTAAAGAGGCGGCCGATCGCCACACGGAGTCAGTGTCTAAGGCACTTTTCTTGTTGGCTGGGTCAGCCATGCGGCCAGCTCTGGTGGCTGCTATGGCGGCGCAATCTCTTGTCTAGTGCGCTGCCACATTACACTCCGGTCTGACTTGTGAGTGTGCAACGGGCACAACACTTGGAAGAGGGTCTCCGCTATCTATGCGATACTGCATTGGACCTACTTCCCATACTGTCAAAAATGTTTTTGCAATTGTTATCAGGCAGATGCTATGGCTCCGCTCTTGGTCAGATGACCAGGCATCGAAGAAAGCTCTTACGGATCTCCCCTTTCAGGGAGGGCGTCTGTTTGGCCCACAGTTGGATGAAATCATTAAGGATTTCACGGGAGGGAAGAGTACTTTCCTTCCAGAGCCAAAACAAAAGATTTTCGGCAGGGCCCTGTTTCTTCAGGCCAGAAGAAATTTTTTCGTGCACCCGGCTCAGCGGGTAAGGGCTTCAAGTCCGGTAAAGCTTTCGCTGGGCCCAGTAAAAGGCTCTGGCAATGTCAGTCTGAAAAAACGAAGGATAAGTCAGCCTCCGCATGATGGGTTGCCCCCGCCCGATTCAAGGGTGGGGGCCGGTTACTGGGGTTCGCAGACAGGTGGACTGCCCGCATCACCGATCGGTGGGTGTTGGAGGTAGTGTCCTCTGGGTACAGGATAGAGTTCATCTCTCTACCCCAGAAAGGTTCTTCCCTTCGAATTTAAGACTCCCTCAGGGGCGTTGGGAGGCGCTTCTAGGCGCAGTTCGGGCGCTTGCCGAACAGGGGGTGATTGTACCGGTACCCACGGTGGAAAGATTTCACGGATTTTACTCAAACCTCTTTGTGGTGGCCAAAAAGGGGGGTGTCAGGCCAGTTCTGGACCTGAAGACACTAAACTGCTTTGTAAAGACAAAAAGATTCAGGATGGAGTCCATCCGCTCGGTCATGGCGTCCTTGGATATCAAGGACGCATATCTCCACGTTCCAGTTTGTCACAGGCACCAGTGTTTCCTGCGTTTCGCAGTGGGAGATCTGCATTACCAGTTTGTGGCACTTCCCTTCGGTCTGGCTTCGGCTCCCCGAGTGTTCACCAAGGTGGTGGCCCCGATGCTGACGCTGTTGAGACAGAGAGTTATCGCGGTGGTTGCGTACCTTGGCGATTTACTCCTAAGAGCAGAGTCAGCTGCAGCTCTGGAGGAGAACGTGATAATCACGGTGTCCACGCTAAAATAATTTGGTTAGCTGATCAACCTGCAGAAGTCAGCAATGACTCCATCCTGCCGTCTGGAATACCTGGGTCTGATTCTGGACACGGTGCAGGCAAGGGTGTTTTTACCGCCGAACAAGCTCCTGATACTACAGGCAGCAGTGCGGACCCTGTTATCACGCCAGTGGTCCTCCTTACGGTTCTGTATGCGAGTGTTGGGGCTCATGGTGTCGTCTTTCGAAGCGATACCTTACGCCCAGAGTCATACTCGGCTCCTGCAGAAGGCGATTTTGTCGCAATGAGACAAATCCCCCCTATCCCTAGACAGACTGATCAGGCTGGATCATCAGTCCCGAGGGTCCTTGATTTGGTGTATTCGGGCTCTAGCCCTAAAAATGGGAAAATGTTTTCTCCCCCTCAATTGGTCGATAGTAACGACGGATGCCAGTCTATCGGGCTGTGGAGGGGTCCTGGGTCAGTTGTCTGCCCAGGGTCGTTGGTCAGCTCAGGAAGCTTGCCTTCTGATAAATGTACTGGAATTGAGAGCGATCACACTTTGTCTGTCCCGTTGGTCAGCGAGGCTGCGAGGCTTTCCTGTCCGGGTTCAGTCGGACAATGCCACGGCTGTGGCACATGTAAACCATCAGGGCGGAACAAGAAGCTCGGCAGCAGCCGCGGAGGCAATGTGCAGAGCTTCACGTGCCAGCACTCTCCGCAATCTACATTGCAGGCGTGGAAAACTGGCAGGCGGACTTTCTCAGCCGCCGGACTCTGGATCAGGGGGAATGGTCCCTACATCCAGAAGTGTTCCCCCAGATTTGCCTCAAGTGGGGCACGCCAGAGGTGGACCTCATGGCCTCCAGATTAAATCACAAGTTACAGACCTTTGTGTGCAGATCAAGAGATCCATTGGCGGTCGCCACAGACGCACTGGTGGCACCCTGAGGTCGGTATAGGCTACTGTACGTCTTTCCTCCTCTAAAGCTTCTGCTGCGGGTTCGGCGCAGGATAGAAGCACAGGGAATTCCGACAATCCTTGTAGCTCCGGATTGGCCTCAGCGTCCTTTGTACGCCGATGTGGTACAGAGGGTGGCAGATGTCCTGTGGCGTCTTCCACTTCTCGAAGACCTACTGTCTCAGGGACCCATCTTGCGCCCTGCTTTACCCACGCTGGCTTTGACGGCTTGGCTATTGAGTCCCAGGTGTTGAGGGATAGGGGTGTCTCTGACTCCGTGATCCCTACTATGATTGAAGCACACAAGTGTACTTCACGTAAAATTTATTATAGGGCCTGGAAGGCCTATATTGCCTGGTGTGAGGCGGGTGGTTGGAATCCCCGCTCTTATGCGGTGTCCAGGTTGCTGACTTTTTTGCAGCAGGGACTGGACAAGAACCTGGCGTTAAGTACGCTTAAGGGTCAGATTTCGGCTCTGACGGTTCTTTTTCAGCTACTCTTGACATCACACTCGTTGATCCGTACTTTTGTACAGGGTGTACGTCATGTGGCTCCTCGGATACGGTCGCCTTTGGCGCCGTGGGATTTGAATCTGGTGCTCTCTGTTCTTCAGAAGCCACCATATGAGAAGATTAGGGACATTCCCTTGCAATTATTGTCGCAGAAAGTGGCTTTCTTGGTGGCTGTTACATCCGCTAGACGGGTGTCTGAGTTGTCAGCGTTATCCTGCAAGTCACCTTACTTGGTCCTTCATAAGGACAAGGCGGTTTTGCAACCTTCCCCTTCTTTCCTTCCAAAGGTGGTTTCTTCTTTTCATTTCAATGAGAATATTGTTCTTCCCTCATTGTGCCGGCACCCGTCGCATCCCAAGGAATTTGAACTACATTCTTTGGATGTGGTGAGGGCTTTGCGGGTGTATTTGTTTTCTACAGCTTCCTTTCGGAAGTCTGATTCTTTATTTGTGCTGATGGAAGGTTTGCGCAAAGGCATGGCGGCCTTGTCAGCTACCATTTCTCGTTGGATCTGGAAGACCGTGACTCATGCGTATGAGGGTCGGGGCAAGGTTCCCCCTTTCCAAGTCACGGCTCATTCCACCAGGGCAGTTAGTACTTCCTGGGCTTATAGACACCAGGCTTCGGTGTCTCAGGTGTGCAAAGCGGCTACTTGGGCTTCAGTGCACACGTTTACTAAGTTTTACAAAGTGGATGTTTCAGCATCTGCGGATGCTGCTTTTGGCGGCAAAGTTTTGCAAGCGGCAGTGTAGGCGTGACTGGCGCCGCCCGGGAGGGCTTTTTTGTTGGGTACAGTTGTTATAGTTTACCTGCCCCTCTCGATTGACACAGCTTTGGGACATCCCCACACTCAGTGAACGTAAGAGTAAAAGGGATTTTATTATAACTTACCTTAAAATCCTTTTCTCTGAGTTCACTGACAGACGCAGCACCCACCCCTCTGTTGAGTTTGTACGGCTTGTTACGAACTGATATGCTGTTGTCTAGCAGGGGGTTATATACTAAGGTGAGGATGGCCCCCTGAGAGGAGGCAACCTATGCTTTTGTTTTATTTTGCCTAGTCTACTCCTAGTGATATGAGCATAAACCCCACTTGTCTAATGAAGGGCTGCGTCTGTCAGTGAACTCAGAGAAAAGGATTTTACGGTAAGATGTAATAAAATCCCTTTTTTCCCCCATGGTTTTTTCTAGTCCTACTCATTGATTATTATTTTTACACCATTTAGATATTTCTCATGCATTGCTCCTGATGAGTGGTAAAGACCACAAAATGTGTCAAGCCACCGACACCATCATCATGCGTTACTATATGGGAATCAATTTTTCAATTTTTTATTTTTAGACTTTCAGATTTTTTACTGTACAATTTTACTCTGATCATGTATTTTTGACAACATATTTTATGAATGTTGCTGTCCACTTTGTTATCCTGTGCCCTGTCACATATTATGTTATATATATATATATATATATATATATATATGAATTTGCTCTTGCATCAATGTATTTCTTTATTTCTGTATAATATTATTCAACCAATGTTGATACTTGTGTACAATAAAACAACCTTTATATATAATTAATCACAAAATACATCCATAAAAAGATATATAGCAGCGCTATATCACCCACTGTATAGGGGTGAGAAATTAATACATAGGTCAATGTCTCATAATAGAAGTACTTGCAAAACCATTTGTATCTTAAATGAATGGACACAAAGAAACCAACACATAAGACTGCTTAAATCACCCAATGTGCAAAAGGTGATACATACATTCATAAAGGTCCAAAAAATAAATGTCCAAAATAAATATCCAAAAAATAAATAGACGTAGTTGTACAGTTGATTATCTCATTAATTTGGAGTCCAACATCACACCGTGCAAGATAGAAGCAAACGTGACCACTTCCCCGAAGGGTTGAACTCTTACCAAAAATATTTGCCAGGCATTTTCATGCTCAGGCAAAAGCGCTGTCTGTGCTACACCAACACATGTGGGGCTGATGATCTGTACTCATTCCGTTGTGGTGTCATCCATTATAAAAACAATAACCAGGACAGGGACATAGTGTGATATCGTTTACACATTTATTAATTAAAAACACACAAACCGTTCCCCAAATAGATAGTCTCCTTACCCCATACACTTTATATGCAAGCAGAAAATATCTCACAGGTGGACGCAGTCATTGACCATCCCTGGAGCCCTTGCAGACACCGTTGAGTAGTCACTTCCTTCCAACCAGTGGGGATTAGGATCGCTCACTCATCCTCCTATGTTGTGGTAACCAAGCAAACCAATCAGATGCGTTTTGTTGATGGACTTCAACAAGTGATCTGGCTGCATGGTCGGAATCACTAATTAAATACAAACACTCATCACTTGCACCTGCACCTCTCAGTGTCCGGTTCCGGTGTCTCCATGGCGCAGGGAAAGCCAACATCCATGTCTCATGACACATATAGATGCAGCTTAATCATTCTCAGTATATATAAATACAGGTTATTATACTTTGGGTGTACACTGCAATTTAAAGGTACAAATAATGATGGTTTTAGATACTATATCATGTCAGTTTTCATAACACAAAAGGATAGCTTATTTCCATACCAAATCCAATTTTATGCATTTACACTAACCTAAACCATATCAAAAAGGTATGCAAAGTTGTATGTAAAATATTTAAAAAATCTTCAGCTCTATATGTATAAAATACCCAAGAAAAAATGACCAAAGAAAAAATGAAAATTAAAAGTGTATCGCAATATATCTAAAATTCACTTTTTACGGATGATGAGAATTCATTTTTGGGGTTTTTATTTTTTTTTATTTTTTATTATTAATGGCGGCAATCTGTGATTTTTAGCGGTACTGCAATATTTCAGCGGACATGTCGGACCATTTTGATACTTTTTTGGGACCATTGGCATTTATACAGCGATCAGTGCTATAAAAATGCACTGATTACTGTGTAAATGCCATTGGCAGTGAAGGGGTTAACCTGCAGGGGGCGCTCTAAGGGTTAACAGTGTTCCCTGGGCGTGTTCTAACTGTGGGGGGACTGCCCTAGCTGGGGAAGGGAAGTGGTCACAGCCTCCATGTACAGGAAGGCTGTGATCACAGCCCTTCCCCCTTCACAGAACGGAGGTCCGTGTTTACATACATGGACCTCCGTTCTTTCACTCTGGGGGGGGGGCATCGCGGGTGGCCGGCGGAGATCGACTCCGCCGCACCCGCTCCCTGGCCCTCCCCGGACACAGTGAGCGTGCCGGCGCGCCTCCGGCGGCGCGCGTGCGCTCACTGTGCGCGATCAGGCGGCCGCCGTCATATGACGGCGATTCGCCTTACAGAGCCACTTTGCCTCCGTCAAATGCCGATCGGCGGTCGGCAAGTGGTTAAAATACCTCATATAGACCATAGATGCTGGTCTCCATGGATTTGAATCAAACAGTATTCCTATATTCTCAAAGTTATTAATCAGTAAACCAATCAACACCAAATAAAGCAATAATAGTTCAAAAGCAGAATTATACAGGGAAATACCTTTCAAAAGTCATTAATAAATGCATTGAGGTCCAACTCTATATTAATCATCAGGTATATCCACTGGGTTTCTCGCTGTGATAATTCTCTAATACGATTAGTACCCCTCCAGGATGGGAAAACACAGTCTATACCACAAAATTGCAAAAGTGAAGGATCTCTATTATGCTTCAACCTGAAGTGCATAGAGATGCTATGAGATGCTATGAGATGTGCATAGAGATGTGCATAGAGATGTGCGGCCAATATAATACAAACCGCGTGGACACCATAAAAGGTAAACAACATACCAAGAATTACATGCTGTAAATTCTTTTATGTCAAAGATTCTACCTGCTGTATTGGATGGGATGTTTTTACCTTTGAACACTATCTAAAGGAAAATGTAATATTTAGAAGCATGAGATGGGAGGTAGCCCTGCAAGATGGGTTGGAAGGCCAATGCTTTCTAGATGAATGGTAGATGAATGGTATGAGTTTTTCTGTAGATCTGGGAGGGACCTCCAAAGTCTGGTCCTTAAAAGAAAGAAAATTAAATTAGAAAGGATTCATGATAGAATTAAAGTGATTCAAATTAAACTGGATCCTATTAAGGATACTAGTGATATGAAGAGATTCAATTTGATGATTAAAATGAAATTGGAGAAGATAGATCGAGATACCCAGAAGAAAAAAGTAAGGAAATTTAAAAGGGATCTAAAAGATTTTAAAACTAATAATGTTTTTCTATGGCAAACATCTCTAACTCTGGCAAAGGAGAAAGTTCCTGGTGTAGAAGTTAATAGTACAACAACTAAAAAACAGGCAATAAGAAAACCCTCCAACAAACAATCTAAACAAAAACTGCAGCGGAGACCCCATGGAGGGCTAATGGGGATACTCAGAGGTCTTCTAATTATGGAAGTACAGCTGAGTACGAATCAGAGGCCGAATGGGTCCAAGTTACACCTAGACCATCATCATCCAGACCGAGAGGTAATCCAAGGAGATCGAATGCAAATCAGTATGAAAATAGTGGTATGGAGTCTACAACCACTACAGAATATGGGTATGCAGATTACAGGGTCCCGGTGCATAACCATTTTTACCCCTTGAGTAGGGGTCAAACATACAGGACGAGGTCTTTTTTAGGATATCATCAGAGAGGTCGCGGTTATGGGCAGGATCCAAGGCAAAATTACCAATACCACCCCCACACAATCGAGGGAGAGGCAGGGGTTATCCCCCACAATGGCCATATTGGAACAATCCCGGATATTCAGGCCCTGCAGACAGAGAGGCTGCAGGGCAGGAAGCAGAAAGCAATCCCATAAAGTGAAGAAGAGAACCATGAATAATGGAATATACAATTTGAGTCATGTGAAATTGAACCACAAATAACTAAATATTCTTAACCAAGGTTTGAAAAGTGCCCCTAGTAGGTCGCTGAACACGTTTAAAATGTATATAGATACTCATAAGTATATTAGGAATTTAAGTTTGAAGAAGCATTTCCTCACTCACCCACCTTATCAGATACAAAGAAGTATTGATACTGCTAACGCGGTTGATAGTGGTCTGCGGAGCAAGTCCACATTCAACCCTCAGGTTCCCAATAATCAACCCATAGAGGTGTTTAAGACTTTGGTCCTAAAGGACCTAGAAAAGTTACAACCGAAGAAGGAGGTAAACCCGTGATATATTATGGAGGGAATCAAACAGCTGGAAGACAGAAGAGAAATCATCATCTGTCCAGCGGATAAGGGTGGAGGTGTGGTGATTTTGGATAAGGATTTTTATCATGGGCAACTAAGAGAAATGCTTAACCACTTCAGCCCCGGAAGGATTTCCAGCTTTAGGACCGGAGCCCTTTTTGCGATTCGGCGCTGCATCGCTTTAACTGACAATTGCGCGGTCGTGCGACGTTGTACCCAAACGAAATTTGCGTCCTTTTTTTCCCACAAATAGAGCTTTCTTTTAGTGGTATTTGATCACCGCTGCATCATTTCTGATCGCCGCTATAAACAAAAGAAGAGCAACAATTTTGCAAAAAAACCCAAATTTCTTACTTTTTCCTAAAATACAAATCCAAAAAAAAAATATAAAAAAACATTTTTTTTCACCGTTTTTGCCCGATTTATATTCTTCCTCATATTTGCGATAAAAAAAATCGCAATCGGCGTTTATTGATTGGTTTGCGCAAAAGTGGTCGCGTTTACGGATGATGAGAATTCATTTTTGGGGTTTTTATTTTTTATTAGTAATGGCGTCAATCTGCGATTTTTTGCGGTACTGCGATATTTCAGCGGACATGTCGGACCATTTTGACACTTTTTTGGGACCATTGGCATTTATACAGCGATCAGTGCTATAAAAATGCACTGATTACTGTGTAAATGCCATTGGCAGTGAAGGGGTTAACCTGCAGGGGGCGCTCTAAGGGTTAACTATGTTCCCTGGGCGTGTTCTAACTGTATGGGGACTGCCCTAGCTGGGGAAGGGAAGTGGTCACAGCCTCCATGTACAGGAAGGCGGTGATCACAGCCCTTCCCCCTCACACAGAGCGGAGGTCCGTGTTTACATACACGGACCTCCGCTCCGGGGGGGCCATCGCGGGTAGCCGGCGGCAATCGAAGCCGCCGCACCCGCTCCCTGGCCCTCCCCGAACACAGTGGGCGCGCCTCCGGCGGCGCGCGCACGCTCACTAGACTCGTTCCCGCAGCCGCCGCCGTATGACGGCGTTTTGCGGG
Source organism: Glandirana rugosa (assembly GCA_018402905.1). Lineage (NCBI taxonomy): Eukaryota > Metazoa > Chordata > Amphibia > Anura > Ranidae > Glandirana > Glandirana rugosa. Next base: position 108,576 of record BLSH010334471.1, on the reverse strand, counting down.
AACGAGCCACTTTGCCGCCGTCAGATGCCGATCGGCGGTCAGCAAGTGGTTAATGATAAGTCTAGGTATAGAAAACTCCCAGGAGATCCGGCGGAATTGTTAAACAACTCCAGGAATTGGTGGATTGGGGATATAGAATGCATGTGTTGAACAAAAGAGAAAATAGATATTTGATACAGAGTGTGTGCCGGATCCCAGTCATCTATACCGTCTCCAAAATACACAAGAACACAGAAATACCACCAATCCGAACAATTGTGAATGGCATTGGTTCAGTTAATGCCAGAGTGGGGGAGTATCTGGACAAGTTTTTACAATCAAGTGTACAAAACATGAAGACCTTCCTAAAAGATACTAAAGACCTTTTAAAATCTTTGGAGGAGATTACTTTTCAAGAAGATGACCAGATATTCCTCATTACAGCAGACGTGTCTTCATTGTACACGATCATCCAGCATGAAGATGCAATGTTATCCCTTAATTGGGCAGCATCGCAAACCTGTTTATGGCAGAATGGGAGGACAGGACTATTTATAGAGACCAGGACCCCCATCTGATATATTATCAAAGATATATAGATGACCTGATGTTGATTTGGAGAGGATCCAAAGAGTCGGCTGAAAATTTCTTGAAGTATTGGAATATGAAATAAGTGACACCTCTATACATTCCTTAGATGTTGTGATTGAAAAAGTAACTTTGAAATTGATCACGAAAGTATTCTTCAAGCCAACGGATCGGAATTCATATCTGTCAGTTAGGAGTGGTCACCACCCTAATTGGATCAAGAATATCCCTAAAGGTCAGTTTATGCGAGTGAGACGAAACTGTAGTAGGATAGAGGACTACAATGAACAGCCAATTATCTAAAAACTAAGGCTATCATCCTGAATTTCTAGCTAAAACTATAAAGGAGGTGGCTATGATCCCCCGACATGTCTGTCTGAGGGATAAAGGTAGTGATCATCAGGAAAATCCCCACCAATACAGTTTTTTGTCTGACAGCACAAAGAAGTGGAGGAGGTGTTCAGAAAACGTTGGCACATTTTACATTTGGATCGAGACCTTGGTCCCCTGTTACCAGAGGCTCCTAAATTATTTATAGGAAGACTCCATCATTTGGGGTGATTTATGCAGTCTTATGCCTTGGTTTCTTTGTGTCCATTCATTTATGATACAAATGGTTTTGCAATTACTTCTATTATGAGACATTGACCTATGAATTCATTTCTCACCCCTATACATTGGGTTATATAGCGCTGCTATATATCTTTCATGGATGTATTTTGTGATTAATTGTATGTTTATAATAAGCAGCTGCTGGGGGGGGCCATCAACAGCCCAATATTTTCATCACACATTTATTTTGATCTAGATGCGCAGGTTTGGGGTCCTAAGGGCTTTGGGGGTCTGTAGTATACTTGATTAGTGTTGAGCGAACCCGGACTGTAACGTTCGGGTCCGTACCGAACTTTCGGGTGTCCGTGGCACGGACCCGGACCCGGACATTTCAAAAATCGTTCGGGTTCGATCATCCGTACCGACACTACCGAAGATTCCCGTTTGGTCACTTTGCGAACAACTAACCGACGGGACGTCGAAGAGTTGTGCACCTCATTTTATCGTCTTGGGGCCTGGCTTGGGCTTGCTAAAAACTTTACAGGCCCAGGCCCAGGCACGGTGCCTGTGGGCTTTCAAGCCATGCCTGGGCTTGCAATGTCAGGCCCAAGCGAGTTGTGATTAGTTCATATGATGTCTGGGGGTTTCGGGAATCCTGGGGTTTGGACGCGTAGATCTAGTTTTATTTACACACTACTTTTATAACCCGACAACTACCGGGG
>BLSH010334471.1:21265-32447 GCA_018402905.1 Glandirana rugosa | reverse complement strand
ACTGTGAAGGACAGATTAGTGTTCTAAAATAATCTCATAATAGAGTAGGGAGAGGATTCTGTCGGTGCTGTGAGGGACAGATTATCCCTCTAAAATCATCTCATACTGGTGTAGGGAGAGATTCCTGTCAGTGCTGTGAGGGACAGATTATCATTATAAAATCATCTCATACTGGAGTAGGGAGAAGTTCCTGTCGGTGTTGTGAGGGACAGATTATCGTTCTAAAATCATCTCATACTGCAGTAGGGACAGGTTCCTGTCGGTGCTGTGAAGGACAGATTAGTGTTCTAAAATAATCTCATAATAGAGTAGGGAGAGGTTCCTGTTGGTGCTGTGAGGGACAGATTATCATTCTAAAATCATCTCATACTTGAGTAGGGAGAGGTTCCTGTCGGTGCTGTGAGGGACAGATTATCGTTCTAAAATAATCTCATAATGGAGAAGGGAGAGGTTCCTGTTGGTGCAGTGAGGGACAGATTATCGTTCTAAATTCATCTCATACTGGTGTAGGGGGAGGTTCCTGTCGGTGCTTTTGAGGGACAGATTATCATTCTAAAATCATCTCATACTGCTGTAGGGAGAGGTTCCTGGCAGTGCTGTGAGGGACAGATTAGTGTTCTAAAATCATCTCATACTGCAGTAGGGACAGGTTCCTGTTAGTGTTGTGAGGGACAGATTATCGTTCTAAAATCATCTCATACTGGAGTAGGGAGAGGTTCCTGTGGGTGATTTGAGGGACAGATTATCATTCTAAAATCATCTCATACTGGAGGAGGGAGAGGATTCTGTCGGTGCTGTGAGGGACAGATTATCCTTCTAAAATCATCTCATATTGCAGTAGGGACAGGATCCTGTCAGTGCTGTGAGGGACATATTAGCGTTCTAAAATCATCTCATACAGGTGTAGGGTGAGGTTCCAGTTGGTGCTGTGAGGGACAGATTATCGTTCTAAAATTATCTCATACGGGAGTAGGGAAAGGTTCCTGTCGGTGCTGTGAAGGACAGATTAGTGTTCTAAAATAATCTCATGATAGAGTAGGGAGAGGTTCCTGTCGGTGCTGTGAGGGACAGATTATCATTCTAAAATCATCTCATACTTGAGTAATCTGTCGGTGCTGTGAGGGACAGATTATCGTTCTAAAATCATCTCATACTGCAGTAGGGACAGGTTCCTGTCGGTGTTGTGAGGGACTGATTATCGTTCTAAAATCATCTCATATTGGAGTAGGGAGAGGTTCCTGTCTGTGTTTTGAGAGACAGATTATCATTGTAAAATGATCTCATACTGGAGTAGGGAGAAGATTCTGTCGGTGCTGTGAGGGACATATTATCCTTCTAAAATCATCTCATACTGCAGTAGGGACAGGTTCCTTTCAGTGCTGTGAGGGACAGATTAGCGTTCTAAAATACTCTATACTGGTGTAAGTAGAGGTTCCTGTCGGTGCTGTGAGGGACAGATTATCGTTCTAAATTCATCTCATACTGGTGTAGGGAGAGGTTCCTGTCAGTGCTTTGAGGTACAGATTATAATACTAAAATCATCTCATACTTGAGTAGGGAGTGGTTCCTGTCGGTGCTGTGAGGGACAGATTATCGTTCTAAAATCATCTCATACTGCAGTAGGGATAGATTCCTGTCGGTGCTGTTAGGGACAGATTAGCGTTCTAAAATCATCTCATACTGGTGTAGGGAGAGGTTCCTGTCGGTGCTGTGAAGGACAGATTATCGTTCTAAAATCATCTCATACTAGAGTAGACAGAGGTTCCTGTCAGTGCTGTGAGGGACAGATTATCATTATAAAATCATCTCATATTGGAGTAGGGAGAAGTTCCTGTCGGTGTTGTGAGGGACAGATTATCATTCTAAAATCATCTCATACTGCAGTAGGGACAGGTTCCTGTCAGTGTTGTGAGGGACAGATTATCGTTCTAAAATCATTTCATACTGCAGTAGGGACAGGTTCCTGTCGGTGCTGTGAGGGACAGATTAGTGTTCTCAAATCATCTTATACTAAAGTAGGGAGAGGTTCCTGTCTGTGTTTTGAGGGACTGATTATCATTCTAAAATCATCTCATACTGGAGTAGGGAGAGGTTCCTGTCGGGGCTGTGAGGGACAGATTTTCCTTCTAAAATCATCTCATACTGCAGTAGGGACAAGTTTCTGTCGGTGCTGTGAGGGACAAATTAGCGTTCTAAAATACTCTCATACTGGTGTAAGGAGAGGCTCCTGTCGGTGCTGTGAGGGACAGATTATAGCTCTAAAATAATCTCATAATGGAGTAGGGAGAGGTTCCTATCGGTGCTGTGAGGGAGAGATTATTGTTCTAAATTCACTCATACTGGTTTAGGGAGAGGTTCCTGTCGGTGCTTTGAGGGACAGATTATAATACTAAAATCATCTCATACTGCTGCAGGGAAAGGTTCCTGGCGGTGCTGTGAGGGACAGATTATCATTCTAAAATCATCTCATACTGGTGTAGGGAGAGGTTCCTGTCGGTGCTGTGAGGGACAGATTAGCGTTCTAAAATTATCTAATACTGGGGTAGGGAGAGGTTCCCGTTGGTGCTGTGAGGGACAGATTATCGTTCTAAAATGATCTCATACTGGAGTAGGGACAGATTCCTGTCGGTGCTGTGAGGAACAGATTATCATTTTAAAATTATCTCATACTGCAGTAGGGACAGGTTCCTCTCGGTGCTGTGAGGGACAGATTATCGTTCTAAAATAATCTCATAATGGAGTAGGGAGAGGTTCCTGTCAGTGCTGTGAGGGACAGATTATCGTTCTAAAATCATTTCATACTGCAGTAGGGACAGGTTCCTGTCGGTGCTGTGAGGGACAGATTAGTGTTCTCAAATCATCTTATACTAAAGTAGGGAGAGGTTCCTGTCTGTGTTTTGAGGGACTGATTATCATTCTAAAATCATCTCATACTGGAGTAGGGAGAGGTTCCTGTCGGGGCTGTGAGGGACAGATTTTCCTTCTAAAATCATCTCATACTGCAGTAGGGACAAGTTTCTGTCGGTGCTGTGAGGGACAGATTAGCGTTCTAAAATACTCTCATACTGGTGTAAGGAGAGGCTCCTGTTGGTGCTGTGAGGGACAGATTATAGCTCTAAAATAATCTCATAATGGAGTAGGGAGAGGTTCCTGTCGGTGCTGTGAGGGACAGATTATCGTTCTAAATTCATCTCATACTGGTTTAGGGAGAGGTTCCTGTCGGTGCTTTGAGGGACAGATTATAACACTAAAATCATCTCATACTGCTGCAGGGAAAGGTTCCTGGCGGTGCTGTGAGGGACAGATTATCGTTCTAAAATCATCTCATACTGGTGTAGGGAGAGGTTCCTGTCGGTGCTGTGAGGGACAGATTAGCGTTCTAAAATTATCTAATACTGGGGTAGGGAGAGGTTCCCGTTGGTGCTGTGAGGGACAGATTATCGTTCTAAAATGATCTCATACTGGAGTAGGGACAGATTCCTGTCGGTGCTGTGAGGAACAGATTATCATTCTAAAATTATCTCATACAGCAGTAGGGACAGGTTCCTCTCGGTGCTGTGAGGGACAGATTATCGTTCTAAAATAATCTCATAATGGAGTAGGGAGAGGTTCCTGTCAGTGCTGTGAGGGACAGATTATCGTTCTAAATTCATCTCATACTGGTTTAAGGAGAGGTTCCTGTCGGTGCTTTGAGGTACAGATTATAATACTAAAATCATCTCATACTTGAGTAGGGAGTGGTTCCTGTCGGTGCTGTGAGGGACAGATTATCGTTCTAAAATCATCTCATACTGCAGTAGGGATAGATTCCTGTCGGTGCTGTTAGGGACAGATTAGCGTTCTAAAATCATCTCATACTGGTGTAGGGAGAGGTTCCTGTCGGTGCTGTGAAGGACGGATTATCGTTCTAAAATCATCTCATACTGGAGTAGACAGAGGTTCCTGTCAGTGCTGTGAGGGACAGATTATCATTATAAAATCATCTCATACTGGAGTAGGGAGAAGTTCCTGTCGGTGTTGTGAGGGACAGGTTATCATTCTAAAATCATCTCATACTGCAGTAGGGACAGGTTCCTGTCAGTGTTGTGAGGGACAGATTATCGTTCTAAAATCATTTCATACTGCAGTAGGGACAGGTTCCTGTCGGTGCTGTGAGGGACAGATTAGTGTTCTCAAATCATCTCATACTAAAGTAGGGAGAGGTTCCTGTCTGTGTTTTGAAGGACAGATTATCATTCTAAAATCATCTCATACTGGAGTAGGGAGAGGTTCCTGTCGGGGCTGTGAGGGACAGATTATCCTTCTAAAATCATCTCATACTGGAGTAGGGAGAGGTTCCTGCCGGTGCTGTGAGGGATTGATTATCGTTCTAAGATCATCTCATACTGCAGTAGGGACAGGTTCCTGTCGGTTCTATGAGTTACAGATTAGCGTTCTAAAAAATCTCATACTGGTGTAGGGAGAGGTTCCTGTAGGTGCTGTGAGGGTCAGATAATTGTTCTAAAATAATCTCATACTGGAGTATTGAGAGGTTTCTGTCGGTGCTGTGAGGGACAGATTATCATTCTAAAATGATCTCATACTGGAGTAGGGACAGATTCCTGTCGGTGCTGTGAGGAACAGATTATCATTCTAAAATTATCTCATACTGCAGTAGGGACAGGTTCCTCTCGGTGCTGTGAGGGACAGATTATCGTTCTAAAATAATCTCATACTGGAGTAGGGAGAGGTTTCTGTCGGTGCTGTGAGGGACAGATTATCGTTCTAAAATGATCTCATACTGGAGTAGGGAGAGGTTCCTGTCGGTGCTGTGAGGGACAGATTATCGTTCTAAAATCATCTCATACTGGTGTAGTGAGAGGTTCCTGGTGGTGCTGTGAGGGACGGATTATCATTCTAAAATTATCTCATACTGGAGTAGGGAGAGGCCCCATGAATCCCAGTCCTGCATTATCTGCCAAAAGTTCATAAATATTCTGTTAACCCTCCTGGCCGACCGATAGTGAGCGGGATAGACTCGCTCACTTCTCGTATGGGTCGGTATATAGACCATTTCTTGCAACCCTTGGTTACCAAAACTTCGGCATACTTAAGGGATACTAAAGCTACTCTAAAATTATTGGAAGATTTGTCAATAAACGACAATACCTGGTTAGCCACAGCTGATGTGGCGGCCCTGTATTCTAACATCCCACATAATGCAGGGTTGGATGCAGCTAGGTGTTTCCTAGCCAAAGATGGGACTATACCATTGAGGCAACAGGAGTTCATCCTGGACCTACTTAGATTTGCCATGGAACATAATTATATGTGGTACAATGGGGAGTTCTACTTACAAGTCAAGGGAGTAGCCATGGGGGCTAAGTTTGCACCCAGCTTGGCTAATCTTTTCAACTTTCAAAGGTTTTTTATTGGTTTTAATCAAGATAGTATATAAAACCAAAAACAAAATACAGAATGTACACAACATAAACATTACGTTAGGTTATATGGTATACAGAGTCTCGACTATTCTCAAGGTATTATCACACCGACTTACTGATTCTTAGAGATATAGATTCCACCTAATACGGATAGCTAAAGGATCAAGATTGTGATTGCTTTATGAGATCAACATGAGGGCCCGGCATATTTAGTCATGTCTCCAACATCTCCCGACACCCCAAAGTGGGAGCAAGCTGTGCCTGGAGAGAGGAGACTCCATTAGATCTCCCGTAGGAACAAGGACACACCAAATCTAGCCCCCTAGGAATGACCTTGGGATCGTAGGAAAGTCAGGCAACGTATTACAAATAAAGAAGTCGCATTCATAGTAATTGTGAGCTAATAATCAATAACCTCAGTAACATATCACTGAACTAGGTAAGCTACCTGAAGAAAGAGGGAAAGGGAGAAGACAGGAGTAAGGGAAGAAGGAGATATAGAACCGACTGACATCTAGCTACTGTCAGAGTTAATTGTGTGCCTGGGCTGTAATAGCCTTTGAGTAAAGGATATACCTGTATACACTGCCCAGGGTACCCAGATGTCCTCTAACTTCTTAGTTGTGTCTGATAAGATGCTTGCTAGCTTCTCTTGAGACATTATCCAAGAAACTTTCCGGGTAGCTGACGTGAAAGAGACCTTAGGCTGTTTCCATGCTTTAGCAATAGGGAGCTTGGCCCCGAGCAGGATGAAGTGCACTAACTTTCTATAGGGTTTGGACAGATTCGGGACATGAGCGTTAAGCAATGCTATCTCCGGGGACCTGGAAACCCAGGCATTGGTTAGTCTATCAATGAGATTAAAAATCTTTTTCCAGAACCGACGAATCCTAGGGCATTCCCACCAAATATGTGGCATGGAACCCGAAAACAAGCAGCCTCTAAAGCATCGCGGGTCCACTGAGGGAAATATATGAGCAAGTTTAGCCGGGGTAAAGTACCACCTTGTGATAACCTTAATGCTGGCTTCCATAAGGGTTGTGTTTAAGATTCCTTGATAAGATTTAGCTAAAGAATCATGCCAGGTTTCCAGATCCCAAGAGAACTGAAAATCCGCCTCCCACTGATTCATATAGGTGGTTTTCAAGGATGAAGAGGTGAGAGATGCGTAGACTATTGAGATGCCCCCCCTTTGTTCCCTTGCTTGTGCACACCAAAGTTCGTACGGTGTGAGCTTAAGGGGGAGAGGCTTAGAGGTCCAGATTTGATGAAGAAAATGGGAGATTTGAAGGAATCTAAATTTTTCTGAGTCAGGAAGGTCAAGTTTGCTGATACAATGGCTCAGAGTAATGGGTCCTGTGGAGGAGAAAAAATGCCCTATCCGATACAGCCCCTTGTCTAACCACCACTTGAATGCTAGGATGTCTAACCCTGGAGGGAAGTCTGGATTGTGAAAAATATGTGCTAACGGGTTCATAGGAGATATCAACTCCTGGTGGGTCCTAAGGGCGTCCCAAAGGGCGAACGAGTGAGACAATGTTGGGGATAGAATTGGAGGCCTCTTTTTTGGGTGGCTCCATAGAAGGAAGTCAATAGTATAGTTTGGAACTGCCTGTCTCTCATTCTGGATCCAGTCTGGTTTCTCATGCTTGGAGTAAACTGCGGAAAGTTGTGTAAGTTTTGCTGCTTGGTAATATTTATGGAGAACTGGTAGACCCATACCCCCCCTTTTCTTATGATGAAATAGACTGGATTAAGGGAACCTATATCCCGAGCCTCCCCATACAAAGCTCACCATCTTACTCTGGAAGGACTTCAAGTGGTCCTTCCTAACTGCAATGGGTAATGCTCGGAAAAAAATAGAGTATCCGCGGCAGGAGGGTCATTTTGATAGCATTGATTCTACCCATCCAAGAGAGCCCTCCACTCGACCAAGCTTTCAGGTCTTTCTCGAGTTTGCGGTATAAAGGGGGAAAATTGTGAGCGTAGAGATCTTCGATTTTAGCAGATAAGTGAATACCCAGATATTTTGTCTCCCATTGGAAGGGGAATGCGTGTTGTAACGAGGCGACTGTTTCAGGTGAAAGTGAGATGTTCATCACGTATGATTTGGAGTAGTTGACTTTGAGTCCCGAAATTTCTAGTGTGGTATTTAAGTTGGGTAGGGAAGTATGTGGGGACGTGATGAACAACAGGATGTCGTCTGCGAAGAGACCACACTTATGAGTCTGCGATCCACACGAAACCCCTTTGATATCTGGGTTTTGCCGAATCGCTATTGCCAAAGTTTCAATAGCAATAGCGAAGATAAGTGGAGAGAGAGGGCAACCCTGTCTCATCCCTTTAGCTATATCTAAAACCTTTGAATAATAACACTGGAGCCTTATACGAGCATTCGGCGAGGAGTACAAAGCCCTTACAAGTCCCATGAATCCCTGACCGAATCCCCATCTCTCCAAAAGCGAGAATATGTAGTCCCAGGAGACAGAATCGAATGCTTTCTGTAGATCCAGCGAAAGCATCATGCCTCACTATCTAGGACCTCCCTCCCAGTTAGATTGTAATATGGATATCAGATCTACTGCTCTACGTATCTGGTCCGGGCCCTGTCTACCTGGGATGAATCCTACCTGATCCTTGCTGATATACAAATTGATGAAGGAGGCCAGCCTGTTGGCCAGAATTTTGGTTAGAATTTTAATGTCATTATTCATCAAGGAAATTGGCCTATAGTTGCCCACTTCCTCGGGATTCTTACCCGGTTTAGGAATCATAGTAATAAAAGCGGAATTAAGTTGTGGCTCCAGGGGGGTGCCCTGGGCTTTAGAGTTAAAAAATTTGGTTAAGTATGGGGATAAAGTCCCGGCAAAGGCCTTATAATAAGGAACCGAAAGTCCATCTGGGCCCGGTGCTGATCCTTTCCTTAACTCCTTGATGACCCCCAGTACCTCCCCCTCCATAATGGGAACCTCCAAGAGTTGTTTATGTTCTGCATTCAGAGAAGGGATCAGGAGGTCATCAAGGAACAACGCCCCAGAGGTTCTTTGACTTAATTTAGGGGTAGGGGTTTAGGTAGAGCGAAGTGGCGTGGACGAGGGGATATTCTAGCTGCTAACAATGTACCTATCTTGTCGTTCTGCGCGTAGAATTTTTGTCCACTCCATCGAATAGCCTTTTCTGCTTTCACCGTTAATGCCATATTGAGTTCTAGTCTAGCCTTAATTAGTTGGGCAGCCAGATCTTTGGAGGGAGACTTATTATGCGCAGTTTGATTAGATAGATAAGACTTTTCAAGTTTAACCGCTGCTCTTTCTTTCTTAATTTGTGATGAGATCTGAATAAGCTTACCTCTTATGAAAGCTTTATGGGCTGCCCAAAGGGTTTCAGCTGAAGTTTCCTCAATATTATTAAGAAGGAAATATTCTTTAAGAGCTTCATCAATTTCTATAACAACAGGGTCAGAAAGCAGTGATTCGTTTAATCTTCAGTGAGTCTGTCTCGCAAAATGTGGGTCAGAACAGATTTGAAGGGTCACTAATGAGTGGTCTGAGAGAGCTGTATCACATATCCGGGAGTTTATAATTGGGGTATCGAGTTTGTATGTACCAGCAAATGGTCAATGCGCGCGTAAGAGTCGTGAGGTGCTGAGTAGTGGGTAAAATCTCTCTTGAGTGTATTGAATTCTCTCCAGCAGTCTGTCATATGGAACGTGTTGAGGAGTTTGGCTAATTTAAGGCTCGCTTTGGAGGGGCGAGTTAGTTGATCCCCCAATGGTCTAGATTTATCCAGGCCTTGATCTAGTGCTAAATTAGAGTCACCGCCCATGATGATTCTGCCTTCTAAGTGCGGTTGAATATATTCAAATAGGGTTTTGAAAAAGTTTACTTGGGCTTTGTTCGGGGCATAATACAAAATAAAAGTGTAGAGGTTCCCTTCTATTTCTCCCTTGATTAATATGAACCTACCCTCAGGGTCTTTGAGTTCCTTGTGGAGTGTGAAACCACACTTTGAGGAGAACAAAATTGCAACCCCTTTTGTTTTTGCTTTCGCTAAGTAAAAAAGTGGGTAGTGGGCGTGGAGGAAGTTAGGGCTGTACCTTGCAGGGAAGTGAGTCTCCTGAACCATTGCCACGTCTATTTTCAGTGCCTTGTAGTGGTCAAATACCTTCCTTCTTTTAATTGGGGAATTAAGGCCCTGAGCGTTATGTGTGGCTATTTTTAGCAAACGTTGGGTATCAGTTGCCATGGAGCTTTTGGGAGGACATGCTCAAGTCTAAAACATCACTCACCCCCAACACCGTGGACACCAACTCGTCAGGGAGGAACACGAGGACATCCGGGAACCGTAGTTTAAGGTCAGCGAGCCATCTGCCATCGGAAACAAAGAAACAGATTAGATGCTTTGTCGGAAAGTAGAAGAGGAAGAAGCAAAGAACATAATAGAAAATACATAAACCAAAAACATTACTCATCGAAAAAGCACATGGGGGTGGAGTCCGAGGGGTGCAATGACCCCTCTGAACCACGATCCCTACCTTCCTCAAAGGGAAGCCAGCCATACTCCTATGTATGGGCAGTGTAAATGTCTGTCCCTCTGGGCAGACAGCTTATCCCAGAGGTCTTCGCAGAAAACCCTGGGGTAAGTGGAGGCGCAAGGGGACCCTGTCAATCAGGGCGCTACCCGGCTCTTCAGATAAAGAGCTTCTTGGGAAATAAATTTCAGATTTAGGAGAATTTTTTCCCCCTCCATGAGACTTACAAAAGAAAACGTTTTTCCTTTGTGGACAAATTTGACGCCAAAAGGGAAGGTCCACCAATATTTGATATCTTTCTTTTGAAGAACTTGTAGAAGAGGTTTAAGGGCTCTGCGCTTTTGTATAGTGGAAGGAGACAAATCCGCAAAGATTTGTATTTGGTGCCCCATACACAAGATATTGGGATTGGATCGAGAGACTTTCATAATCTCTTCTTTGATGGTGTAGAAATGAGGGTTAACTATTATGTCTCTGGGGGAACCGTCCTTTCTAGGGGGACCCAGGTCTCTATGGGCTCTGTCTAGCTCTAGCTTATGCTTCGGTACATTGGGGATTAAAATAAAATCTGATCTTGGACAGAAGGTATGATGTCCGTAATTGACTCTGGCAGCCCCCTGATCCTGAAATTGTAACCTCTCGATCTATTTTCGAGATCATCAATTCTTGCCAAGGCTGAATCAAGTTGTTCTTGCAGGACTTGTATTTGAGAGGAATTTTGGTTGGTTCTAGACACTGTAATGTCTAATTTTTGCTCAATTGCCTCCATTCTGGTGCCTAGGTTATGGAAATCCATTTTGATATCTCCTGTAATCTTCGCCGCTGTATTCGCCAGCCCTCTTTCCAATAAGGTGGAGAATTTAACCACTTCCTTACCGACGTATAGTAATTATACGTCGGCAAGGTGGACTCCCCATCCTAAGTGGACGTCATATGACGTCCTCTTGTTTTCGCCGCTTTGCGGGCCCCCTTTCTCCCGACCGCTTATGTCGCCGCTTCTAATGTCCTCTATAGTTTTACCTAAAGGTATTGGATCCGTGGTCTTACCTCCGTTAACTCGTTTTTAATCTGTAATGTCACAGATCTTGGTTGGTTTTAAGGAGAGTTTATGTTCAGGACGTTCTTGTTGAACTAAGTCGGAACCGTTCTTAACTACTAGAGCTTTTATCTAGCTCTCCAATGTTAAAGTCCTAGTCCCCCGACGGTCTCAGTTAATGCCTGTAGTATG
>BLSH010334420.1:2312895-2331025 GCA_018402905.1 Glandirana rugosa | reverse complement strand
AGAGAGAGAGGGGGGGAGAGAGGGAGAGAGAGAGAGGGGAGAGAGAGAGAGGGGGAGAGAGAGGGGGGGAGAGGGGGGGAGAGAGAGATAGGGGGGAGAGAGAGGGGGAGAGAGAGAGGGGAGAGAGAGAGAGAGGGGAGAGAGAGAGGGGGATAGAGAGAGGGGGGAGAGAGAGAGGCACCCCCACATCAGAGTACTCACTGAAAGGCAGGAGGGATTGGATGGATGGATGAGACTCCATGTTTCTGCACATGTGCTGGGCTGTTCTCTTGAATCTTCCCGCCCACATCCCCTTCTCTTACCGAAGTCTGCATGTCGGGGAGTGTGGGTGGGGCAGACACAGGAGGAGAGGAGGGGGGAGGAGAAAGCAGCTGCAGCTGTCCCCTGACTGGCTGTGCAGGCTGTAGAGGGAGGGGTCAGCACTCACTGCTCGCTCTGATGAGCTGAGTGTCTCTCTCTCTCTGTGATCTGGAGCGCTCAGTGAGCTTCGCTCCGATCACACTGTTCCCTTCCCACTCGCAGCTTGTTTTCCGGTATCAATGTGCTAAGCTGACAGCAGGGGATCTGTGATTATTATCAGAAGCGGCTCTTTAATAAAACAAATTAGGCGGCCGCGAGGCCCTTGTGAGTGCGAGGCCTAAGGCAACCACCTAATTTGCCTAATTAGAGAGCCGCCTCTGCGTTGCAGCATTGCCAAAGTCGAGTTCCACCTTGTGGGCATGTCACAAATCAGTCAGTTTACGGGCAGGTGGAATTCCTGCTAAATGTCAGCCACCGAGCACTGGCTGTGTATGACCGCCTGAAATGGCTACAGACTCTTCTGGCCAGCTTTAGCACATCTTCCAACCCTGGCTACGTATTTAGGAAATGCTGCACCACCAAATTGAGGACATGTGCCAGGCATTGCACATGTGTAAACAATCCCTGTCTAAGGGCGGACAGGAGGTTTGAGCCATTATCGCACACCACCATTCCTGGCTCCAGCTGGCGTGGTGTGAACCACCTCTGGGCCTGTCCCTGCAGAGCTGCAAGAATCTCTGCTCTGGTGTGGTTCCTGTCCCCTAGACACACCAGCGGAAGCACTGCATGGCACCTTTTAGCCTGACTCATGGAATAGCCCTTTGAACGCTTATGGGGTACCTGATGTTCATAGGACAATTCTGCAGAGGAGGGCATGGAGGTGGCGGAGGAGGAGGAGGGGTAGAGCTCACAGGTCTGGCATCATCACCAGCTGTATGGAGATGTGGGGCACAACAAGCTGCAGCATGGAGCCCTGTCCTGCATCCTTTCGAGCTGCAAGCGGCGGTACCCAGTGTGCTGTGAACAAAATATATCATCCCTGCCCATACTTGCTGGACCATGTGTCAGCAGTAAGGTGGATTTTATGGCTGACTGCCTTGCCCAATGATGCCAGAGCATTCCCTTCCACGTGATGATAGAGATATGGAACGGCCTTTTGTGAAAAGTAGTAGCGACTAGGAACCTACCATTGTGGTATAGCACATTGTGCGAACTCAGGGGGGCAGAATCCACCAGGCTGAAAGTCAGAAGTTGGAGAGCCAACAGCTTTGACAAGCTTGCATTTAGATGCTGGGCATGTGGGTGGCAGTGACTATATTTTTTTCTGCTGCAGTAGATGGGGCAGATAAATTTGCTGGCTACAGTCTACAGCTGGTGGTGTGCTGCTAGTAGATGTGCTGCTAGGACCTGAGACACCGTGTGCTATACCATCATCCCTGTCAGTGGAGGCTGTGGAGAGGTAATGACTCAGTATAACAGGGGCAGACTGAAATTGGTAAGGAGGAGGGACAGATTTGTGCCCCTTTTGTGTGGCTTTTAAGTGCTCTTGCCAACAGGCTGAGTGGATGGACATTAAATGCCTTGTTAAGCATGTGGTATCCAAATAGCTGGTGTTTTTGCCATGCTTGATGTGTCTGAGATGCAGTTTGCAGACAGCAATAGTGCGATTTGCTACAGATGTGCTAAAAAAAACCCAGACAGCTGAGCTTTGGGAAGTAGGCCGGGAGATAACAGCTACAGAATGTGATGGAATAGGGTGGCTGCTCTCTACTCTTTCTTGATGTCGGCCTCCTTGGGGTTGTGCTGCCTCACCTTCAGTTTCCTCCTGTGCTCCATCTGGCACTCAAGTCACATCAGTGACCTCATCATCATCATCTCCATCTACTCCATATTCATCATCATCATTACCACTGGAGACAACTTGGCAATACGCTGCGGCTGAGGGAACAAGAATGCCAATTTGTCTACCAGAGTTCTCCCCTCTCTCTAGGCTCATGTTCCTGTCATCCTCAACCTCAGAACCAACATCTGAATCAAGTAATGGCTGGGCATCATCAAGGGGCAAGTGGCTGACGCTGTGGTCAAATAACTCAGCTGACTCCTCCGTGGCTGATGTTGGGGCTATGGCAGGAATAGATGTGGACAAGGAGGCAGGTTTATCCACTCTGGCAACTGCAGGGGGCTGCACACTTGTCTCTGCTTGAGTGACAGAGGATGAGGAGGATGAGGAAGGTTTAGTAAGCCAGTCCACCCCCTCCTCTGCATGCTGTGGCTGAATAGCACAGGCAAACTCACTAAACAAAGGAAATTATGCCTTGCCTGAGGACTGACCACCACGTCCACCTTTGCCTGTGGACACATTTGTTGCTGGCCCCCTTATAGTGGCAAGGGTGGGTGCAGTGCTTATTAGCAAATGTAAAGAAGAAGTGGAAATCTGTACGTAGATGCACTTTAAACAATGTAAAGTGGTGTTTGGTGCACTATAATTTGAGTATTCACACTACACAGACAAACTCCATGGATACACTATAATATACTGCAATATAATGCGTCAAACGTACTGTGACGCACAGAACTATATGGCGTTAAACTTGCAGTAAAGCACACAGAAGTAAATGTCTTTAAACTTGCAGTAACACACAAAACTATATGGTGTTAAACTTGCAGTAATGCACACAGAAGTAAATGGCGTTAAACTTGCAGTAACGCACACACACGTAAATGGCGTTAAACTTGCAGTAACGCACAAAACTATATGGCGTTAAACTGGCAGTAACACACACAGAACTATATGGCGTTAAACTTGCAGTAACACACACACAAGTAAATGGCGTTAAACTTGCAGTAAAGCACAAAACTATATGGCGCTAAACTGGCAGTAATGCACACAAAACTATATGGCGTTAAATTGGCAGTAATGCACTTAGAACTATATGGCGTTAAACTGGCAGTAACGCACACAGAAGTAAATGGCGTTAAACTTGCAGTAACGCACACACAAGTAAATGGCGTTAAACCTTCAGTGACGTACACAGAACTATATGGAGTTAAACTGGCAGTGACGCACACTGAAGTAAATGGAGTTAAACTTGCAGTAACGCACACAGAAATATATGGCGTTAAACTTGCAGTAACGCAATCAATAATACGGTATTCAACCGTCACTACACTGATGCTATCTGAACTGTCCCTACTCTAGCTATACATTAATGTAAATATTAGTGACACGGACTCACTACACTACACTGAAACTATCTGAGCTGTCCCTACTCTACATATACACTAATGTATGTATGAATGACACGGTCTCACTACACTACAGTGAAACTATCTGAGCTGTCCCTACTCTAGTTGCACACTATGCAAAGCTGAATGATGGCCCTCCTCACTACACTCACACTATCCCTAGACTGACACTAAACTAATATTGTACACTGACAATTGAAGCACAATAGCACAGTATAGCACACTAACTAATAGCTCTAAACAGGGCCCTGTTCTATCTCTCTCCAGCCGAAATCACACTGAAAATGGCTGCCGGTGAAAGAATACTTTACTGTGGGATGGGAATGAGCCATGATTGGATAAAGTCATGATGACAGTTTCCAGGCATGACTCTGACAGTGTTCTGTGCCCTGATTGGCTGAAGATTTCACTGCATCAACCAATCGGGGCTTGCAATGCACTGTTCAGCGCCGCAATGCATTGCGGTCGGTTCAGGGGCCGAACAAACGGTCGAACGACCCGTTTGTTCGGATGTTCGCTGAACGACCAAACAGCGAAAGTTCGGCCTTGGGCTGAACCATTCGCCCATCCCTACTGGACAACAAGAATTTTTTTTCCCCATAGAACCTCTTGATGGACGCAGTTTCTTTATTCATATATCATTTATATTCAGATGATCAATTCCTTGAATTACTAGCTTTTAGTGCTCTCTAAAAAAAAAACTTGACATGTTCCATTCCGATCAAAGTCCAAAATGATGTACTATACTTATATAAAATCATAACCAATACTGTGCACGCAAACATAGCCATAGAAATGTAGGTAACTGTAGGGAGCCCATAGCATGAGAAGCTCAGCAAAGTATGTTTTAATGAAAAAGTAACAGCATGCCATCTATCAAACAGATGATGTTAACTCCAATCAAGCAGGCAAACAGTTGAAATACATATATAGAAAGTTTTTATGTTCCAAAAGGGTTGTGGTAAGTATAAATTCTCTTGTGATCCTACAAATGTTGCTGTGCTACAAAGTGGCCGTGCTACATGGCCCCTGTCTCCTCTATGTACTGCGTGAAACTACTGCCACATTGGTGACACCCAAGTGTTGTCCTTTCTATATGGCTACCTAAATATCTCCCCATCTCAGATCAGACTCTTCCATTAGAAGCCTAGGTTAGTAGGTTCACATGTTAACTGTCAAGCAACAAATCAGTACAGATTTCAGTTTATTGCAGCCGATGATTTGAAAAACAATTGAATTATTTCTGATTGAATAAGTACGGTAATTGGTTTTCATATGTTTACCCAAGGGTTTTTATATGTTTACCCAAAGTTGTCCTTTAAGATGAAATTTAGATTTCCATCCCCCCCGCCACCTTCCGTTGCTCTGCCTTCTGCCGCTCCGCCCAGGAGGCCCGAGCGGCCAGCCGGCACGTCCGCCAGCTGGCCGGCGTCCCAAACAAACCTGGAATCGGCTTTGATTGGGTCTCCAAAGTAGTAACCTGGAAGCAACGTCACAACAGCGCCGATTTTAAATAAAATCCAAGGTATTCAAAAATGCAGATTTTGGCGTTTGAATACTTTGCAGTACAGAGGTGGGGTTTGGGGTCTTTTAGACCCCAGATCCCTCCATAAAGAGTACCTGTCACTGCCTATTACTGTCACAAGGGATGTTTACATTCCTTGTGACAGCAATAAAAGCAATCAGAATTTTTTTCTTTTTTAAATTAACAGTGTAAAAATAATAATAAAAAAATAAATAAGAAAAATAAAAAAAGCGCACCCGTCCCCGCATGTTCGCGCACCAAAGAAAACGCACCTGCAAATGTAAACAGTGTTCAAACCGCACATGTGAGGTATCGCCGCGATCGTTAGAGCAAGAGCAATAATTCGAGTAAAATACCTCCTCTTTTACTCCAAACTGGTAACCGTTAAACATTTTTAAACATCGCCTATGGATATTTTAAAGTACCGTAGTTTGTTGCCACTCCACGAGTGCGTGCAATTTGAAAGCGTAACATGTTAGGTATCTATTTACTCAGGGCAACATCATCTTTCACAATATGCAAAAACATTGGGCTAACTTGACTGTTTATTTTTTTTTTAATTCAGTGAAGTGTATTTTTTCCAAAAAAAATTGCGTTTCAAAGACCGCTGCGCAAATACCGTGTGACAGAAATATTGCAACGACCGTCATGTTATTCTCTAGGGTCTTTGCTAAAAAAAATATATGTATATATATAATGTTTGGGGTTCTAAGTAATTTTCTAGCAAAAAAATACTTATTTTAAGAAGTGTCATAAATAGGCTTGGTCCAGAAGTGATTAAAGATGAAAGTTGGAGAACCATTGTCCATGTAATAATTTTATTTTAGGGCGCCTTCCAATATAGCTTTGACCCTGCGTATGATTTAATGGTGCATGCATCTTGCATAACCCCTAACAAAGTTTCTGATGACAGAGTATGTTTAATATATACTGTTTACTTTTGTAACCAGTTCATGTTTCTTAGTACATAAAGTCAATTATTACAAGACTAGTATAGGGAAAAGTCACCTAATACACATGGCCATCTCACATCTCATATAATGGGATAATGACTGCATACACTGATGTCATTGCCAAAAAGTAAACTGGTGCCAATGTTCTTAGAATGATAAACGCCTAATTATATTAGGATGCCTGCCAGAACCAGCCGCCTTAATAATAAACGAGAACAAATGAAAGTGCCTAGAGAAGCACAGAGCCTTTCTCTTTTGCATGTGTCAGTGTGAGAGATGTGTGGGTTCTGGGTTGGCACATGAACGTTCTGTGGGAAGGTTTGTCCATGTCCCACGCTGTGATTGTACTCAAGCTGCATATTAATGTGCAAGTACAGGCCAGGAGCCAGAATGTACTGCTTTGTCTTCTAATAGAAACTACTGTTTTGCTCCTGGTCTTTCAGTAAGTAATTAAACAGCTACAGGTATTAAGAATGATTTCATTGGAGATATCGTTCATTGTTCCCCCTTCACACAATGGATATTTGTATTACATAATGGCATTCTTGAAAACTCTCTCTGAAAATCCTGACTAATCAGGGTTAAAGTGAACCTGCCCTTCACCACTGCAATGGAACTGCCTTATTGGCTAGCATGGCATTTTTATTGAACAGAGGGCAGCAGGTGTACATGGTTTAGCACTATGAGTAGGCGTAATGTTGCAGATTGAAAAGTCAAGGCCTTCATAGCAAAGAAAAAGCAATCGCAGATGACAGAGAGAAGACTTTTCAGAACAAGAGCAGCAACACTCAATGCCTGTCTTGCAAATAGCAGCAGTGTTGTCAGCCTGTTCACATTCCTTCATTTAGC
Organism: Glandirana rugosa; assembly: GCA_018402905.1. Lineage (NCBI taxonomy): Eukaryota > Metazoa > Chordata > Amphibia > Anura > Ranidae > Glandirana > Glandirana rugosa. The sequence continues at coordinate 2,324,152 of BLSH010334420.1, read as the reverse complement.
TGTTATTAGACAGACCTGATAAGCATCCTAACAGCCAATTAAAGGAGCCCATGCGGCAGACTGGCAACCCTGCTGCTAATTGCGAGGCAGAAGCTTAGCGCTGTCAGCCTGCCACAGAAAGTGTTCTGACGGACAGGATCAACATGTAAGAAATTTTGCAACAGAGTCACAAACAAAGAATTGCTTCAGAAAACTACATAGAGGCATGGTGACAAACAAACTGAAAAATACATTTTGGGTTTACTTACACTTTAAAAGGACCCTGTTTTTTCCTAAAAAGTGGTGAAGGTTAAACTACTACTAAAGTTCAGGCTGCTTGTGGTTCTTAGGAATACCTGTGTTAAGCCTCGTACACACGGTGCAACAGTTGTACAAACGGACCAAATCGTAAGTTGGATCATGTAACTTGCGTACTGACATGCACTACACAATCGTACGACCAAGCCAAACGTAGTGACGTGTTATGAACGTATAAAGAGAAAGTTCAGGTGCATGTAATTAGCATCCGGCCGTTCCTGACTTTGGGCATGCGTGTTTTGCACAATACAACTTGTTGTATTAACTGCTCTGTACACACGATACAACGGTCATATGACCGCTTGTTGGTACTACCAAAGTTTTATAGTGTACTAACGGTCAGATGATCATACAACGAGCGGTCGTACGACCGTTTGCATACAACCGTCGTACCGTGTGTACGAGGCTTAAGTCTTCAAACTGACCACTTTGTCCCAGTACAGCCTTGGATTGTACCTCCAAGCTGTACACAGGGCCTCTTCCTATTTACAATTCAAGATACACAACATCCCCATATCATCTTTCAGCTGTAAAATACCAGAGCCTTTATGTTCACTAAAGTTTTGGCATTTGACAACAGAAATCTAATGACAGGGCTTCTCATTGTGAGTTTGGTTGCCACCTTGCCAGTACTGTACCTGCTGGTAAAAATTAAAGTGGTAGTAAACCCTCCTATCCTTTTCAGCCAAGGAAGCTGCCATCTTGGCCTCTGTTTAATTTACAACTGCCATAATGCTGCACATGTGATCAGCTATGGCACCAGCCATTGGATGGTTTGACAGTTTGGTTTAGAGCACAACCAATGGGAGTGTTACATTTCCGGCACGTGCTGGAAATGTTACTGGTTTTTAAGCTGTTAAATGGATGGGTTTACTACCGCTTTAAACTTGTCACCAATGTAATTATTAGGAAAGAGATTCTAAGGACAGTATTTTTCTTCTAGAACGCATGGTAACTGTATTTGTAAGTGGGCGGAATTTTATTTTAGGTTGCCTAGAAGTTGATGCCTGTGAACAGTCTAAGCTTAGGATACAAGGGTTAATGTAAGATAAAAGGTGGTCACAGACATCAGGCACCCTCCGCATCTAAAACCCTTTGGTGCCTCCCTAAACATGAAGGGGCATATAATGGAAGTATGGGAAGAGCAATTGAGGTGTGCTGCAGACACATTTAGCTGAGGAGCTCAGGCTTATCAGTTGGGAATCAATGATAATCGGGCCAAACCTTCTGGTCTGAAAGCAACTTTCCAAGTTCTCGGCCATGAGTGCTGGCTTGTCCCTCAAAGACATTTGATTATCTATCAATGTACCCACAAATGGCTGGATCAAAGGGCTGTGATCTAATGTCTATGGATTAGACATTAAAATAGACCATTTATAGGCAAGGATAGATTTATTTTTTCAGTGCAGTCCCCGATAGCACCCAAACAAAATTGTGAGAGTCACATGAATACAATATAAGAGTACTGAACTTAACCACTTCAGCCCCGGAAGGATTTCACACTTTAGGACCAGAGCACTTTTTGCGATTCGGCACTGCGCCGCTTTAACTGATAATTGCACGGTCATGCGACGTTGTACCCAAACAAAATTTGCGTCCTTTTTTCCACACAAATAGAGCTTTCTTTTGGTGGTATTTGATCCCCTCTGCGTCATTTTTGATCGCCGCTATAAATAAAAAAAGAGCGTCAATTTTGCAAAAAAAAAACAATATTTCTTACTTTTTGCTTAAATACAAATCCAAAAAAAATATAAAAAAACATTTTTTTTCATCGGTTTTGGCCAATTTATGTTCTTCCTCATATTTTTGGTTAATAAAATTGCAATTGCCATTTATTGATTGGTTTGCACTAAAGTTGCTGTGTTTACGGATGATGAGAATTAATTTCTGGGGTTTTATATTTTTTATATTTTTTATATTTTTTTTTGTATTTTCTACTAGTAATGGCGGCGATCTGCGATTTTTAGCGGTACTGCGATATTGCGGCGGACATGTCGGACCATTCTGACACTTTTTTGGGACCATTGGCATTTATACAGCGATCAGTGCTATAAAAATGCACTGATTACTGTGTAAATGCCATTGGCAGTGAAGGGGTTAACCTGGAGGGGGCGCTCTAAGGGTTAACTATGTTCCCTCAGTGTGTTCTAACTGTATGTGGGCTGGGCTGGCAGAGGGAGGGGAGTGATTACGGCTTCCATATACAGGAAGCCTGTGATCACAGCCCTTCCCCCTCTGTCAGAACGGAGATCCGTGTATACATACACGGACCTCCGTTCTTTCACTGCGGGGGGGGGCATCGCAGGTAGCCGGCGGCGATCGAGTCCGCCCTACCTGCTCGCTGGCCCCCCTGAACACAGTGAGTGCACGAGCGCACTTCTGGAGGCGCGTGCGCTCACAGTGCACGATCTCGCAGCCACCTTCATATGACGGCGGTTTGCGATAACGAGCCACCTTGTTGCTGTCAGACTGCGGTCGGCGGTCAGCAAGTGGTTAAGAACCCTTAAAGTGGAACTGTGGTCAGAAAATTAAGTCCTTTTAGATCACTTCAGGCTGGCCCTTTTGCAGGTATAGCTATTATAATAATACAGGATTTATATAGCGTCAACAGTTTGTGCAACGCTTTACAACATGAGGCCAGACAGTACAGTTACAATACAATTCAATACAGGAGGGATCTGAGGGCCCTGCTCTTTAGGGCTTACAATCTAGAAGGGAGGGTCAAGTGGAACAAAAGGTAATAATTGTGGGGATGATCAGATGGAGAAAATGAAAATACAGTTGTTAGGTGTGAGTAGGATAGGCTTCTCTGAAGAGAAGGGTGTCATGGATCTGCACTAACAATTCAGGTCCTATCTGTTTGCTATCTCCTACCAGCATGGCTCCACCCACAGGAAAGAGTACTTAACCTTAGCGGTGCGCTTCGCAACCTTAGTGGTGCACTTTTCACTTCAGCCATGTGATTCGCACCCCAGCGGTGTGCATCTGTCACCTGACCCCAGGTGACCTGACAGTTTGATCGGTCATGGACCCGGCTGATGTGCCTCTACCCACCGATGATCTGCTGCAGGGCATAGTCTGTAGACTTTCAGGAGTTGGCCTCCCGCTTTGAACAACTTCAGGCCTCCTTAGGACCTCCGGTGCAACAATCCCAACCGCCATCGGCGGCCGCACCTATTCTGGTCACAGCCGCAGCCACAAACTCCTTGTATTTACCAGCTCTGTCCCGGTACTCTGGGGACTCCAAGGGCTGCAGGGGGTTCCTTAGCCAGTGCACCATTCATTTTGAGCTCCAGCCCCAAAACTTCCTGTTCACTCAGGCAAAGGTAGCCTATATTATATCTCTCCCGTTTGGCGAGGCGTTAGCCTGGGCCGCCCCCTTCTGGGAGAGTAATGATTCAGTGGTTTCTAGCCTGTCTAGCTTCTTAAAACTCTTTTGGAATATCTTTGAGGAACCAGGTCGTGTCTCCTCAGCGGCCAGCACCCTTTTACGTCTCCGTCAAGAGTCCGCTTCTGTAGGACAATATGCGCTTCATTTTATACACTGTCTGCTGAGCTGAGCTGGAATAATGAGGCCTTAGTTGCAACCTTTTTACATGGCCTCTCTGACAGAGTAAAGGATGAATTAGCAGGAAGAACCATCCTTGCTGATCTGGACTGGGTCATCTCCTTGTCAGATCGACATCCGTTTTCAGGAGAGGTCCCTAGAAAAAAGACGCCAGCACTTCCCGGCCCTTAGGCAGTCTGAGCTCCCCTATCTTCATCTTGAGGAGCATCCTCTTCCAGCTGAGGAACCCATGCAGCTGGGCCAGACCAGGCTATCTTCCGAAGAACGTGCTAGGTGCAAAACTCTGGGCCTGTGCCTCTATTGTGGGGGCAAAGGTCACTTTCATGGCACTTGTTCACCTAGCCTGGGAAAAGGCTCAGGCCCAATACATCTGGAAGGTGGAGTATTGGACCCAGAATTATCACCTTCACCTCCTCGTCTTCTTGTTTTTGTGTCCCTCCATGTTGGCACTTCCTCTCATCCGGTTATGGCATATCTGGATTCCGGGGCTGCTGGCAATTTCATGGACTGCGGAACTGCACCTTCTATCGAACTTACCCTTTCGCCCCTCACCACGCCAGTGATGGTATCGGCGATTGATGGCACTGTTCTCCCAGGGGGTCCTATCCGCTTCCAGACCCTCCCTGTTAAGATGTCTGTAGGGACACTCCACCAGGATGGATGTCCTTCTTTATTTTGCCTAAGGCCCCAACCCCCATCATATTGGGCCTTTCTTGCTCACAGCTTCTCCACACGTGGACTGGACTTCTGGGCAAATCTTGGCTTGGGGTCCCTCTTGTTCCTAGTCTTGCCTACTCAAAGTTGCCCCGAAAGTGGAACTTCTTGTTACCACCACCTCAGTATCCTGTTCTGCGTGTAGCAATTTCTGGGATGTGCCCTGCAACAGTCAGGTTGATTCACTCTCTAGGTCATTTGGCACTCTGGATGAGCAGACCACCTGTGAACCTGAGCCTATCTGTCCAACCTCATGCGTCCTTGCCCATTCTACCACCTTGGAGTCAAAAACTCCTCTGGGTTAAGACCTTCGTCCCCTCTGAGTTAAGAGCTAAGATTCTTTATTGGGGACATGATTCCAAGAGGGCTTGTCATGTTTGTGCCCGGTCTGAATCCTCTATGTAAGCTTCTGCTGGTCTTCGCTTGCACTTGCCCACTCCTAAGAAACCTTTAGTCCTCAATAACTCCTCTTGTCCTCTCCCTACCTCTGTTCTGGTCTCTGAGGATAATCAGGAGTACGAGGTTAGTCACATTCTGGATTCCCGGCTATGTAAAGGCATTCTTCAGTACCTCGTGCATTGGAAAGGTTTTGGTCCTGAGGAGAGGCGTTGGATCCCTGCATCTGATGTTTTCCACCTCGTCTTTTGAGGAAGTTTCACTTGAAGTTCCCCTCCATGCCTGGGCCCAAGCGAGGGAGGGGGAGGCCTTGTAAGGGGTAGGGGGGGGGGTACCGTCATGGATCTGCACTAACAATTCAGGTCCTGTCTGTTTGCTTACCTCTCTGCTCCGTGTTTCAGCTTAGGGACCGAGCCCTCACACCTGAATGATTAAATAATCTCTGACCAGCATGGCTCCGCCCACAGTAAAGAGTACTTAACTCCATGTTGCCGAACAATATTGTGTCTTTGGCTTGTGTGTTTGCTCCTGCCGTGTGCTCTTCGTTTGTTCTTGTGTACCGATCTTGGCGTGTTCTTGACCCTGATTTGCCTGCAGGTGTCCCCAATCTCAGCTTGTTCTTTGACCTTCCCTGTCTGCTAGTGAATCTGACCTTGGTGTGCCTCCTGTCTGTTCTGTCTGCTTGTAGCCCTGACCCTAGGCTCTCCCTCTGATCTTCTCTTGCTTTCTTGCACTGCTGCTTTCTCTCCATTCACCTGTAGCCTGCCGGGAGCAGGAGTTGGGGGACCCCAGGGGCCGCAACCTGGATCCAGTTGCAATCCTCACCACCAGAGGCTCTGGTGAACACCTACTGGCTTAGACTCCATGGCTTGGGGAAACCTACGCTCTAGCTCCCTGTGCAATCTGTGTCAGGGTCCCAGCAGTCCTGCTTCCTTGCACCATCCTGATCTCTAGTCGCAGCAGTCAGCTAAGGGTTTATAGCCTTAGCGGTGCGCTTTGCAACCTTAACGGTGCGCTTTGCACTCCAGCGGTGTGCTCTCCATTTTTGTCATTGTGCCGAAAAGCAGAGACACTAGAGGCCGATCTGCTGACAGCCTAAGATTTAGTGCTACTCAGGGGCTCTGGGCTACAGCAAAATGGCAGCCTCTGGCAAGAAGAAACAGGTGAAATGTGGAAGTAATTTACAGCACACATTCATTTTGACAGCATATTTATTATTGTGGAATGTATATTCCTTGCTAACGAACACTAATTTTTATTAAGTTGTTATGGGTAAAGTTCTGCTTAAAGCGGTAGTAAACCCTAAAATCTATTTTTACCTACAGGTAAGCCTATAATAAGGCTTACCTGTAGGTAAAAAGAATATCTCCTAAACCTGCATGGTTCAGGAGATATTCGCCCTGCATGCAGCTGCTGACATTAGCGGCGCATGCGCTCTGACGATCCGGCCGAGGCGGCCGGCATCTCAGAGCTGGCTGCCGGAGCGAAGAGCTCCCGCGCGCATGCGCGGGAGTGACGTCACGCGGCTCCGGCCACTCACAGCGCCGGAGCCGCGTACCCGGAAGACAGAAGAGGACAAACATGTCAGCATCCTCAGCGCTGACCGACTCGGGCATCGGGGGCCTCGTTCTAAGGTAAGTATTTCATAATATGTTAGTATGCGATGCATACTAACATATTATGCTATTGTCTTGCAGGATTTTTTTTTATTTTTATTTTTGTCAGCGGGTTTACTACCGCTTTAAGGCTGGGTTCTCACCATTGCGAATTGGATGCGGGTTCCCCCCACATCCAATTCGCAATAGCAGGAGATTTTGACCGGCTCTCTGTGGAGCCGGTTCACATATCTCCGCAGCAGGTCCGGTGCGTTTTGCACAAAAATGCTGTGCGACTTTTGGTCCGTCTCAGGTCCGAATTCAGCCCCAAATTCGGGCTGAAATCGGACCTGAAATGGTGAACTAGGATGCACCGCATCCCTGCTGTGAGCCGCTGCCTGTTCTAGTGTGAACCCAGCCTTTGTATCTAATTCTATAAATTTGTGGCATCAGTACCCAGATTCTAAGAACAAAATGATATCAACTAATTTCAGGATTTATGTAAAGGTAACAAAAGCCCGGACAGACAGGGTTGGCAGGCCCTATTTTATTATCTGATTAGGCTTTCTAATGTACTGTATGTCTTTGGAAAGCAAATATTTTGCAAACATATCATCTATATAATACACTCACAATGCTGTCCGCAGTAAAAAGTCCTTGCTAAGAAAATATATGCGGAACATTGACTTTTGTGTGTAGAGGAAGAATTTTCCCTGGTTGTTCATTGAGATTCATAAATTCGACATACATATTATATATCATCATTAAATAACACACCAGCTGTGCAAGGAGTGTGAATTTCCATGCTGGATAAGAAAGGGCAGCATTTAATCTGTCAGTCAAATTAATTTGCATGTCATTTCGAATAAAAGCACTGTCTGAGAAAGTTACATAAGGTCAACCAGCAATCATTGCTATAAAGGTTTGTGGCATGAAAAAAGAATCAGCATCTATATATAATGAGTAAATGCATCTAATTTTTATGGTGGGTTGTGTTTTTGGCGCCAGAGTGGGGGTGTCAGGGCTGACAAGTGAAAGAAAAAGGCCACATGACCTCTAACATGGCTGTTATGCTGATCCTCACACTTAAAGCCCAACCGAACTCTTGGTATTTATTACTGTAATGCTGTCAGGCTATATATACAGTAATAAATATGCTCTTCTTTTTTAACATTAAAATACTGTGTGCTAGCAGCACATTGGAGTGTCGGACCTCCGTTCTCAAATAGAAATAAGATATGTCTGTGCTCAAATTCAAATAGCTTATACCCCTAAAACCTCTTTCACACTGGGGCATTTTTCAGACGCTTTAGCGCAAAAAATAGCGCCTGTAAAGTGCCTGACAAACTCCCCCAATCCACCCAGTGTGAAAGCCCGAGTGCCTTCACACTGGGGCAGTGTACTTGCAGGACACACATCGCTCCTACACCGCCCCTGCCATTGAAATGAATGGCCAGCGCTTCCAAAGCAACTGAACACGCTTTAGAAGCACCGCATGTGGGTACTTTTAGCCCCTTTTTAACCCCTTCTTGGGGGTTAAAAGTGCCCCACTGCCAACCGAATACCGGTGCCAAAGCGCCACTATAACAGCGGAAAATCACTGCTTTACCGCTACCGACCTGCCCGCCCCATTGTGAAAGTGGCCTAACCCATCAGGTGCTAAGTGGGTATGACCACATGTTAAAACATTCTGAATGAACCCTTTGCACATTTCTTAGATTTTTGTTCACATACATTGCAATACATGTTCAAGGTGTTACATTTCTGGGTCCCTTGTAACTCTCACTGGTTTCTCCGACTGACCCCAACCTGAAACTTGCACGCTGCAGTGATGTGGATGTCAGCAGGAGGAACCAATGAAAGCTGAAGAGGAAGCCAGGAGATCGAGCCTCCCAATACTCCCAGCAGACTTTGGACCGTTGCTTTTGCCATAGATGGGTAGAATTTCGAACAATAATTCTTAGGAAAAGAATGTTTCAAGAAAGTTTGTTTTTCTAATCATTAGTGGGTCAAATCTGCATTTGTTTGTGACTGCAGCGATGAGATAATTTGAAGGAGCAGGATGGAAGATTTTTCCTGAATTAAGGAATTTTTAACAATGTATGTTGCTTTCATTTGATAGAGTGCATTTCTTTTAAAATCAAACGTTGAAAGCAAACAAAATCTTTTGACTGACATTCAAATGTTCTGAGAATGTTCTCAGAATATTTTAACAAAATTTCCTAAGAATTTTCTTTTAAAATTTTCCATCTATTTGCAGTTTTACAATGTTCGGCGGCCCCGGCAGAAGGAAAAGTAAGTATGTACCCCATCCTTTTCCAAGTTATTTGTTTTAACTGAATAAAAACCACAGCAGAGTCACTTTAACATGTAACACCCCAATTGTAACACTGAACAAACACATTTAAAGCAGGCCCTTGAAGTCTGATACCATTTATAGTCCTCTGGTGCCTCCCCCTGGTCTAGAATGTTGTAGAAACTTCTAGAGCTAGTGGGTGGAGGTTAGGAGGAGCTGCCTGGAATATCTATGAGGGCCCCAGCCAATCTCCAGTAAATAGCTGGCAGGGGGCAAGGCTTACCTCATAAAAAGGCATGAGCCATGCCAGCAGGGGCAGTCGGGTGAAAGATGGAGATTTAGTGCTGTAGAGGCTGTCGGTGGCCCTCTGCAGAGCCCCCTAGTCTGGAGGGGGGGGGTGACCTTGGGCCAGGGCTCGGGTGCTGGAAGGATCCTGCCATAACACATGGAGGAAGCCCTTACTGGATGCACTGGAGCAAGTGGAGGACAGTGTGAGTAGAGCAGAACTACTATAGACTTACAAGGGGAGACTGCCATACATGGCCAGTTGTCCCCAAAGACAACGTTGTGCTAAGTTTTCGTGCCTTCCCTGGGAGATCTCCTGCAGAGTCAGCCAGTGGGCTGGGGAGAGGGACAGTCTGAAGGACAGCGGAGGAATGTTAGCCTGGAGGGCTAGTGAAAGGGGCAGCTGCAGCCAGGTGGGTTGGCAGTGCCTGAAGAGGTGGTGCTGGGACCAGTAACCACAGGAGGAAGAGTACAAACTGATAACTGAGTACTGCTACACAACAAGGGGCTTTGAGTTCCTGCCTACAAGGCCATTGCTAAACCTGACTGTGTCTGTCAGGTTCATCTACAGCAGTGGTTCTCAACTCCGGTCCTCGGGACCCACTAACAGACCAGGTTTGCAGGATAACTGAAATACATCACAGGTGATATCATTTGCTGCTCAGTGATTGCAGTATTCTAGTCTGCATCTCCCCAAGGTAATACTTAACCACTTCCCGCCCGGCGTATAGACAATTGACGTCCGGGCGGGGGGTTCATTATCCTGACTGGACGTCTATTGACGTCCTCAGGATAATCCGCGATCGTGCGCCCCTGGGGGCGCGCATCGCGGTGATCGGTGGTGCCGTGGGTCAGGCTGACCCGCTGCATTACCGACCGCGGTAAAAGGCTTCGATCTGAAGCCTTTTACCATGTGATCAGCCGTGACCAATCACGGCTGATCACAGTGTAAATACAAATCCTAGATACGAATGGAGCGCCCAAGACAAAGGTGTAAAAGTTGCAAAGGTGGATTTTATTCGGTAGGAAGAATAGTAAAAAATGCCAACGCGTTTCGGGGGTCAAATGGCATCCCCCTTCCTCAGGGCTGTTGTTCAATCAGTTTAGATACCTGGATGTCAGTCCATATGGAGATCTGATGCGTGTTCAAAGAGGCATCCTCTTCTTTGACACAGTGTAAATAGGAAGAGCCGTTGATCGGCTTTTCCTCTGCTCAGATCTGCAGACCTGAGCAGCGGAGAGCCGATCGGCTGCTCTCCTGACAGGGGGGGGCTGCGCTGAACATTTATCAGCGCAGCCACCCTCAGGATCACCCCACTGGACCACCAGGGAGCCGGATCAAGACCCCCAGGGAGCCCTCCCCCCCTGGACATCAAACAGAGGCCGCCCAGGACCACCAGGCAAGGACCACAGAGGCCGCCCAGGACCACCAGGGAGCCCCCACTAGACCACCAGGTAAGGGCATTATTGTGCACTGTAGGGATGGCACTGTGCCCATGTATGATGCCTGCCAGTGCCATCCCTAACAGTGCTTTTTGTACCTGTGCCCACCACTGCCACCTATAAGTGCCCACCTGTGCCCACCCGTGTCACCTATCAGTGCCCACCTGTGCCACCTAAAAGTGCACTATGCACCGTGATTATACGCCGTGACTACCTGTGAGTATCCGCCGTGACTATTCACCGTGACTCGTGACTACCCGTGACTGTCCACCTTGAAAATCCACCGTGTCCACCCGTGAAAATCCACCGTGTCCACCCGTGACTATCCACTGTGCCCACCCGTGTCCACCCGTGAATATCCACCGTCACCACCCGTGTCCATGTTTTTCGTGACAATCCCTACCGTGACCGTCCGTAGTATGTACCCGTGTCACGGTAGGGATGTCACGTGTTATTACGGGAATGGACCACCAGATCACCCCCGAGGGACCACCAGGACCCGCCGGAGACACCAGGAACGGACCACCAGGACCCGCCGGAGACAAACTACAGGTCCCCCCCTCCCGAGGGACCCCCAGAACTAGGCCGAGGGACCACCAGGTCACCCCACTAGGACTCCCACCGACGCGACTATTTACAAGTCGCGTCGGGGGGGGACAGTCC
>BLSH010334420.1:2297112-2312885 GCA_018402905.1 Glandirana rugosa | reverse complement strand
TTTAAAAGTGTCCGTGAAGTCTCTGTTTCTTGTCAAACACAAAAACAAAAACACCAAATAACCCCCAATTATTGAACCTACCCCCACCCTTTAATACCCTACGGGAGAACCGAAGTCGAGTCGTTGTTGTGAAATTGTTGTAGAAGTATCTGTAGTAGGATACGTGTCAAATATATGTCGGAGGAACTGTGAGGACATGAAATAAACGAACGTCTTGAGGTCGATCTAGTGACATCTAGTCACCAAGAGTTGAGGCCAGGAGTCCTGGGTGGTTGTCCGGTCTGAAATTGGTGAAGTTAATAAAAACCGCAGGGGTGATCAAATACCACCAAAAGAAAGCTCTATTTGTGGGAACAAAATGACAAAAAGCTTGTTTGGGTGCAGCGTCGCTCGACCGCGCAATTCTCATTTGAATCGCAACAGCACTGAAAGCTGAAAATTGGTGTGGTAGGGAAGTGTTCTAAGTGCATGGTATTGAAGTGGTTAAAGTCTGGCCTGTTGGTGGGTCCTGAGGACCGGAGTTGAGAACCACTGATCTACAGTGATCTAGCTGGAGTTCTGCAAGCAAATAAAGTACAGGAGTGTCAAGGAGGCTGTATATAAACTGTGCATAGGATGATGTCTATGAAGATGTTGTTAAAGTGTTGTTGCTGAGCTGAAGCCAAGAGGGCATCCCATAATTTCCCACCCCCATCCAAGTTATTAACCCCCAATAAACCACAAAAACAAAAACACAAACTGTTCTTTGTCTCTGAAGTGCCTGTGAAAATTTGAGGTGCCTGGTTGTGCAGGGTGGGGGATCCCAGTTCATCTGTGGATCCTTAGGGGGTGCGCTACAAATATATGCTCTATATGTAGTTAATTTTGCCAAGTGGTTCTGGAGGCAAACATATTTTTACACGTGAGACTATCTGCAAAGCATATAGTTGTTATCTCGCACCATCACTCTAAACATGTAGCTATTAAGAAACAATAATAAAAAATTCTGTAGATAGCATTTCTGTGTAGGTGTAAGAGATATGACGTTCTTCTTGTGAATAAATCAAATACTTCACATTTATTCAGCTTTGGAATCTTTAAGGCTGATTATTATCAATGTAGTCACCTCATGGCTAGATTAGAAGTGGATCAGGTGGAAAAAGAATGCATGTATTTATTTATTATAGCAAATAACTAATTAATAAACAGTGTAGCACCCTGCTGCTAGGCTTTTGGGAAGGCAAGTTTAGTTTTTGGCTCTCCTGTAATCAACAGAGAAGAATTGATTGCTTTAGCCTGCTCTGGGTTCTGCAGAATGCTAGTATGCCTGCTTCCCCCTGTTTCTGGAGCTTTCCAGAATATAGTGGTTGCAAGAGATAGATAGGCAGCCTGAATATTTATGCAGCCCCACCCATTTCCTGGAGAGGTGTGTCCAGATGGTGGTTGGGGAGTGTATAAATAGTCTGGAGCCCTGAGACCAGGGTTCTTGTCCAGGAGGAGAAGCTACCAGCCAGGGAGGGCTGCTTGCATTTCTGGCTGTCCTGCTGAAGAACCAACCTGCTCATCAGGATCCCAGCCATGCTGAGAGGGCCCACTCAGCCACAAACTCTTTCAGGAATTCAAGAGGGGTGCCACTGAAGACCTGCCTTGGGAGTTCACAGGGGGGGGCTATCTTCTGGAATCAGAGGGAACCAAAGAGGGAAGAATTTCAGTGACTGTTTGTGTTTATGACCCCTGGTGCACAAAGTACAATGCTTGCCTGGGTCATTTCAATTGGTGCCCCAATGCTGTCCACTAAGTGTCCCACTGCTTAAGGGACTGTTCAGCAAAGCTACTACAATGAAAGGTGTCCTCATTGTTCCTCTTAGTAATGTGGCATATCCCTCAGTTTCCTGAACCCCATCCAAGTGACTACTGCAATAAACTTTTAAAAACGCCACTCTTATGGACAGTGATTTCTGGAATCAGAGTGTGAATTTGCTGTTTGCTTGGCTGCTGCACTAGTGAGGACAGAATCTGGGACATTTTAATATCAGCGGCCCTAGCCAAGGGTAGGACTACAATAGTATGATAACTTATGGAAATAAGTTTTCTCTGCACTTCCATTCCAGGACTTCTTTTATGACTGAAAATCAGTAGTGAAACAGTAATAGGCAGTTAACATTGACCAAAGACCCTAAAGGGGTAAATTTAAAGTGCCTTCCACTATTAATAGAATGAAAAACGTATGTGAAAAAAATATATGCATCTTGGTGTGCCTCCAAATATGGCTGTCATTGTGTGCCAAGACTCTTGGCACACAATGTCAGCCATATTTGGAGACACACCAAGATTTGTTTGATTGGCAATTAGGGTGTCACTTCCCTTACTGAAATGGTATTTTTTTGATGTTGCGTCCTGCGTTGCGGTAATGCCCCCGATGATGTCAATTGTGACAAAGCACATTGGACCGAGCTAACGCATGTGATGTCACCACGCTTGCAAGCAATCTCTGGATTCATCTACTACTATCTTTTGTTTACATAGTGCTGTTTTTATGATCTTCATGTGCATAGCCTTGCACTTTACTTTTAATAAAATTCACACTATGTGGGCACGTCTGTTTTGATGCTATGAGGAACCTTGTACCCTCATCGTGGCTACATATATCCAATATAATCCTGAGGAACCAAAGGTATCATGAGGACCATCTGGGTCTCAGCAATGAATACTAGAATATTGTTCGCAGGCCTATCTGACTCCGTAATAGAGTCTATAGATTCTGGTAAGAGTCCATCTAACTACCAGTGATGGTCCACGTGGTGGATGTCACTTTTTATCGGGACTGTTGTTTTCATTTATGCCCATTTTAAACTTTAGTTATATATTTTTTATCACATTAGTTTTTCACTCTATTAATGTGGTTTATATTAGCAGAATTTTTGTTTATATTGTTGAGTGCACAGTGTGTCTGATTGTCTCTGCCAGCTGTGGCTTTCTTTGTATATGCCAGCACATTTCCATTTTTTATAATTATTGCCATTCACTATTGTTCTTCTCTGCTTAAAGTGTGTACTTGTCTCAATTAAGAACACTAAGTGTCACTTTTGTCTGCTATCAGTGTGTTCCTCTGCTATCAGTATGAATTACTTATGACAAGTTTTCTGGACACCAAGGGAAAAAAGGTGACAGGGAAGGGATCTCCAGCTGATCGACAGCCTCAGCTCTGTTCCTGTGTGCTGTGTGAAGGGGGTGTGTTCCTTTCCTCCAATCAGCTCTCAGAGCTCTCCTCACTGAGTTCTGCAGAGTGTAACTTCTGCTCTCCACCCTCTTTTTTCTGAACTCTCAGACAAACTTCATAATTTAGCACTTTGAACAAATGTAGAGAAGAGAAAGTTGCAGACAGACAGGTACAACCTATGTAGGAGGATTTGTTTAATCTTTGCGTATCACCTGGAGCCAGTCACTTCACTGGGTATATGTAAATCAGTATGACCCAAGCCCCAAGGACATTTGGGTTGCAAAGTTTCTGGCAGCAGAAGCCCTCATTTCATCATCAAATGTTTAACTTTTTCAACAGTAAGTTTCCAAGCACCACAAAGCAAACTTATTATTATTATTATTTCAGGTACTTATATAGCACCGCCAATTTACGCAGTGCTTTATATATACATTGTACATTCACATCAGTCCCTACCCTCAAGGAGTTTACAATCTAAGGTCCCTAACTCACATGCATACATACACATACTAGGGCCAATTTAGACAGGATCCAATTAACCTAGCAGCATGTCTTTAGAAAGTGGGAAGAAACCAGAGTACCCCGGAGGAAACCCACGCAGGCGCAGGGAGAACATGCAAACTCCAGGCAGGTAGTGTTGTGGTCAGGATTTGAACCAGCGACCCTTTTGCTGCTAGGAATTAGTGCTAACCATTACACCACTGATGGCTTAAAATATATGTTCTATGCAATCACCTATACATCTGTATGCAGTGTATTAGGGAATTGTGGGACCTCTAGAGCTCGCTCTGAGCAATGATAATTGTATTATTAATGACTTCTCACCCTTATTATGAAAGAAATGTTAAATGCAAAATATGTGGGAGGGACAATTTGGAAAGGCATTGCCTTCTATTGCCTCCCCATGAGTCTTATGATCCCCATAGACTGCTGTTGTAGTAAAGGCTGTGTAAAAATTGCCCAGTTGAACATACAACTAAAATTTGGGCCTGATTTGTCCTTTTCACTCCTTAACACCTTCTACGTGCATCCTGTTTGGTCTATAGCTCTCTTCCCAAGGAGATATCGTTCACAGATGTCTGATTATTATTATTATTCTATTGGATTTGTATAGCTCCAACAGTTTGCACAGCACTTTACAATATAGGGGAGGCAGTACAACAAAATAATTCAATATAAGAGATTTAGAAGGCCCCTGCCAAAAGTCTTTTGTAACCCGCATAGATCTTGCCTGGCTCCAGGGGTCATACACAAATGAAGAAAAAACAAAAACAAAAAAAGAGGTGGTATATGTTATCACTTCTGTTTCTTCGGAGTATCATCAACTAATCCCATTAGAACTGCACCTGATGATGTCTCTGCAACTGGGCACTCACTTTGATTGCCCGGACAGCCTGAGGATAGTCTCTACAACTGAGCATTCGCTAGGCATTATGCTGTCTCTCTGGGGTAAAAGGTTCAGTAATTTGGATATAAGTAGCCCTCTAGCCTCAGATTAAATTGTTATAATAGGTTTGATTTAGAGAGGAGTTTTTTTATGCAGGTGGCAGGCAGTGTGTTATAAAATATGTGTCAGTGCCCTTTGCAGTAAATTAAAATTAATCAACAAGTCAGTGACAATTTCAGATGGTCATGCCCATTGAAAGACAATGTTTCACCTGCAGAAAAACATTTTACTGTTTACACAATGAGTCACTGTTACTTGTCAAGCCTAATAACTGGTATTAGGTAATTATTTACCAGCTGGCTTGGAGCTCATGCTCACAGAAATGACAGTAAGTGTTTCGTAGAAATCCACTAAAAGGTGACTTAAAATTGATTTGTTTACAGCAAGGTTTCTACTGTTTTTGCCATTTAGATAACATTTAGCGATTTTCTCTACTTGCTTATTTTACAGTACATTTTAAAGTGAGTCTGTACTGAAACTGAAGATAATATGTTGTAGGAAACATCTAGAAAAAATGTGTTTGCATCTTATTAATATCCAGAAAAATATCCCTTTTACCTGGAATTCATTGTGAAAAATAGCAGTGCACTCCTTGTTATGTGGTTGTGCCTAGGCACTTCTATGCCTACAGCCTCATAGCTGTGTATCTGACGGCACTGCTCCCTCTGACTGCTAATTTAGGGAGATTTTGTGAGATTTCACTACTGGTGATGTCACTGCTGTTTTCCTTGCTGGAGGCTCTGCAATAAAGGAGCAATGTATATAGTTCAATGATAAGATATATTGTTCCCTACAGTGATTTCTTTGTTGAAAGTTTTTGTTGGGTTTTACGGAAATGAGCATAACAGAAAATTCACAGTAACAACTGTAACAAATTGCGTGGTGTATCAATGTGACAGCAAGAGGCACTTTAGTAAGCGCTTACCTACATCAAAAACAAAGGCTATAACAAAGTCTAGCATGTAGGAATGAGTGAGAGATTTCATCACTTACAGATCTGCCTGCCCTCCAGGCACCCCTGGGGGGAACTCGCTGTGCTCTGGAGTGGGGGGCAGGTGTCGCCCCGTCCAGTGCGACAGTAGCTGGAAAATGGGGAGAGTGTTGGTACACTTGCCTTTGTGGTTAAGTGCAACTAAAAAAAACATTTAAACAAATGCTCATGTGAATAAGATAAAGAAAGAGAAGGGGAAGGAAGAAAGAGAGAGAAGGGTTAGGGGGTGGGGGTCCGCGGGGGTGGTCTTTAGGTCCGCTCCAGACAGTGCTTGCGCCCCTACAGTGATCTCATCCACAAAACATATATGACTTATAAATCCAAAAATGACAACAAGATATCTAATATATTTTTAAAAACTGCTTAGTATAGACAACACATATCATAGCTTATTCGTGCATAACCATCAAACTAGGTATTTTAAACAATACAGCTATTTTTCCAGTACTTAATGGTCAATGAGTTCTGCGTGTTTTGTCATCTATCTTGTCATCATCAGCATGAAGTGAAAATACTACAAGAGACCATATTACATATAATAGGGATGCACCGATACCATTTTTTTACAACAAGTTTGAGTACTGATACATTCTTTTTGTTTAGTACTCGCCGATACCAATTACCGATACCTATTGCATCTGTTTTGTGTACACTTCAGCTGTCAGCAATGGTACAAAGAATTGAAAAGTTATTTACAAATTATAAAAATTTTTTTTTTTTACATTTTGCACTTTTTTCAGCGTGAAACGTGTAAATATATGTTAAGGGTGTAAAAATATTAACGAACAAAACAAAAAAAAACTTTTTTTTAATTATTAATAGTTTAGAAAATAGAAGCAAACAAAAAAAATCAGCAGGAAAATAATAATTATATTGAGGAGAATAAGGAGTTAACCACTTGCCCACAGGGCACTTAAATCCCCTTCCTAACCAGACCAATTTTCAGCTTTCGGTGCTCTCACATTTTGAATGACAATTACTCAGTCAGGCAACACTGTACCCATATGAAATCTTTTTCCTTTTTTTTCACACAAATAGAGCTTTCTTTTAGTGGTATTTAATCACCACTGGGGGTTTTATTTTTTGCGCTATAAATTATGCATTTATCTTTGTTTCTCTTATAACATTTTGCAAATTAGTAATTCTTCTTGATGAATTTTGACCACAATTTATACTGCTACATATCTTTGGTAAAAATAACCCAAATAACTGCATATTATTTGGTCTTTGTGAAAGTTATAGAGTCTACAAGCTATGGTGCCAATCACTGAAAATTGATCACACCTGATGTACTGAAGGCCTATCTCATTTCTTGAGACACTAACAAGCCAGGAAAGTACAAATACCCCCCAAATGACACATTTTTAGAAAGTAGACAGTAAAAGGCATGGCGAGTTTTTTGAAGTTGTGAAGTTGTAATTTTTCCCCCAATTCTTTACAAAATTAAGATATTTTTTTTTTCACAAAATGTTCATAATAACAGGTTATTTCTCACACACAGCATATGTATTCTTGCAACTACACCCCAAAACACATTCTACTACTCCTCCTGAGTATGGCAATACCACATGTGTGAGACTTTTTTACAGCCAGGCCACATACAGAGGCCCAACCTGCAGGGAGCACTGTCAGACGTTCTAGGGACATAAATTACACATATAATTTTAAGACTACCTCTTACACATTTGAAGGCCCTGGAGCACCAGGACAATGGAAACACCCAAAAAATGACCCCATTTTGGAAAGTAAACACCCCAATGTATATTCAGAGGCATAATGAGTCTTTTGAACATTTAATTTTTTTTCCGAAAGTTTTTGGAGAATGTGGAAAGAAAATGAAAACACATTTTTGTTTTACACAAAGTTGAACATTTATAAGAGATTTCTAACACATAGCAGGTACATAGCAAAAATGACCCCCTAAAATACATTCTGCTACTCCTCCTGAGTATGGTGATATCACATGTGTGAGACTTTTACACAGCCTGGCCACACACAGAGGCCCAAAATGCAGGGAGCACTATCAGGTGTTCTAGGGACATACCTTTCAAATCTAATTTGACTACTTATTACACTTTTGTGAGGCACTGATGTGGCACTGTAGTGGCATGGATGAGTACTAATGTAGCAGGGATGATCACTGATGTGACAAGGATGAGCCATTGGGATTATAGTAGATTGGTTTCCGTGCTTAGGACTTGTTAATCTGCCACTCAGAGCAATAAGACTGCTGCCTCCTCAGAAACACCCTAATTGAGTGGGGTAACAATGTGTTCAAGTAAATGAGGCAATTGGCGCTGTCTGTTGGTGATGAGTGATAATAGTAGTAATTGATTCGGTGTATCAACTAAATATACATGAAATATACTACAAAAATTATAAAAAGTAAATAATAAAATAAAAAATATAAAATATATAAGACATAGTGAAATTGAAAAAAAGTGCTTTTGATAAGGATAAAGTGCTGCATGCTATATCAACTGTGTACCAAAGATATATTAAATAAATAGATAATATACACTTTAAATGAATATAATAATTGTGAACACGCAGAAATTTTTTTTAAAACAAAGTGCTAGGTGCTAATAGTGCAATTAGATGTATAGAATCAGTCCAACATTTCAAGGATGCTGTAGCCTTATGTGCAACATAAAAGTTCAACGGTGTTCCTCTTTTTATACTCTTGTTTCTTTTATAAATAAAGTGACTTTATGTGAATGACCAGAATCTTCATAAATGTGTAATAGCAATCCAAAGTGACATTAGTGTGAATCCAAGTCTCTTGCTTGTGTTTTTTCAAGTGAGTCCACGCGTGCTCCCCCTTCCGTGTCCCCACTCACCAGTAGCAGATACCCCTGCAGGGGTAGCTCACATAGCAATCAGCCCGTGCAGCGTCCTGATGTCCTGGGTGGGAGTGCAGTCCTCAGATGTGGAGCGTAGTATATATGGAGACAAATGCAGGGAATAGCGTAATTCCGTTTTAAAAGATGTTTATTTTTATCCAAAAAATTTTCATTAAAACATGAACACAGCTATGCCAGTGTAAATCCAATTTAAGAACGAAGCCTTACTAGTGGGCTAAATGTCGGCACCCAGGCCAGGAAGGAAGGAGATCCCAGGTGCATGGAGCATGGATGAGCATGAATGAGGATGGATGAGCCAGGGATGGAGCATGGATGAGCATGAATGTGGGTGGATGAGCCAGCGATGGAGCATGGATGAGCATGAATGTGGATGGATGAGCCAGGGATGGAGCATGGATGTGGATGGATGAGCCAGGGATGAAGCATGAATGTGGATGGATGAGCTAGGGATGGAGCATGGATGTAGACGGATGAGCCAGGGATGGAGCATGGATGTGGATGGATGAGCCAGGGATGGATGTGGATGGATGAGCTGGAGATGGAGCATGGATGTGGACGGATGAGCCGGGGATGGAGCATGGATGTGGATGGATGAGCCGGGGATGGAGCATGGATGTAGACGGATGAGCCTGTGATGGAGCATGGATGTAGACGGATTAGCCTGGCATGGAGCATGGATGTGGACGGATGAGCCAGGGATGGAGCATGGATGTGGATGGATGGGCCAGGGATAGAGCATGGACGTGGATAGATGAGCCAGGAATGGAGCATGGATGTGGACGGATAAGCCAGGGATGGAGCATGGATGAATGTGGAGGGATGGGTGGATGAGCCAGGGATGGGGACAGATCAGCTCTGTGGGCATTTCAGATCCAGCCCACAGTGCTGCTGCACTGGCTCCCTCCTTTTCTCACATGCTGTAACGATTGGTGCGAGGAGAGGGGAGGAGCCGAACCGGACATGCTCCGGTTTCTTTACAAGTGATCACTCGGGGCTGCTGTTATTGCCCCTTTACCGCGATCCGTGATGCGATGGGTCCTGTGAACCCGGCGAGCACCGACACTTCCGTGCGCATGCCCCGGGGGGCGCACGGGAATCGTGAGTTCGGGAGCACGTCCATGGGCGCCCTCCCAGAACTAGCCGACCGCTCTGTAGCGTCTTTCGGCTATGGCCGGGCGGGAAAGTGGTTAATTAAGGCTGATTCTAGTAAATTAAAGGTTAAGGGGTTAAACAGAGGAACATTTAATAAAAAACACACAAAAAATGTTTTTTTACTTGACAGGTTGCTTTAAAACTGACTTCATCTGCAGATCAAGTTCATCCCTTTGATCTGTAGATGAAGAAACAAAAAGCTACCAAAAAAAAAATGTTTCTTTTTATCTTAGTGTTACAGCGGCTGATCAATGTTGTTGATAAACGATGCCCTGCTGCTTTTTTTTGACAGCTCCAGTTGCCAGGACTTCTTTAACACTTCAGCTATCAACAGGGGAACCCCACTGACAGCTGAATGAGTCATCCGTTGTTAAGGACATGACGGCCCCGCTCCTTAACAACCGATAATTGCCAGCTTTTTTTTATTTCAGCTGTCAGTGGGGGAATCCACAGACATTCTCAGCAGCCCACCCTTTCCAGCTTTACATGCTCTACATTCAGCTGATATGTACATTTTTAAAGGGACAGGTATTTTACCTTCCCTTTACCTATTATTATTTTCCCATGTTTGGGTTTACGATAATGCCTCGTACACACGTTCAGATTATCGCATGACTAATCGTTCGCTTTTAGGTGTATAATACATAAATCGAATGCAACATTAGTTGAAGCACTGTACTAAAACTACGATTTTTTTCGTACGATTCTTGAAAAACTTCCTGTTTGCATAGTTACGTATCTGAAATGATCCTGTTTGCGTAGCTACGTTCATGATCATGATCATGTGTAGTGTTTGTCTATCAATTTTTATCAGATGCATACTATACTGATTATACGATTGTCATTCGATAGGCTATCATCCGAGGAAAGTTTTCGTGTTTGTCCCTTCGAATATTGTTGGACAGACTGTCGTTATCGGCTGTCGAAAGCTCTGTAGTAATGATCAGACTAACGTGCGACTGTTCCGAAATCTTTTTTTTTTCATCTGATAATCTGAACGTGTGTACAAGGCATTAGATCGGATTGATATGCCTATGTCTCTTTGTAGAACAATGATGCAACTGCCCCTGAAGAGTGGAATCAGTCCACAAAACGCGTCGGGATTACACAGTTGCACTATGTTGATTCATATGGCTCTACATTCCCAGTTTTTTAACCTACATTTTTTCACATCTCGTGTTTACATTGATCCCATATGGAGGACAGTCTCTTTTTCAATACGATATGCCATGTCATTGTTCACATTTTTATACATGGTTTGTGACATGTTATTGATGTGTCTATAATATTTGTATGTACTCATTGCTGTATGCTACATGTCTTGGCAGACAATAAATGTATTTTTTTAACATTGACCCATTTGATTAGCCACATCATACTTACCACATTCAAAGTCCCTACCCTCCTTTTTATGTACCAGATACAGGGATTTTGATGTACGTCTCATTTAAAGCCCCAAACTCCCCCTTTTTTGCCTTAACAGTTGAAAGAACCGAGCCTGAAAGCATCAGTTCCAGGTATCAGTGTACATGCACTAGTACTGATACTGATTCCGACATTTTCTTAGTATCGACACCGATACCAGTATCGGTGCAAACCTAATGTGCTTGTGTGTGTGTGTGTGTGTGTGTGTGTGTGTGTATGTACATGGTACAGCAGGCACATATCAGGAACGTGTAATTTTGGGTTGACTTATTCTTTAAACCCAAAGACAATAATCTAATATATTGCACCTTACCAATCATTAGATGTGGTGGCTGCATTTGTTTTCTTTTTTAGGCTTTTTTTCCCCTCTGTTCTCTTGGTGATCTGGCCAGTGACACGCCACCTGAGTGCCTCCATTCTGGATGAAGAAGCACAGGGAGCACCTTTGGACAGCAGCATTGTCAGCCTGGGGGAGGGGAGTGTTAGATGTACTAGCAGGTTTTGTTCTCACGTGGTGTGGTGACGGAAGCAAGATTTGGACCCCTATTCACTACTTACAAATTATTGGACTTTCTGTTATATTATATTATATGTTTTATTAATTTTTAATCATTTGCCAGCGCTGCTTGCATCGTCTTTGGGAAGTTTGTTATCAGGTGCTGTGGACTTTCATCATTTAATTTAAAGCAGCAGCTCATCATTTGCAGTGGTTTACTAATGGTTATGTCCATGTGATATGACCATTTGTTAGCTTCATCCAGGGCACTGATATTGACAATTTTTTAGTCTAGTGGATAATGTCAATTTTTGTATTGTTTTATTCAATAAACTTGTATCCAATTTGTCCTACGTAGTTGTTGGTAAGGTTAAAACAAATACTGAAAAAAGTTTGTAATGCATATGGTCAGCTTTCTTTGTCATTAAAGTGATTGTAAAGGCTTGTTGTTATATTATACTTATCTCCTCTATGCAGTTGGTTTTGCACAGAGCAGCCCAGATCCTCCTCTTCTCGGGTCCCTCCTTACTGATTGGCTGACTGACTTTGATTGAAAGCCGCGGGAGCCAATGGCGCCGCTGCTGTGCCTCAGCCAATCAGGAGGAGTGTCCTGGATAGCTAAGACAGTCATGGACATCGCTGGAGAGATAAGGGGCTCAGGTAAGTAATTAAGGGATGCTGGGGGAGGCTGCTACACACAAAAGTTTTTTTATCTTAATGCATATACCTTATGTAGCCATGTGCTCCCTTGAGAGTAGCTGGTAGTAGTTCACCTTATATGCCTTCAATCACACCATATTTCACACATCCGGAGACACTGAACAGGCCCGCTCTTGTTTTTGTTGTTTTATTTAGAGGAAATTACTTGGATGGGGATAAGGGATGACTGTGGTATGCCCAAAGAATTATGATACACAATCTCCATATACAGTCCTGTAAATGCACACTTGCACTGCAGACCATCCCTATGCTTACTGTTACTCCTCACAACTCTCCAGCACTTCACTTGCTGACTGTTCCGCTTACAGTACTCTCTGTACACAGAACTTGCAGCTTTACCCTTCTTTGCTTCTCTACAGCTCAGCACTTAGTTTCCAGCTTGAAGGGAAATTTATCAAGCTTCTCTACACCTTTCTCTTCACCGTGGCTAGCACATGGTGAGGCCTACTCTGCATCAGCAGGACCTCAGGAACACACATTACAGGCCAGGGATCATGGGCCCCTGAATGTGTAGCAAAGTACTTGAGTGCTAGCCGAGCCTTTGACGGACTACAGCTCCCAGCCCATTGTCTTCCAGGTCTCATCGACCTACTCTCTGGTAGTGACTCTCCTTTCCCTTGACTGGCTCCCAAGGCTCCCACAGACTGTCCACTATTCCTTTCCCAGCCTGCTCCAGCACTTTCTTCTCCAGTGCCAGGGACCGTCACTCACCGCACTGGTGGATACTTTAAAGTCTCTCTCCTCCTGTAGCTCCTCCGCTGTTCTCCTGTTCCTCCTGTGCGGCTCCAGGAATCACTCTCCTTCCTGGCTACACCTGAACCCCCAGGCCCCAAGGTCACCATCCCCAGACTGGGGGCGACCTCCCGGGTAGGGGCCTGCTCCACAGCGTCTCTGCTACATCTCCAGACTACATCACCCGACACTTCTCCTCCCAGATTGGGCTGACTCAGAGTATTTAGGAAGGCCTGCCCCCTGCCAACCCTGCTTGGGGATTGGTCAGGGCTCCCTAGAACACTCCAGATGGCTCCACCTATCTCCCAGCCTCTCTGACCAGAAACCTTCTCCAGGTTTCTAGAAAGAAGTGAGAGGTTCTGGTGACCTCACCTGTCCACTCAATCCTCCTGGCCCAGATCAAAACATTCAGGCCTGCTCTTACACTCAGGCCTGACTAAATTCTACCTCACCTAGCAAACCCTGCTAGGAAAACGCACCTACACTATGGGGGCGCTACACTTAATGCATGCTTTAAGCCTATCACAATGGCTAGCCCTTCTATAAAGTCTGATATTCCTAGAACTTCCATGGTAACATCAATTTACAAAAATTGGAACGTTTTATTTGTAATAGGGTGTGTGCCATCACACTAGAAGATTTTAAACTCATATAAAATGAAATGGCTACTTGTTTTGCCACTTTTTAGTCCAAACAGATGGGTGCACAATATTCTTAGAAATAGTAAAAGATAAAACTAGCATTGGGTTTTAGGCATCTTCATGTCACTCAGTAGTCCTGCAGGAAGTGGAAACTGGAACCTCTTTCAGTAGGGAACCTGCAGATTTTATTGTTCCTGGCACGCTGTTTGATCTGATTGTGTCATGCATCATATTCAAATCAGAATATTACCATTAACAAAAGAAATCTGAGCTCACTCTTTTTCAATAAAGACTGCAGAGTTGTGTGTATGCAAAACAGGTAATTATATTCTATACATCAAACGGTCATCATTCTCCTCTTCCTTTTCAGTGTTTTTATTATGTGTCCCCCTCCACACCTACCGTCACCTCTCAGTGAAGACAGGGCCATTTTGGGTTCTTCAGATGGAGGGGATGAAACCTATGTTGCTGAAGTATTTAATGGGTCAGGGTAGGGAGGTCACACTTTGACCTTTTTGCCTCCGGTGCTAAAAGACCTTGTGCTGAAAAGGAACAGAGACCTTATTTCATGTGCTTATTACACCTGTTAAAGTAGTTACAGACAATCCACATTAAAGCCTAGTACACATGATGAGATTATTGGACGAATGATCGTCCATTTTTTTTTTTTTTTGCATGCTAATCTCATATTGAATATAAATAGGTTACTGAAGTACGAAAATTCTCGTATGACAGAATAAAAATTCGGAAGTGATGTAATGTGTTGTAGTGTATTTGTATTGTATTTTCAGATGCAAACTGTACTGATTAACCACTTCAATACAGGGCGTTTATACCCCCTTCCTGCCCAGACCAATTTTCAGCTTTCAGCGCTCTCACAATTTGAATGACAATTACTCTCACATACTACACTGTACCCAAACAAAATTTGTATAATTTTCACACAGATAGAGCTTTCTTTTGGTGGCATTTAATCACCGCTGGGTTTTTTTTTGGGACATAAGTGAAAAAAGTGCGAATAGTTTGAAAAAAAAAAACACTTTTTTTAGTTTCTATGATAAAATTTTGCAAATAAGTAATTTTTGTTCATAAATTTGGGCCAAAACCTATACTGCTACCTATCTTTGGTAAAAATAACTCAAATAAGTGTATATTATTTGGTCTGTGTGAAAGTTATAGAGTTTACAAGCTATGGTGCCAATCATTGAAAATTGATCACACCTGATATACTGATGGCCTATCTGATTTCTTTAGGCCCTGAAATGTCAGGAAAGTACAAATACCCCCCAAATGACCCATTTTTGAAAAGTAGACATTCCAAGGTATTTAGTATGAGGCATGGCGAGTTTTTTGAAGTTGTACTTTTTTCCCACAAGAAATTATTATTATTATTTTTGCACAAAATTGTCATATCAACAACCTATTTCTCACACACACAGCACATGCATACTTCCAATTATACCCCAAAATACATTCTGCTACTCGCCCTGAGTATGGCGATACCACATGTGTGAGACTTTTTCACAGCCTGGCCACATAGAGAGGTCCAACATGCAGGGAGCACCGTCATGCATTCTAGCAGCAGAAATTTCACATCTAATTTCTTAACGACATATTACACTTTTGAAGGCCCTGGAGCACCAGGACAATGGAATTACCCACAAAATGACCCCATTTTGGAAAGCAAACACCCCAACGTATAATCTATGAGGCATTATGAGTCTTTTGAATGGTTCATTTTTTTCCACAAGTCTCCGAAAAACGTGGAAAGAAAATGAAAACGCTTTTATTTTTACACAAAGTGGTCAATTTATAAGATATTTCTAACACATAGCATGTACATAGCAAAATTTAACCCCCAAAATATATTCTGCTACTCGTCCCGAGCATGGCGATACCACATGTGTGAGACTTTTTCAGACCCTGGTCACATACAGAGGTCGAACTTGCAGGGAGCACCGTCTAGGATCATAAATTACACATAAAATTTCATTGATACCAATCAATACCACATGTGTGAGACTTTTTCAGACCCTGGTCACATAAAGAGGTCGAACTTGCAGGGAGCACCTCCCAGACTTTTTCAGAGTGTGTACACCATAACTA
>BLSH010334420.1:2278301-2297102 GCA_018402905.1 Glandirana rugosa | reverse complement strand
CCCTTCCTGCCCAGACCAATTTTCAGCTTTAAGCGCTCTCACACTTTGAATGACAATTGCTCTCTCATGCTACACTGTACCCAAACAAAATTTGTATCATTTTTTTCACACTTTTGAAGGCCCTGGAGCACCCGGACAATGGAATTACCCACAAAATGACCCCATTTTGGAAAGCAAACACCCCAACGTATAATCTATGAGGCATTATGAGTCTTTTGAATGGTTCATTTTTTTCCACAAGTCTCCGAAAAACGTGGAAAGAAAATGAAAACGCTTTTATTTTTACACAAAGTGGTCAATTTATAAGATATTTCTAACACATAGCATGTACATAGCAAAATTTAACCCCCAAAATATATTCTGCTACTCGTCCCGAGCATGGCGATACCACATGTGTGAGACTTTTTCAGACCCTGGTCACATACAGAGGTCGAACTTGCAGGGAGCACCGTCTAGGATCATAAATTACACATAAAATTTCATTGATACCAATCAATACCACATGTGTGAGACTTTTTCAGACCCTGGTCACATAAAGAGGTCGAACTTGCAGGGAGCACCGTTCTAGGATCATAAATTACACATAAAATTTCATTGATACCTATCACACTTTTGAAGGTCCTGGAGCACCAGGACAGTGGAATTACCCCAAAAATGGCCCCATTTTGGAAAGCAAACACAGAGGTATATTCTATGAGGCATGGGCTGCAGATAGGTACTCTCGTACTCTGATGGGCTGCAGATAGGTACTCAGGTATTCTGATGGGCTGCAGATAGGTACTCGGGTACTTTGATGGGCTGGAGACAGGTACTCAGGTAATCTAATGGACTGGTAAAAGGTACTTGGGTACTCTTATGGGCTGCAGATAGGTACTCGGTTACTCAGATGGGTTGGTGACAGGTACTCGGGTAATCTGAAGGGCAGGTGACAGGTAATCTGGTACTCTGATGGGCTGGTGACAGGTACTCGGGTACTCAGATGGGCAGATGACAGGTACTCGGGTACTCTGATGGGCTGGTGACAGGTACTCGGGTACTCAGATGGGCAGGTGACAGGTACTCGGTTATGCTGATGGGCTGGTGACAGGTACTTGGGTACTCAGATGGGCAGGTGACAGGTACTCGGGTATGCTGAAGGTCTGGTGACAGGTACTCGGGTACTCTAATGGGCAGGTGACAGGTACTCGGGTACTTTGGTGGGCTGGTGACAGGTACTCAGGTTCTCTGATGGGCAGGTGACAGGTACTCGGGTACTTTGATGGGCTGGTGACAGGTACTCGGGTACTCTGATGGGCTGGTGATAGGTACTCTGATGGGCTGGTGACAGGCACTCGGGTACTTTGATGGATTGGTGACAGGTACTCGGGTACTCTGATGGGCTGGTGACAGGTACTCTGGTACTCTGATGGGCTGGTAGCAGGTACTTGGTTACTCTGATGGGCTGGTGACAGGTACTGGGGTACTCTGATGGGTTGGTGACAGGTACTCGAGTACTCAGATAGGCTGGTGACAGGTACTTGGGTACTCTGATGGGTTGGTGACAGGTACTCAGATGGGCTGGTGACAGGTACTTGGGTACTCAGATGGGTTGGTGACAGGTACTCGGGTACTCAGGTGGGTTGGTGACAGGTACTCGGCTACTCAGATGGGTTGGTGACAGGTACTCGGGTACTCTGAGGGCAGGTGATAGGTATTCAGGTACTTTGATGGGCTGGTGACAGGTACTCGGGTACTTTGATGGGCTGTGACAGGTACTCGTGTACTTTGATGGACAGGTGACAGGTACTCGGTTACTTTGATATACAGGTGACAGGTACTCTGATGGGCTGTGACAGGTACTTTGATGGGGTGGTGACAGGTCCTCTTTATCGGGGGGGTGATCAGTGTGCTTGGTGTGTACATTTGGCTGTAACAAACTGTTACCACAATCTCCCTCTCACACACGATTGGTGTGTGAGAGGGAGCACCCGGTAACAGCTTGTTACCGCGGTTTGTTTACATCATGTGACTGGCTGTGAGTGGACACACAAAGAACAAAGGTTAAAATAGTTCCCCCCGTCGGGGTCAAGGTTATAGTATATAGATCTGACAAAAGTGAGATCACTATTGTCAGATCAGGCCACACATCCAAATTGTGGGATGGGGTCCCTAGGGCTATAAGTCAAAGCAAAACAACTTGTGTAACAACACAAAGAAGCCCATATGGAGGACACTCGGGGCGTAAATTGAATAAAAAATGATTTTATTTATATACCAATAAAAAATAACAAAGAAGAAAAACCAACCATTTACCATTGAGGCACACAGATTAAAAATGACAACGTTGTCAGTACAAAACGGGATGGGGTCAGCCGGCTGTCACTCACATACTCCACCACACAGCATGCATGCCATCACTGACAGTAGTAAAGCATAATGTTAGAACCGTCCTGTATAAATGACAGTGAATGACGGTTAGACCTGCAGCGCAGTGAGATATGCAACAAATTATTTAAATAGTCCCATGTGTGAAGTTACCGCTGGACAATGGACGCTGTTCCTGAGGAACATCAACTACAACCCTGAACCAATTGGATCTCCAACCCACATACGTGTGAACCAGGCCTAAAGCGGTATTTACAAATAAAAACACTGCAGGTTTGAGTCATAATTAGGGTTGCACCAATGCCAATACTAGTATGGGTATCGGTGCAGATACAGAGCATTTGCACGAGTACTTGATCCGATACCTGGACAGTCAGGGATGACCAGTGTGGTGGTGGGGGCAGATTCTCCCTCCCATGGCTTTTGGCTGATGCTTGTAACTGCCCCCACCACTGCACTGATCGCCTCTGAATTGGAGTGAAGAGCATAATTGCATTGGGGGGGGGGGGGAGGGGGGCAAGAAAATGTTTGCCCAGGGTCCAAAATGAAAACTGATCTGGTAGCCGATGGTTTGTAATACCCATTTTATTATAAGCGCTGTTAAAATATGAAAGTGCAATTTTAAAAACAAAAAAGTGTTTGTAGGATAAACAGTTACAAATGCCAGCATAGGACTCTGCAGATATCTGCAGCCTACAATTTAGCAATCACTTGTGTAAAAGGTATAATTCTGCTAAATTGATATAATCTGGATTTTCAATAAACCAGAACAAAAACCTGAATGAACAAGTGTAGACGCATTTTGAAGCAACATACCATTGCAAAGAAAAACCCCTTATTTGTCATCCCCGGCAGCCATTACCTTTTGTACCACCTCCCCCTCCCTTAGATTGTAAGCTCCATGAGCAGGACCCTCCTATCCCTTCTGTATTGAACTGTACTTTCATTTTACTGTGTCCCTTCTTTATTGTAAAACGCTGCGCAAACTGTTGGCGCTATATAAATCCTGTATAATAATAATAATAATAATTTTTGTAGTCAGTGCGTAGAAATTGCAGTTTATATTTCAGACACTAGGGGGAGTTGCTGAATTTTGATAGATGGTAAAACAGACATGCATATCTATAGGGAGTTAACACATTAGCATGTATCTACAGCAGGTATATTGAGCTGTAAATTAAACATTAACAGCTCACTCTTTTAATTAGCCTATATATTATCTAAAGGCAGTCTATAATTGTAGATACAGTGTATCTTGTGATGCTTGCGGGAACTTAATGTTTAATGGTATAGGATTAATGTATGCAATTATACTGTTAAACCTATAATGTTTTTACTGGGAGAGATATTTTAAAAATAACTTACTAGCTGTTTGTGAGATTCCAGTGGCCTTTGATGTTTATTTTACTTTCCAATTAGCTTTTTTTTAATCTACCATATTTATACTAAATTAACCACTTCAGTACTCGCCTGTACTATCCCTGACAATTAGTCTGGCATGCAACATTGTACAAAAATATTTTAATATATCAACAGATACAGCTTTATTTTGGTGTTATATACAAAATAGAGAGATAATGGGGATTTTAAAGGCCAAAGTCAATACTTCACAAATAGCATTTTGATATATGATGAAAAAGAGTTTTTATTCTATTAACAAAATCTTTAAAAAAAACAGCAAAGTACACATATTAAAACCATCACAAAGAAACATGTGGCTTGAGAAATGATGCAGCAACTTTGGCTCTACATGTTTCACCAAAATATGGCTTCTTCAGGAGTCTTATGAGCGCTGCAAACCCTATCAAAATAAATGAGATATACAATTCATAAATAAAAAAATACAAAAGTGTAAAAGGTATTAACCTCCTTGGCGGTATTCCCGAGTGTGGCTCTGGGTTAATTTTCAGTGCAAAAATCCGTAACCCCGAGCCACACTGGGGATTACCTTGTTAAATGCCACTGCATTTACTTATCTTGTCCCTGCAATCCCACGATGTCCCCGGCGGTGTCCAATGGCTGGATCCTCCAGCTGGATCATCCGCCTGATGCTTATAGGTTCCGGGCTACGTTCCCTGCGAGTGGCGCGACGCACGGGGGCAGAGTAGGCGGGAATTTCAAAAAGTTACAAACACATAATGCACAAAATACATTGTGATCTTTTGATTGCTTTACTGTATCAAATCAGTACACCTCCGATTTGTCCTCAGTGCTTTGCCCAGTGCCCTGCCTGCACCTGCAGTGTTCTTTGGCCTGGAAAACTGAGAGCGTCCTGGCATCCAAAAGGCGTCCATCTACATCATCAAAAGCGCTTTTGGAGCAACTAGAGGACAGCGACTTAGAATCGCTTGAAGAATGTAGCGATAATGAGTCTTGGGGTTCTTCACCATCAGAGTCTGAAAATGACGACAGCGATGATCCTGCACCCGAGCTCAGTGAGGTGCGCACTTGGTGCTCTATTGAATGCGGTACAGATCACGCAGCGCCCCCAAGATTCCCGTTTACTGGAGCACCTGGTATGAAAGTGGACGTAGAGGATGACAATCCCCTGGCTTACCTACAACTATTTCTGACGGATGAGTTGATAGAAAAAAATTGTCACCGAAACAAACCGGTACCAGGAGCAACAATCCGCTACTTCTCATCTGAGGTTTTCAAGAAGTAGAAAGTGGAAAGCAGTGACCAAAGACAATATTTGGAAGTTTCTGGGCCTAATAATTCTTCAGGGAGTGGTGGGGAAACCCCTGCAGAAGTGATATTGGACCAAAAATAAATTGCTTGCCACTCCATGTTTTGGCACCGTCATGTCGGAATACAAATTTCCTTGATTATGAAATTCTTGCATTTTGAATATAATGAGGAATTTGATGAAACGACTCATCCTGCCCCGAAACTGAAAATAAATTGGGAAGTATCCCAAATGATTATAAAAAGGCTCAGCTGAATACAATATATTGCATCGAAGAGAGCGCGGTTTGGCGTAAAATCGTTAATGCAATGCGAATCAGCAGCTGGCTATATTTGGAACTCCATCCTTTATACTGGAAAGTGGACAAAATTAGACGAAAACTACAGTAATTATAGAATGGCAACATCTTCTGTTCTTTCCCTCATTGAGCCATTACTAAATCAGGGCTATTGTGTTACTACAGACAATTTTTACACTTCCCCTGAATGGTACGAGTTTCTGTTGCAGAATAAAACAGACGCCTATGGTACTGTTAGGGCTAACTGGTGCGACCTGCCACCAATGTTTGGAAAAAAAGAAGCTCAAGACGGGAGAAAAGGTTGCCTGGCAGAAAGGCAAAATGATGGCACTGCAGTGGCGTGGCAAAAAAGATGGGGGCCTAATGAGTACAGTGTATAACACCGCCACTGTTATGGTACACACGAAAGGTGGAAAGGACATCATGAAGCCCCAGTTAGTGCTTGACTATAATAACACCATGGGAGGTGTCGACAGAGCTGATTACATTTTATCCTGCAATGCGCAAGCAACAAAAAAAAAATTACAAAAAGATTTTCAGGCATCTTTTGGAACAATGTTTTTGGAATGCGTACATTCTGCACAAAAAAAAAAGAAAAAGAGTGACAAGCCTGTGGTTCATGCGGACTTTATTTGGAGAGTTACAGAATGCATTTTTGTCAAACACCATCAATGGCTGTCAACAGATCTGGAGGTCGTGCTGTTGGTGTTGTCAACCTGGAACTCCTGACTGGTCGTCATTTTATGGACTACATACCACCAACCGAAAAAAAAGTCAGCATCCACAAGGATGTGTGTGGTTTGTTGTTCAAAGAGGGGTGACAAGGGAAAGAAAATCCGCAAGGAAAGCAGATTCCATTGTCCTGATTTTGTGCAGTACCTTGTTTCAAAATCTATCATACCCTGGATGTTTACTAAACTGTCTTATATTTCAGTGACTTAGTAATATTGTACCCTTTTTTGATCAAATGTCAGTGTTTTTGGTTTGATTATGTTATTGAATAAAATGTATTAATATTAGAGTTGAGCGAACCCGGACTGAAAAGTTCGGGTCCGTACCGAACTTTGGGGTGTCCGGGAGCCGGACCCGAACCCGGACTTTTCGAAAAAGTGGGCCAAGGGCAGCCAATCAACAAGTGTTTCACTGGTTTGCCCTTATAAGCCATCACAGCCATGCCTACTAATGGCATGGCTGTGATTGGCCAGTGCATCATGTGACACAGCCTCTATATGGGGCTGGAGTCACCATGCTGCATGTCATATGCTCTCAGGATAGTTTAGGGAGAGGATGCTGCTGGCTCTGTGAGGGACAGATTGCAGATATTATAGAACATCTCATCCTGCATTACTGAACGATCTGATTGTGGACTAGGTAGAGATTACTAGTACTGCTGCTTTGAGGGACAGATTGCAGACCTCATCCTGCTGCACAGAACGATCTGACTGGACTAGGTAGAGTCTGTTGCTTTAAGGGAAAGATTATTGTTCTAAAATCATCTCCAAGTTCAATAGGGAAAGGTTCCAGCTGTTGCTTAAAGGGAAAGACTATTGTTCTAAAATCATCTCCAAGTTGTACAGGGAAAGGTTCCAGCTGTTGCTTAGAGGGACAGATTATTGTTCTAAAATCATCTCCAAGGTGTACAGGGAAAGGTTCCAGCTGTTGCTTAGAGGGACAGATTATTGTTCTAAAATCATCTCCAAGTTGTATAGGCAAAGTTTCTTCCAGCCGCATAGAGAGCCATATTATTGTTCTAAAATCATCTCCAAGTTGTATAGGCAAAGTTTCTTCCAGCCGCATAGAGAGCCATATTATTGTTCTAAATGCGGCTGAAAGAAACTTTGCCTATACAACATGGAGATGATTTTAGAACAATAATGTTGTGCTGTTCCTTAAAGGGACAGATTATTGTTTCTTGCACAAAATTAAAAAGTGCATCTACATTGCTGGTTTAAAAAAAAAAAAAAAATTTGCAAAAACGACATTTGCAGCCATCGGTGCATTTCTTGCACAAAAAAAAAAAAAAAAAAGTGTTTGCTACCTCCTCCTCCTCCACCGCCACTTTCACCGCCTCCTCAAACTCCAACTCCACATCCACCTCCATTTTTTATTTTTTTATGTGATTTTAGCTTAAAAATTATTTTAAGTTATCTCCCTATCCCCATTTCTTTGTAGGGCACTTGTCCGACTCTTACCCCCATTTTCCTTCCTTTTGCAGACCTCTAGGACTTGCCAGGACTTTGTTACAGCCATTTTTGTGCCTAAAAGTTTGGGTCCCCATTGATTTCAATGGGGTTCGGGGTCCGGGACAAAGTTCGAGTCAAGTCCGGTCCCGAACCTGGACTTTGTCCGGAAGTTCGGCCGAACCTGCAGAACCCGAACTTCCAGAGGTTTGATCAACTCTAATTAATATTATTATATTATTAGTTTTTGTAATTATTTAAAATTTATTATATTATAATTTATAATTTTGTGTTTCAAACTTTATCATACCCGGGATGTCTACTAGACTCTTGTTTGGACAGATTTAAGTGAGTTATTCCTAAGAATTACAGGCCTACTATATAAAATGCCAAATTTCTATGCAAAACAATGTACCGCTTTTAGACACAAGAATATGACAGAATCATACCGCCAGGGAGGTTAACAAACCAAATATAACAAAACAGAACCATTTACATATACTAGATCATTTGGGAAGTGTATCCTACCAGGGTGCTCAGAAGAATCAATCAAAAAGTCCAGAGAACCTTGGAAGTTCCCTTCTCCCCCTATGCCCAAGGTAACATGCCAATTGAATATACTCCCCTTTTCTCTGTGGTAAAAGTTTTACAACATATTGAAATACAATGTGTTCTTTCCGCACAGGTAATAAGTATGGCACCTGTCCCTCCTATGGTCACTAATAGAATCCTGGGTTAGTCCTCCCCCTGCCTTGATGTATGAAGTGTTTAATTTGATTCATTCATCTGAGCAACCAATACACTTCCCAAGTGTAGCACCCTGGTCTTGAACAGGGATGCTGTCAAATCTAGTTTGCTGGGTGGTAACTAGCCTGGCCAATTGCTAGGGGATCTCCTGATTCTTTTCCTAACTCTGAGTTTGATGCACTTCTCTCCTCTACCATTGGGTGGCACTGCTGCTTATGGCATTGGAATGATAAGGTGCATATGAACTTAGAATATAAATGGATAGGCTGCTCTAGCCAATTGGCAGGGGTTTTCTTGGCCCCATAGCCTGCAGGGAGAGCCTATTTATTTGGGAGGGGTCAGGTGATCGGTGTTCTGTGCCACCTGGATGGCTGTCTGGGTGGACGTGTGTTGAAAACTCCCTGCTACTATGCCAGAAACCTGAGGCCTATCCGGGAGCACCTGGTTGCTAGGCAGCCTGAGGCCTACCCAGGACAAGAAGCAGAAGCGTGGGGTTGGTGCTTCATGTTGGAAGCCTAACCAAGTTGGAGGTGAAGGGACAGAATTGCTGACGGAGGACAACCATTGCTGAACCAGGGTCAGAGGTAAAGGTGAAACTGTCGCCCTCAAGGGGCAAACGCTCCTGTTATCAGAGGCCAGAGTTCAGAGTCTGAGAGAGTACCAGAGCAGCCTTTTTCACTAACCGGGGATGGTGGAGAAGTTGGGAAAGACTCAGTCAAGCTAGGAACCCAGCAGTATAAAGGGGGTGACGCTTGCAAGAGAGTTCAGCAGTTGGGCTGAAGAGCTGAGTAGAGGACCCAGCAGGCCAGCGTGGGGACACTCGGAAGGTACAGTGGTTGGCTGTGTGAAATTCAAGGGACCCAGTGGCAGTGAGAGTCCAAAGAGTCTTATTAAGAGACTGTGAGTTCAAGTTGATGAAGCTACAGTGGGAGGCTGTGAGATGGAGGCCAGATCTACACAACGGGGATATCAAGTTTGGTATGTGTACTGATCTGTGTTGAAGTCAGAAGTACAAGTTTAGTACCAAAGGAAGTAGTTCTTGTCAGACACAGTTCAGTTGAAAGGCCTGTGGGACTATACAACTACCTTAGCGTCCTATTTTTGTGAGTCTTGGAGCCTGCTAAGTGCTTTTTCACCTATTCAAAGGGTGTCCTGGCCCTAACCCTCTCTCTTCGGGTTCTTTAAGAGGAAAATACATTTCTTTTGATCTGCATCATCAAAGTGTCTGGCACCCAACTCAATTCTATCTGCACCCACCATGCTTAGTAACCCACCCTATTAAGATGGATCTCAGCTCTCCCTGACCCTGAGGTTCACCATCAGCTCTTCAGGGTCAGGCCATGGCTACACAAATAATCTAGTATATGTAAATGGTTCTGTTTGTTATATTTGATTTGTTAATATCTTTTTACTTATGAATTTTTTTCATTTATGAATTATATATCTTATTTATTTTGACAGCGTTTGCAGCACTTATAAGACTTCTGAAGAAGCCATATGTTGGTGAAACATGTAGAGCCGGATTTGCTGCTTCATTGCTCAAGCCCCATGTTCCTCTGTGATGGTTTTATTATGTTTACTTTGCTGTTTTTTTTTTTTAAGATTTTGTGAATACAATAAAACATTTTTTTTATCATATATCAAAGTGTTATTTGTGGAGTATTGACTTTGGCACCTTTAAAATCACCATTATTTCTCTATTTAGTATATATCTCTTTGGGATGTGATCCCCTGACACCTGTCGGGTTCAATACACTTTCCTTTGGTGGTATTTCATGATCACTTAGTTTTGGGGTTTTTTTAATATATAAAAAAAGAAAAATGGACCAAAATTTCTTACAATAACGTATTAATTATTTACCTTTAAAAAAATTATCCCGCAATCCTAAAAAATATATATTTTTAAAAAATAAATTCTATACTTAAATGCATTTCAGTACAAACAGAACATTATCAATTGTAAATGAGATCTCAGTCAAGATGGTTCCAAAGTACAGTGGGTACGGAAAGTATTCAGACCCCCTTAAATTTTTCACTCTTTGTTATATTGCAGCCATTTGCTAAAATCATTTAAGTTCATTTTTTGCCCTCATTAATTTACACACAGCAACCCATATTGACAGAAAAACACAGAATTGTTGACATTTTTGCAGATTTATTAAAAAAGGAAAAATTGAAATATCACATGGTCCTAAGTATTCAGACCCTTTGCTGTGACACTCATATATTTAACTCAGGTGCTACACCTTCATTTGAGTCCAGCTGTGTTTGATTATACGGATTGGACTTGATTAGGAAAGCCACACACCTGTCTATATAAGACCTTACAGCTCACAGTGCATGTCAGAGCAAATGAGAATCATGAGGTCAAAGGAACTGCCTGAAGAGCTCAGAGACAGAATTGTGGCAAGGCACAGATCTGGCCAAGGTTACAAAAAAAATTCTGCTGCACTTAAGGTTCCTAAGAGCACAGTGGCCTCCATAATCCTTAAATGGAAGACATTTGGGACGACCAGAACCCTACCTAGAGCTGGCCACCTGAGCTATCAGGGGAGAAGAGCCTTGGTGAGAGAGGTAAAGAAGAATCCAATGATCACTGTGGCTGAGCTCCAGAGATGCAGTCAGGAGATGGGAGAAAGTTGTAGAAAGTCAACCATCACTGTAGCCCTCCACCAGTCGGGGCTCTATGGCAGATTGGCCCGACAGAAGCCTCTCCTCAGTGCAAGACACATGAAAGCCCGCATGGAGTTTGCTAAAAAACACCTGAAGGACTCCAAGATGGTGAGAAATAAGATTCTCTGGTCTGATGAGACCAAGAGAGAACTTTTTGGCTTTAATTCTAAGCGGTATGCGTGGAGAAAACCAGGCACTGCTCATCACCTGTCCAATACAGTCCCAACAGTGAAGCATGGTGGTGGCAGCATCATGCTGTGGGGGTGTTTTTCAGCTGCAGGGACAGGACGACTGGTTGCAATCGAGGGAAAGATGAATGCGGCCAAGTACAGGGATATCCTGGACGAAAACCTTCTCCAGAGTACGCAGGACCTCAGACTGGGCCGAAGGTTTACCTTCCAACAAGACAATGACCCTAAGCACACAGCTAAAATAATGAAGGAGTGGCTTCACAACAACTCCGTGACTGTTCTTGGATGGCCCAGCCAGAGCCCTGACTTAAACCCAATTGAGCATTTCTGGAGAGACCTAAAAATGGCTGTCCACCAACGTTCCCCATCCAACCTGACAAGACTTTAGAGGATCTGCAAGGAGGAATGGCAGAGGATCCCCAAATCCAGGTGTGAAAAACTTGTTGCATCTTTCCCAA
This sequence comes from Glandirana rugosa, assembly GCA_018402905.1. Classification (NCBI taxonomy): domain Eukaryota; kingdom Metazoa; phylum Chordata; class Amphibia; order Anura; family Ranidae; genus Glandirana; species Glandirana rugosa. Next base: position 2,285,502 of record BLSH010334420.1, on the reverse strand, counting down.
AAAGACTCATGGCTGTATTAGATCAAAAGGGTGCTTCTACTAAATACTGAGCAAAGGGTCTGAATACTTAGGACCATGTGATATTTCAGTTTCTCTTTTTTGATAAATCTGCAAAAATGTCAACAATTCTGTGTTTTTCTGTCAATATGGGGTGCTGTGTGTACATTAATGAGGGAAAAAAATGAACTTGAAAATGATTTTAGCAAATGGCTGCAATATAACAAAGAATGAAAAATTTAAGGGGGTCTGAATACTTTCTGTACCCACTGTATATATAATATTGTAAAAAGAAAAAAGATTCTATCATCATTGGTGGTCAGTGGCACTGTAAGACCCCCCACCTTCATTTGATCTCCCACAATCCTCCTTCCCTATTCATAGTGGGGGAAGGGGAGTTTCCTCCCCTGTGAATAGACTGAATATTTGTAAATGCTACTAGTGTTCATGAAAAAGATAGATACATCAATAGTCCAATGTCTTTTTAAAACAACAAGTATCCGTAGGAGTGCTTCCTCACATTACCAATGCGACAGCAATTGATGACAGTTCACAAATCAGGATAGAGCACCGTGAGGAAAAGGAGTGAATACATGAGGATAGAAGTGTCCCTGATCTTCCAATGTAAATCGTGCAATTTCCACCTCCAAGCTGCACCGCGTGAGGCACTCCCCTTAGACCTGCACTTACCAAATAGTGGTAAACAGCACGCCTTAAGACACTCCAAAACCTTCCTCCTCCCGATTGCAATCAAATGTTCAGTCTCATATTGGTACATGTATGTAAGAAAACAAACCGCTATATAGTTTAATAAAATCACAGTTTATTCAAACATCCCCCCTTAACATAATGCACTTACAAGGTACATAAAAATCCACGCATAGAAATAAACAATGCTGGCTTGTACATCACCGTGACCAAAGGAGGTCGGACTCAGGCTTCTTTCACAAGCTCAAAAACGTCACTTCCCCCTGGTGACCCGCACACGTCACTTCCTGTTGCCGCTGGGTTACGCCCTGATGCGTTTCGTCATCATGACTTCGACTGAGGGCGTGACCCAGTGGCGCGGCTCAACAGCTTAAATACAGCGATCACAAAGACGGAGCCGCCCACCCCCCACATTGGAGGCAGGTGTGTCGGCTCTGCCCATCTCCAGTCTCTGTCACACATATGTGTCGCTCTGCCAGACACACGGCCCGAAATGAATCTGTAAGTCTAACAGGCATCTGCACACTGCGTCTGACAGAGACAGTTTGCCCTACATGTCAGCTAATCCAGTGCTTACCAGCAGAGATATACTGAAACCGGCCTACTATGAATACATACTATCAAGCATCAAAAATCAGACATTTCTTTAAGCACAATACTTATTCACGCATTAACATATAAATATAAATATATATAAAAATTCAAACGTTCTATATGAAAAATTAATTGCTGTGTATAAGGAATTTAAATCCACACACATTAACACATAGATGTATGTAATTAAAATATACGAGGGGTCCATGGATTAACCCTCCGTATCCACTGATAACCACAATATATTAGATTGATATACCACAATCTCTAAAATATTCATAAATTCACTCTAAACAGTAGAATCATGAATATTTATGAAAACGAGACTTATAAGAAAAAAGAAAGACTTGTAAAAAACTTATAAAAAGCTTTTTTTAAAAAAAACATATAAGGAGACTCATCCACCGCTATTCCGCTAATGACCCTCCATAATAGCACCTAGAGCCCTTATACCCTGATACCAGGGGGGTCACCCATTCTTAATAAATTCGCTAAAAGTCACTGATGAAAAAATTGATGTCAAGGTCAATATTTAACCCCCCAGGAGCCAGGGAGTTGGTCAAATATATCAGCTGAGTTTCACGTTTAGATAGCTCTCTTACCAAATTAGAGCCTCGCCACATTGATTTAATTCTATCCTCCCCCCAAAATTTTAATCCAGAGGCGTCTTGTTGATGGTATAATTTGACATGAAGGGAGACATTATGATCTTTAAAACCAAGTTTGATGTTAGCAACATGTCTCGCTATCCTTACTCTCAATGGACGCTTCATTCTATCAATATAAAGAAGCCCACAAGGGCATTCTAAAGCGTAAACCACGTGTGTCATGTTACAAGTGATGAACTCTTTGATTTGGAACTCCTTCCTGTTGGAAGGGGAAACAAATCTATCAAACCCTCTTTTTACTCTACAGGCCTCCCTACAGGGTCTACATCTTTGGCATGGAAAGAAACCTGCACATTCCCAGAATGTCGGAGGATGGGTGGGTGGGTTTAAGCCCTTTTTAACCACTCTGTCTCCAACATTCTGTGCCTTCCTATAGATAAACTTGGGGGCACTTGGCAACACAGTATATGCCGGTGCTTCCTGAAGATGGTTTCAACCTCACGGTACTGGGTGTGAAAGCCCGTGACGAAGCCCCATTCATGTCCATTATCCCCATTCACAGATGTTCTTCCCTCCAAAAGGGTGGTATGGGAAAGTTATGATAACTCCTCTATGGTTCCATCCAGACTTTGGGAATCATAGCCCTTCTCGCTGAACCTCTCTTTGATCACTTTAGATTGATCAAAGTAGTCATCGAGTGTGGAGCAATTCCTCCTGACTCTCGTTAGTTGACTTTTGGGGATGTTTCTCAGCCAGAAGGGGTGATGACCACTTATCAAGGGAAGACAGCTGTTCATATTCGTCGGTTTAAAATAAACCTTTATACCTATGATGGCTGTGATTGGTTCACAGTGACAAAGAGTTAAAAAGCCACTCAGATTCGCTCTGTATATCATGACTGTGATCTGCGCTGTCCTATTCCTGAGAACTGCAAAGGACCAAGGGGCTACAAGGTAGTGCAGGTAAGGGGAATATAAAGGGGTTGGGTAGAGCCCTTTGCAGAAACACTGACACTTTGCCCTACATGGGCAAGGAAACAGTGTCTCTTTAATGCATCTTTCCTGGGTTTTTCCTTTACATTGTTCAGTGTTTTTATCTTCTGTTTGAACATTATTATGTACAGCCCTAAGACAGTTGCACTCTAACATTTCTTGCATTAAGGCAGCTCACTATCATTTAAAGAGGTACCAGCACACCCCTGTGCAACCCAAGCCACGCCTAGCTACTCATTAGTGTGTTACCATGTGTTGTAGAGAGCTGCAACACAGATGCCGCAAAATGCATGCCACCACAACACACAATGCATGGTGTGGCATCATGCATTGTGCTAATGCACATGTTACCATAATGCAAAGCTGTGATCCCATCCTAAACCAGTCCTTCATATACCCTAGAACCAACCAACCTCAAAGCTTAGCACTGACTGCATTTCCTAGCTTCCAGTTATACTTTACATGTGTAGTTGCAACAGAAATAAGACCAAAGAGTGAAAAACTGAATTTCACTTGAAGAACCCAGTTCACAATGTGCTGAAGAGTCATCTTGCCTCCTCAGTTCTGATATAGTAACGCCAACACTGACCGCAATTAATGTACATTTCAGAGTTAGACAAGTGATAATGTTTATTTTAACAATGGACGCAGAAGGTGGCATAGCAATGGGCTCAATGAGGTGTGAACTGAGGTTGGTTGTTGGGACAACTCCAAACAAAACAACTCAGCCTTATCTCAAGTTGGAGGCTCTGCGTTAGGTAACTGGAAGATGATTGCATGAAGGAAAAAAATTCTGCATTGTGCCATTCATTGTGAGTGACTACTGGATCAATTCTCTCTGAGACATTGCTTGAAGTGACCCATTCACTGAAAGAAATATGAAAACAAAGGCACATAATAATGGCTTATCCTAAATTCCATTTATAGAATCGTCATTGTGTGCAAAGGGATTTCCACATCCAACACACTTCCAGGTGTGTCAAATGCCTGCATTCCCCGCTGTATTCTGTTGTTCATCTACTACAGCAGCAGGGGAAGAAGTCATCTCACCCAACCAGATGCTTCTGGCAGCTTTTTTAGAGATAATTTCCCTTGTAGTAATTTCCCTGTTTCTCATATTAAAGTGGTTGTCAACTCGTGACAACCACTTTAACCTACAGTTAAGCCTATGATAAGGCTTACCTGTAGGTGCCCTGCATATCTCCTAAACCTGTACGGTTCTGGAAATATGTATTGTGTATGTCCTGTGCTGACGTCATGTCGGCACATGCGCAGTGAAGAAGCGGCCTCCGTGCCGTTACTCCACTGCGACCGTGCCATGATTGGCGTGCATGCACGGGAGTGACGTCACGTGACTCCGGCCACTCACAGCGCCAGAGATCGTGGCCCTGGAAGGAAGAGGGGCAGAAGATGGATATGGCCTGGAGCGGGGACATCGCTGGACGCCACAGGCTTCGTTTGCAGGTAAGTGGCACATAATGGGCTACTATGCGATGCATAGTAGCCCATTATGATTCTACTTTACAGGGGACTATTGAGAAAGTAAACCCAATCTGGGTTTACTTCCTCTTTACATTTTTCCAGTCTCTTGAGCTAAGGATAGATTTATACTGAATGAATAGCTTGAACATTAGATTTTCCATCCCTCTTTAATAGATGAATTTGGATATCATGTACTGTATGAATGTGTGTGGGTGGTTTTAAACTTTTACTTCCTTTTGAATAAATGTAGTGATCTTATTTAAAGTGGTTGTAAACCTCAGACATGAAATACAAACAAAGCATATCCCTCTATAGTGTGTACTTATATCAATCCAGAGCGCTAAGTGTCATTTCTGTCTGCTGCTTCATTCCACTGCTACCAGCATGGGTCACTTCTGACAAGTTTTCCTGACACCAAGAGAATAATGGTGACAGGGGAGGTACCTCCAGCAGATTTCAGCTATAGCTCTGTTCCTGCGTGCTGTATGAAGGGGGGGGGGCTGTTCCTTCTCTCCAATCACCTCTCAGAGCTCTCCCCACTGATGTAACTTCAGATTTACACCCACCTGCTGTTTAGAGCTGAGAGATCCTTTGTAAGGCTGGGTTCACACCTCTCTATGGAGCCGATTCACACATCTCCGGGTGGCTCTGCTGCAAATTGCACAGGTGTCCTGTGCGTCTTCAGGTCCGTTTCAGGTCTGAATTCAGCCAAAAATTCAGACTGAAATAGGACCTGAAATGTTGAACAGGGACCCCTGCTGTGAGCCACTCCATGTGAACCCAGCCTAAATTCTGCACTTTGAATGGATGTAGGGGGAAGACGCGTGTAGATAAACAGGTACAACTTTTATGTAGGAGGATTTGTTTCATTTCCATGTGTTCCGTGTTCCTGAGGCCAGTCACTGCACTGGGTATATGTAAGAGTTTACAACCACTTTGAAATCAGTATTACCCAAGGAGATTTGGGTGGCAAAGTTTCTGGCATCAGAAGCCCTTACAACCACTTTACTACCACTTTAAGACTGCTCGATGGATGACCACATATTGGTGAGTTTTGGAAATCTCTTTCGATACTGTAGAGCTTGGGGAGAAGATCCTCACTGATATACAGGATTACAATTGTGGATTCATAATTGTGGACTTAGATGTTTACTAGCTTATCCTCAACACACACTGTATATACTTTGATACAAGGGAAACATTATATTAATTAGTATTGTATGTGCATTTACAAATATCCATATTCAATATGACACTGCCTGATCTCTTTTGATTTGGAAGAGGCTCTCTTAATAATAATATATATCTATATATATAATTTATTAATTTATGAGTGGTGCTTTACCAGGAGGGGCTGTCTTATTTTGGAGAGTTTAAATGAATTGGACCAAAGGCTTTTACATGGTGAGCGATAGGCAAGAGTTTGACACATTTTTCTGTACTTGCAGTGTTGTTGAGACAAAATACTGGGGAACGTGTATGTAATGCAGAGATGTACTGGCTACTTTTTTTTTTCTCACACATACACTTGTGTGAAAGGAGCTTCTTTAGTCATCTACTAGGTTCATTAAAAAATTATCAACTTACTATCTGCTTGTTTGAATATTTTGCTTAAAAAATATATTTGTATCTCAAAAAAGAAAACCCAAGAGGATGAAATGTGAATTAAAGAGTAGCACAGGACATGGATTTTTTCTTTATTGAGTAGTTAGTAAAAACATTCAGTATGTGTTTCGTGGTCATGTTTTAGTGTATTTATGTGTGTTAAGTTAAAATGCGGCTCCAAGAATTTATGCAATCAAAAGTTGAAAGCAACTCTCAAAATGCAGCCAATACCCCTAAAAATGTAGGTATAAAATGACGCAAAGTAGATGTAAACCCCAAATTTATGATATTCGTTCACTTTTAAAAAGTACTGACCTTACCTTTTTTCACCCTTTTTACATCTCAGTGCTACTGATTTTCTCCAGCCTCTCTCAACCACTTCCTGTCTACATACGCTCTACCGCGGAGGCTGCACATCATTGCTCAGGGGAGCTTCCTGATAGTTACAATGGTAGTTTGAGTAATGTGCTGTCTGTAGCCACTCTGCTTAAGATGATGTAGAATTATGAGCTATACTGTGTCTTTGTCTACCACCACCATTTTATTTATTACAAATATTAATATAGAGTCAACAATTTGCATGGTACTTTACATATACAGCATATTGTACAGTCACATCAGTCCCTGCCTTCAAGAAGTTTACAATCTAAGTTCCCTACTAGTGTTGAGCGAACCCGGACTGTAACGTTCGGGTCCGTACCGAACTTTAGGGTGTCTGGGACCCGGACCCGAACACGGACATTTCAAAAAACGTTCGGGTTCGGTCCGGGGTTCTGGTATTTTACTCCACGTGTTGAGAAGCTGCAGGGCAGCCAATCAACAAGCGTTTCACTGGTTTGCCCTTAGAAGTCATCACAGCCATGCCTACTAATGGCATGGCTGTGATTGGCCAGTGCATCATGTGACCCAGCCTCTATATAAGCTGGAGTCACTTGATGCTGCAGTCACATGCTCTTGGGTTAGCTGTAGGGAGAGGTAGCTGACGGCGTCAGGGAGAGATTAGAGACATTTTAACAACATCTGATCCTGCATCCTGAGATAGATTACTTTACTACTGCTGTGCTGTTGCTCTGAGGACAGATAGCAGAAATTTGAGATTTCACATACCGCTGCTTTGAGTTGCAGATCAAACTCTGCATAAAACAACGATCGCTACGATCATGCTCAACGATCAGATTGTTGGAGGAATTAGAGATTTCAAATAATGCTGCTTAG
>BLSH010334420.1:2257106-2274667 GCA_018402905.1 Glandirana rugosa | reverse complement strand
CAAAAACCTATAGGACACGGGATTGGGAGAAAGGAACTCACCTTATTGAAAAGTTCGTAAGGTTTACAAACCTGAAATCTATGCGAACTTGAAAATTTTGTCTACAAACGATAAGGAACGAAAAACTCGGTTATGAGTAAGTTACAGTAGTGTCACAATTACACGATGCTTGTTCTTTTACTAACTATAATTGTATGACATCTTACACACTAACTAAATGACCAGGACACACTGAGGGTGTGAGGTTTCTATATGGTCATCCAATTAACCTAGGACAGATTTAACCAGGATCATATGACTGACACACATACATATTTGATTTTAATTTATTTTCCCTATCCCCATTTTTTTGTAGGGCACTTGCCCTACCCTTACCCCCATTTTACTTCCTTTTGGAGCCCTCTAGGGCTTTCCAGGACTTTGTCACAGCCATTTTTGTGCCTAAAAGTTCGGGTCCCCATTGATTTCAATGGGGTTCAGGGTCCGTGCAATCGTTCGGGTTCTGTCCGGACCCGAACCCGGACTTTGTCCTGAAGTTTGGCCGGACCAGCAGAACCCGAACTTCCAGAGGTTCGCTCAACTCTATTCCCTACCACACACACATACATACATACACACAGTCAGTATACTAGGACCAATTTAGACAGGATCCAATTAACCTACTGGTATATCTTTGGAGTGTGGGAGTCACACAGGACCAGTAAATCAATCACACATTCTACAGTATGTTAATATCAATCATTTTCTTGTTCGTAGCACATTAACACTGTGATGACATTGAATGAGTATTGGCTCAAAAAGCAAGGAATAGCAAACATCTGTTTTAAAAGTTCAAGCGTATCTAAAGTCCAAACATTTGGAATGCTTGAAAAGTTATTCCACTCAAGGAAAGAGGGTTAGGGCACAGGATATCCAAAAACAACCAATATTGACTACAGGCATCTCCGCCAGCCACAGTCAGTACAGGCAGGGACTAATAATCTTTACTTTTCAGGCTGTTGAGCAGCTTCAAGCAATAAAAATACCTCAAGCTCATACCTAGTTCTCCAGGATACTTTTCAGCAGTGAACTAGGCAAACCATCCCTTCTAGGCCAGCACCCAGGCCCTCTTTCAGCAAAGACCTTTCCCCAGGTGGTAGATATATACATATTATTTATTTATGATATATTATTATTATTAATAATAATAATAATAATTTGGGGTTTTTTTTTGTTTTTTTTAGCAGTTTAGGACTCCATTCCCTACCAGAAATAGTCTTGACGTTTTAATTGTAAAAAAGGACAAAAATGACCGTCCAAAGAAGGGACTTTTGAGGCATATACAGAAAAAGATAGTGGGGACAACGAATTTATAGAAAAAATGATATTTTATTAACAATGAGATAAAACGCCTTGTAGACTCAAGGACCTCTGTAAAAGGTTCAAAATCACATAAATACAACGATTGACAATATATGACACCTATACATGGGCTAAGCAGATGCATGAAAAACCTCCTGAGTATAGAAAAAACTATGAAACATTCAACGCGCTTCGAGATAATTGAACAGTACAAGCTCTTCTTCAGGGATGTTCAAAGATTACATAGGAGGAACTCTAAAATAAAAACAATACAATAAGTACATCATACCAATCCAGGTAACTGGATGAACCCTAACAGTGCAGATGTGTGTCTTGAAGCAAGAGCCAGAGATGACCACTGGCGAGCCCTCGTCACTCCAAGATGTGCCCACTGGGGATGCACTTGAAGGAAGCCCCAACTGACTGCACGTAGACCAAAAAGGAGACCACTGTATAACAAAACAGAAAACAGTAATAGTAAAAGATAGTAAATGCCAGTATAAAAAACCACAATGCCACAACACGGGGGCTTACTCCCATGTGTATATTGGACTGAAGCCAGGCACATGCACAATAACCATAAAGGTCACTCCAGTTCATGTAGCTGCCAGTGGGGACCAGAGTATAGACCAGCTACAAAATAAGGAGAAAATAGAGGAGAGGCCATAGCAAACCACACAATAAGGAAAAATACATATTGGCATTGCAGCGCAATGTACGGTGTAGAGAAAACAGTGTCTCACAAACAGAGGTCCATAGTGCGGGAAGGAAAGCTTACCTGTGAAGCAGTAAAAAAAAACAAAAAAAACAAAAAAAAACGAAATGCAGCACAAAGGCTGCAGAACGGCGCTCGGTCCTAAAGCATGAAGCTGTCAGCCAGCACTGGCATTTGAGCGGACCGGTGTTCTGTTGATTAGTGCCCTCTATCGAAGAGTGCCTGAGCATGTGCAGAACGCACAGGCACAACAGCTGATTTCCCGATCAGCTGTTGTAGCGCTTGTGCAGGCAGAGGGCACTCTTCGATAGCCCGGAGAGCTGGGCGGATGGCTGGGGCTTGCAGGGCAGAGATATTTGCCGTGGAAGGGTGGATGGCTTCTGATGGCTGCAAAAGGATAATTGTATATCTGCCTCGATTGCGGGGGCATGTCCACACTTACGGGGCGGCGATTTTGGCCTTTGATGGACGCATTGCAGTAAAGGGAGAATGTTATTCTACAGTTGTTGTTTTTTTCAACACAAACAAACCCACCAGCAGTATCGGAGCATAACATTTTCCCGTTGCAGCAGTCAACCCGCCCATCAGCACAAAAATACCCGCCTGGAGAATCCCGCCCATCAAAAAATTTTTTTTAAAAAAAGCACCCGCAGATAGTGATGGGAAGTTCGATTCATTTAAGTGAATCGGTTCATTTCGAGTCACTCACTGAAATGAACCGATTCATGAATCGATTCTTCGGTTCACTTGCTGAGTCTATTGACAAGCAAGTGAACCGAAGCTCTGACTCAACCTTAGTGGAGAGCAAGGCAGGCAATCTATATAAACTTAACAGCTAATCTTTGTAAATGCCAGCATCACCTCTCCTGCAAACACAACTGCATAGAGAGGAATAAATCCTCTTTTTTTGTGTTATATTTTTTTTTATATTTGTGTATATATAAAATACAAATTTTATATATATATATATATATATATACATATACATATATATATATATATTTTTTTTTTTTTTTTTTATTGAGACAGCCCTTTGATTCAGTTATACAGCTACTAAATTAGGCAGATGTCTCAGAAGGGATGCCTGTCCCTTTAACATGCAGATCTCCTTTAGGAGAAGCCAACTAAAAAGTTATCTCTTCTCTTCCAGACTTTCTGTCCCCACTGTCTTTAAGGCTGTCTGTGCCTTATCACTGCTGCTATCCCCAGTGGTGATTCATGGTTCTTTCAGTGTACTGTGCTGTAACAACTCCTTTGATTCTTTAACTCGGTTAACTCGTATGATTCTTTAACTCCATGTACTGATGAACTGAACTGGTGAACTGATTCAACTGAACTGATGAACTGAACTGGTGAACTGATTCAATTGAACTTATGAACTGAACTGTGAGCTGTATCCATCCAGTTCTTTGAGTCAGTGTGCTGTGATTGGTTGCAGGGAGGGGCTGAGTTCTCACTCTAGGATCAGATTACCTAAGCTGCTCTGCAATGCTCTTCTATGCTATGGAGTACAAATGAACTGTTCCAAACGAATCAGTTCAGTGAAATGAATCGATTCACTCAGTTCACTGAAAAGAATCGATTCAAAAGAACGATTCGTTCATGAACTGGACATCACTACCCGCAGAACAACATTGTACTGACAGTAGTTGCACCCACTGCACCGAAAGGTGCCCGGGTATTTGCATGGGTCCTTACATGCATTTCCTTAGTATTCACTTTTCACTAAGGAGTCTTTTATGGATTTAGCTCGCCTAAATGTAACGCTGGGTGGTTCAGAAACAAAGGTAGCCAAACTGGAATCAATGATTAGGAGGAGATTTTTTAAGAATGCCGGAGATTTTCCTCTGTTGGTGTGAATATCTGGTGATCAATCGAGCTTCAGCATTGGGAGTGACCTGTTTCTTCTTCGGAAAGATCAAATCTTGCCTGGATTTTAGTACAGCTTTTTTATAGGCTTTTTTGAGGCAGGTGGATGAATATCCACGTGGCAGTATTCTGGTCCTCAGTTAATCTGCTTCTAATTTAAAGTGACTATCCAGAGAGCAGTTACGCCTAAGTCTGAGGTACTGGCTATAGGGTATGGACTGGAGAAGATTTTTTCAATGGAAGCTACTCACGTGCAAGATGGAGTTTCCTGCCGTCGGCTTGCGAAGCCGTGTACTGTATACTTGTCCATCTGCATCTTTATGGATTTCTACATCCAAAAAGGATATCAAGTTGAGTTCCGAATTCATAGTAAATCTGAGATTAAACTCATTATGGCCGAGTAACTCCATGAAATCAGACAAAAGAGCAGCCGAACCATCCCATATTATCAGGACATCATCTATATACCTGTACCATTATGTCACATGCTCCATAAATGCTGCAAACCTTTCAGAATTAAATACTTCACGTTCCCACTCCCCCAGGTACAGGTTGGCATATGAGGGTGCACAGCATGTACCCATAGCCACACCCTGCACCTGGAGGAAGTGGGAACTGTTGAAGGAAAAGTAATTATGGTGCAAGATAAACTTCAGGGACTTCAAGATGAACTCAATCTTGTGGTTATCGTGAATACTTCCCTGTAGGAGAATATGTTTTATACAGGCCATGCCTTTTTCGTGGGGAATTGAACTGTACAAAGCTTCAATGTCTATCGCCACCAATAATGTGTTCTGTGGTATGTGTAAATCTTCGAGGATTTGAAGAAGATGTATTGTATCTCGGATGTATGTGGGCATACTCACTACAAAGGGTTTGAGGTGACTGTCTATCATGGTGCTGTGATTTTCTGTAAGGGAGCCATTCCCTGAAATAATTGGACGACCAGGTGGATTAGAAACGTCTTTATGAAGTTTAGAAAGAGCGTAGAAAACTGGGGTACGTGGATGGGTTGTACAAATGAATTCCCATTCTGTCTTATCAATGGTATTATTAAGGTAGGTGAGATCAATTAATTGATAAAAATCCTTTTATCCGTTACCTAGATTTACTTGTTATCCATGGTTTTTATTACTGTATTCCACACTCCATTTGTCTTCTCCTTCCTACATCTGGGTGGGCTGTGGAGATACATTTGCCTGCTCCACCAAACACGGTTAGTGTCAGGGTCATATTCACTCAATAAGGGTCATGAAATGTGTATATGTATGTAATGTCTGTTCTATATACTATGTACTTATTGTATTATTTTTATTTTAGAGTCCCTCCTATGTAATCTTTGAACATCCCTGAAGAATAGCTTGTACTGTTCAATTATCTCGAAATGCGTTGGATGTTTCATAGTTTTCATACTCAGGAGGTTTTTCATGCATCTGCTTAGCCCATGTATAGGTGTCATATACTGTCAGTCATTGCATCTATGTGATTTTGAACCTTTTACAGAGGTCCTTGAGTCTAAAAGGCATTTTATCTCATTGTTAATAAAATATAATTTTTTTATAAATTCGTTGTCCCCACTGTCTTTTTCCATATATCCCTCAAAAGTCCCTTCTTTGGAGGGAATTTTTTGTCCTTTTCTGTAACTTGGGATGTTGGCATATACTCAGGGTTTTCACCAAACCCATTTTTTTTGTTTTTTTTTATGTTTTAATTGTGAACAGCTACAGTGCTTACATTATTTTAGTTCCTAATTAAATAACAAATAAAAACGCCTACCATTCCCATTTCTGACCACATCCTCATTTTTGCAAAAACCAACACACTAATATTTAATGGAAGGCCTCTATCACTGGAGGTTATTTATTGTATCATGAGGAACTCTATAGCAATGTTATTAGTTTTTAAATATACAATAGTTTCCAGTTTTTATGTGTACCACTTATGGAGATTTCCCATCACTTTCTGTCCTGGTGACACCAGGACTTTAATATATGCTGAATATTCTTTTTCTCTCTTTCTGGATTGTGTTCTTTATGTAGTCCTATAGGAAATTTGCTGGTAAGCCAAATGCACAGTCACAAGCCTTAATGATTTAACTGGAAAGGAAAGTTCAGCTCACAGCAACATCCTGGGTACCACTGGGACATGTATGAGGGAGATATTTGTCAATACTGAATAAGAAAAAAAACTACAGAGAATCGGCCCCTTACTCTTATCATTTTAAAAATAAGATGTTTGGTTTTGAATTCGACTTTGTTAGCCATGGGCATTAGATGGTGGTTGAAAGTGTCACCACAATTCTACCATTTTTTTTTCAAATGATAGTATTATAAACATGCTCTCCTGAACATACATGTTTATTGAGTGGAAGACCACGTTCTAACACGTTCAGATGCTAGCCATCTCTGAGAGAACTAAAGCACTGGGCCAATAAAGCAAACCCAGCTGATAATGTCTTCCTCTGAGAATAGCCAGACTATTGTCTGCAACCTCTACAGAAACCCCCTGGCTGGTTGATCACAACTCAATTTTGGCAAAGTTCATAAAGCTTCTGGAAGCTGTCAGCAAAGGCACCTTTAGGAATCGATAGCAGAACTGCTGTCACACATTCTTGGATTGACTCCACATCTCCAAAATGGGCGGCTTCCATGACACTCTTCAGGCTGGGAATTTTTTGGTCAAGGGGAAGATGGTAAATGCAATTCCATTGATCGCTGCTTAGATTGCAGATCATACTGGTAGCACCGGGCCTCGTCCCCTGTGATGATGGTTTGCAGAAAGGATGGATCCTGGTCACACATGGTAATGCAAACTCCAGAGGTTTCAATCTGTTTTGCTTTCTGTTCGTCTGTCAGCTTGTGAGGCACAAACTGGGAACAGATCTTCTACGCGTTCTTGTTAATGCCCAATTCCTCCGCCATCAATCTTAGTGACAGTCGCCAATCTCCTGCCAGCATTTGTCGCACCAGCTCGATCATGTCTGGGGCTCTGCTTGTTGACGGCCAACCCGAAAGTGGCTCATCCTCAGTTGTTACCTTCCCATTGCAAAAGCGTTTGAACCAGTCATAAACACATTTTCTGCTCAAGGACTTCCGAACCATACATTTGCACCAACATTTTATGCGTCTCCATTGCCATTTTCCCCAATTTGTAGCAGAACTTGCTGTTCGTTCATTGCTTCATTGCACTGTGATCCTACCTCTCACACTGACTACCTTAGACTGTCCTCATCGGGTTTACCCTGGCAGTCACGTCTACTCTACGCTAGGTGGCGCTTTTCGCCGTGTCTCGCGCATCTGGCCCATGTTGCCTTTGAGATCTGATCTTACGCTCATTACTAAAGTTTGCCTGTACTATAAGAGGGGAATGGTCTGAAATATTGCGTGGTGAATAGTTTACTGCTCCCACCAAAGCATTGGCAGAGACATTAACCATGCAGAGATCAATGCGAGACAGACACTTGTAGGTTGCAGAGTAACAGGAGTAACATTTTGCTGTACGGTGTCTGTCCCACCATGCATCCCGCTATCTCAACGATAAATCTGCCAAAGGGTGTTGGGCCACCCGCTGATGCCAGATTCTGTCCCTGTGGGGAGAACCTGTCTAATGATTTATCTAACACGTTATTGAAATCTCCCATGGCAAAAATGGGGATATTGGAGTACAGGGCCATAAATTGTGCCAAGCTATTCAGGACCTCAGGGATATATGGCGGGGGTATATATATGTTCGCTATAATGCACAGTATGCCCTCTAGTTTACATAACAAAAAAATAAAACATCCCTGCTCATCTCTACGGGAACAAATAAATTGAAAAGAGACTCTGTTGGCTACCAGTATGCTAACACCTCTAGAGTAATGGGTGTGAGGGGAGTGATATTGAGTTGGATACCCCCTGTGTTTAGGTACATGCACCGTGGTAGGTATCAAGTGCGTTTCCTGCAAACAAATTGCTGCAGGATGGTGAACCTTAAGTGTGTTAAACAGTGCTACACGCTTCACCCCATCACTTAGCCCTCTTATATTCCAAGATACTAAGGTACATACATTTGCCATATTGTAACAGTTGTAATATAATGTGCTATTGCAAAATTACAGTAATGACACCCTTCACACCCGGAGCCCTCATGTCCGCTCCACATATAGAAGTGTGCCAGAGTCCCATTCAGTCCCTGAGATCGGATGCCACTGTTAGGGTAAAAAGGAGAAGAGGCACCAAGGGATTGGTTCGTAAGCTGCATCAACAAGAGCAGATAAACATTTTTCATGGTCACATCTGCAGGTCTTGAAGATATCCACCATATCAACAGTTCAAGTAGAATAGTATACCAGGTTTGTATGACCCTACAACAGGCAGGGTAGAGGAAAAGTAACCATAACTTGGGAAAGATTCCTATTTCCAAATCAGAAACCTCAATACAACATGAGCTACAGGGCACAGATTGTCCGTCCACTCGGGACAATACTGCTGGGGGGGCCCCAACTTTTCAACCAAAGTACCATGAAATGAAGGAACTTGCAGTTAGCATATAGAGACAAATACCCACACACATTCTCGCTTTGTACCTTCCGCCTTAAAGGATAACCTTACTCCTTAAAGCAACAGTACACTCCTCATAGACAGCTGTTAGTGTATCCATGGGCAGAAGAACATAGCCGTTTCAGGCCTTGTTCACCTTGGGCAAGTTACTTTCATGAAGATCAAGCCAGGTAGCCACACCAGCTGAGTTTTCAAAAAAATGGGCCTCACCATTAGCTACGATACGAAGCTTGGCTGGGTATAACATGGCATAGGAAGCGTCTTATTTCCTAAGGCGTTTTTTAACATCTGTGAACTTCGCCCTTCTCCGCTGCACTTCCGCAGAAAAAACAGGGTAGGAGGATATTCTCACATTGTCCATTTTCATGGCTTCACCATTTGTCCTGGCTAGATTAAGAATAGCATTTCTGGCTTTAAAGTTCAGAAGCTTGAACAAGAATGGACGCGGTGGTTCTCCCGGCCTAGGAGCTTAGCAGGGACTCTATGGGCCCGTTCCAACGCGAACATTGGGGAGAAAGCCTCCTTATCAAAGGTGTCAATGAGCCATTTTTCTATGAATGTTCTGAGTTCTTCCCCTCTGTTTGTTCCAGTATACCCACCGCCCTAATGTTATTCCTTCTGAGTCTATTTTCCATGTCCTCAATGCGGGCCGCGTGGCCCGAGGACATGGATTGCATGTGATGGAATTCATGCAGCAGGGGAGCCAGTTCATCCTCCACACCACTCATGCGGTCTTCTAAGGCCCTTGTGCGGTCCCGTATCTGCATGTCCTGCCTGATGAGATTAATTTCCACCCCTTTTGTTTCAGAGGCCAAGGCAGTAAGGGTAGAGTTGCAGGACGTGATCGCTGCATATATATCCTTAAGCGTGGGTTCTGCATCGGGCAGAGCCGTGTCTCCCCATCCATGGGCAGGGCCCGCTAAGGCCTGGGTACTCACTGTGTCCCATTGCAGTTCCGCGACTGACTTCTCCGGCCACATATCACCCTTGGTGTGCAGGCATGGGTGCGGTATCCGAGGTGTCCCCAGCTTGGGGTCCTTGTTTATTAGAGAAGGTCTTGCCAGTAGATTTGGCAAACAGCTTGTGCGCTGCTTCTGCGGCCAACCGAAGTGCACGGCCGCCATCTTGTCCCACATGTTCCGCAGCTTCTGGAGTGTCCTTGCCTCGTCAGGACATGTCTGCAGCGATCTGCTGGTATCTGCCGGTTCAGCATCCCTGCGGTAGACAGGCTGGGTATGTGCGGCTTGGATCGGAGGGTTAAGGAGCTGGAAATCAGGATAACTGGTCAGATCACTGGTAGAGCGAGCTACACACACGTCCTACTCCATCGGCTGCAAGCCACGCCCCCCTTGCCTTTGAGATATCAGACCATTCACCAAACTTTTTACACACACCTTGTATGTCTGCTCATAATCAAAGTGAGGACTGTCTGATGTTGGCTCTCTAGGTAGGCTGTTGACACATGGCCTAAGTATCATAAATGATATAAACCATTAGACTACCCTTGAGATAAACATCTATAAGACAGAAATAAGTAGCAACAGAGGAACATGCTTTTTCCAGTACTCTGGTAAATATCTGCAACCAAGTATGGCTTATGCTATTTTCCTTGTAAAATGAGGTCAGTGCTTTCATGGTTGTTTGCAACAACAAAAAAGTAATTCTCTTCATTCACAGTGGCAATCGTAAAAAGGAGAGGCCTAATTGTGAAATCTGCCAGTCTCTGGCTGCTCTATCACACGATGTGTAAATACTGCTTGGCTACTTTCTCCGGTTAAACCATATAACCATTTAATCTGATCTCTTCTGTCTAGACATGGCTGTATATGGGGATGCAGGCTGGACACCTGCTGTTGTTGGGGATTGCCTCTGCTGGTGTCTCCAGAGAAGGAGCTGACATTCTCCAAACTGAGGGCTTTATCCTAAGCACAGACAAGCTTGTCCAGCTTGTGATCCCTCAGCTGCCAAGGAATTGCAAGTCTGTATGTATTTATTATCAGGGAATACCAGGATTGACCTGGATTGTACCTCACCTGTTGATTGGCATTGAGCTGCCAACTATAAAGTGGTTTACAGCATTGCCTTTATAGGTATCTCTCATACCTCTCAATCTGTAGAAGTCCAGGATGCAGATTTTTAACTTTGGGAATCCCAACGTTCAATGTTTCCAATTTAATTTTTGATTAAAGCTGAATACCAGGAAAAAAAGCAATTTTGAGCCATTTTCTATGTAAAAATAAATTACATTTGTTAATGCCTGTCCCATGTTTTGCTTCTGCTTTATTTGGTCAAACTGTTACTTTCACTCAGCCCACATAGTACCGTGAGTGCCAAACCTGAGATCTGTAGTTCCAATGGATGTCACAATCTCCACTCTTTCGATCACAGAAAGGCTTGCAATCAGTGAAAACAAAACAAAGTTTATTTATGAATGGAGGATGTACACTGAGTGACCTGCTATGAACATTGTACTACTGCCAGAACTACAAGTCTTGCCCCTGGCATTTGGCACTTACATACTGTGGTGACTGAATGATAGTTTTAGTGAACAGATCAGCAGCCACAAGCAGGACAGGCATCAATAGCAGTAATTTATTTTTACACAGTAAATATCCCCGAATCATATTTTTCCCAAGAGTTCAGCTTTAAGGTGTATCTAGAGTCAGGCAAGCTTATCTTTCAGTGTCAGACAAGCTAGTCTTGAATGATGTGCCAGTAACAATAGTCATTTTGCAGCTCCTGAATTCACTTTTTTCATCCACCGCAGTGGCTCCATGGATCAGCTTTTCCAGGTACTGTACTGTAATCTGCCCCCTAATGACATCATGAAAATAATCCTAAAATCAGAAGTACTGAATGGGTATCAAAATCCTGATAGGAAGAGTCTAGAAAAATGGAAGTGTGTCTTGGCACTGTAACATGTAGCATGTGTATTTTTTTTCTAATATCCTGCAAAACAATGCATTAGTGTACACATCACCTGGATTTCTCTTGTTTTGCTGCATTGGAGACTTTGTGAATGAGCCCTACAATAAAACTTTATCTGTGAAGGGGATCATGAGATTTACATCTACTTTCCATGAGCCCCCATGTAACATGAAGCATCTGTCATTCAGTCAGCAGTCACTGGGAACAATGCTGCAAAAAATTGTAAGAATTGCTCCACACTGTTGGCATCCTCTACTTTCTAGAGTAGAATGCTTTTCAGAAGCAATTTGCAGGCGTTCAGGAGTCGATGCTGGCTTGTGTTTGGCCAGCGATTGTGTTGTGCTCCTACTGACTTCAGTGGGTGAGTTTGGCAAGAGCCACAGCTTGTCTAACTGTTCGCTGAGTTAAAATTGCTACAAAGCCATGTAAACTCATGGTGGAGTGTACCACTGGCCACCATCGTCCTTTGGAGGTGAGTGGCCAGAGTTGGGGGGGGGGGGGGGGCAGTAAAAAAAAAATCTGAAACTCTGAAATCTGAAACTCCTGTTTTTACCTCTTATTTAAACATGACATGATACAGCATCTCTAGAATTGAGCATTATTAGTAGTGAGAACACAAATACACTATTACTGGAGCAGAATAAACTCACGTGATATCCTGACCCAAATCTACAGTATGTCCAACTAACAACTTTAGGAGGATGTTCTGTATTCATTCCCTAATGCTGCCTTGACCCAGAGTTTCCTGTGCTAACTCTAGGCCTTTTTTCTGTCTACTCTACAGAGCCACTTGCACAGACTTGAGTGAGTTTGGTTTACTTACTACACATTGGCAGCTATTACTATATCAGCACAGAGGTGCAGGAGTTAGCATATTCTCCACTTCATCCTTCCACCAAGTAAGTGGCATTACAGCAATATTTTAGTATTGGTGGTTCATCAATGACTACTTTATACCAACTGAGGCTGCAAAGAAGAGTTTATTTATTTATTGCAGGTAGTTATATAGCGCCATCAATTTATATAGCTCCATCATTTTATACAGCGCTTTAAATAAATATTGTACATTCACTCCCTGTCCCCAAGGAGCTTACAATCTAAGGTCCCTAACTCACATTCATTCATACACATACTAGGGCCTGTTTTTTTTTTTTTTAGGCGGGATCCAGTTAACCTACCAGCATGTCTTTGGAGTGTGGGAGGAAACCGAAGTAAATGGTTCAAGAAAGGTCGACTGCGCTCCCAGGTATGAAGCATTGATGATTACTTTATTGAAGATAAAAATTCATCAAGATACATCACAAGACATCATGAGACCTCTATGCAGGCATGGCAATATTAACGCGTTTCACAAATCAAGGTTCCCTTAATCATAATCTACACTGGAAGAAACTGGAGTACCTGAGGGAAACCCACACAGACACAAGGAGGACATGCAAAGTCGCCCAAGAGTTGGGTGGTTTCAAGGCTGTTTGTGGCATAGACATGTGTCTTTTTCAGCTAGCTTAATTTTGTAACCATGTAACATATTACAAAGTAGTAATTTTGGTACACTTGACTTGTTTGAAAGCAAACCCTGAATTCCCCTTTTAAATCACACAGGCCTTTCACATTTCTAAATGCAGATGTCCTGCATGTTATAAGTACCGCTTCTTTTGAAACCACCCTAAAATACATTAGAGATGCTTAATTGTATTATCAAAGTGTTTTCTGACAGCTGGGTGACCTCATTTTCCTGTGTGGGTGACTATGGAAGCTCTCTTAGTAACAAGTAATTCTTCTGACATTTGGAAACAAAAACAGTTAATGACACGACATTAAATGGCTGCTTTACAAGAAGTGTTTGCTCTGAAGAGCATCCATTCATCCGTTTTGTACTGCCTGAAAAGTTCAAGGAGGAAAATATTTACTATTGCTTTGTGCGGTGACATTGTTTACAGACTTATGCTTGCCAACCATGGCGTCCTCATCGTTCGACCGCTTGTGAGACTCGCCTATTGTTTCCTTTGCTTGCTGATCATTTACATTCCACAGGAACTACCCTGTCCTGTATGGGCTAAGTACAATAAGTGTACACACACTTTAGTGGCTGAAATTGGGTTTGTTGGATAGAATGCAATGTAGTAACCCATGGAAACCAATCCGAAGTCAATCTAAACTACAGACAAAAATGTAATGCAGATATGAAGGAAGTTATGGTTATCACACAGGTTGGACTTCAAATATGTATGTAGTTGTTCATTTCTATTACATTTTGGATTAATGGGATTAGTGGTTAACAAAAGAAAAATAACATTGTCTGTATTGTCTTTTTTTGACTTGAAGGAAGTGACAAGGATGCTGCATTTCTGACAAGATCAACAGATTTTTTTCTTTCTGTACTTGATGAGAATGTTCTTAGCCTGAAAACAATCAAACTAATGCAGCCACCACATTTAAGGACTGGTAAACTGATATATATCAAATGTTCCTTTTCGGTTTCAATAAGCTTTAACCACTTGATGTCCGCACTATAGTCGAAAGACGGCTACAGCAAGCACCTCAAATGCCATTAGGACATCCATGTATGTCCTCCCGTTCTTGCGGCGCCTGCATACACCAGAGGGTGCAGGCGCGGCGCGCTCTGTGATTGCCTAGTCCGTCTGACTTGGCTGATCACAGATCAGGGTAAAGGGCCAATCACAGCGGGCCCTTTATCACGTAATCAGCTGTCAGCCAATGACAGCTGAACATGGAAGTAAATAGAAGCTGGTTACTGCCTATTTTTTCTTCACGCTGTCAGCGTGATGAAAAGAATACAGCTGGTAACTGACTTCCATTAGAGGAACATCGGTCCCACACAGTGCACATCAGTACTGCAAATCAGTGCCCATCAGTGCCACCTATCAGTGCCCATGAATGCTGCCAATCAGTGCCTCATCATCAGTGCCCACCAGTACCACCTATCAGTGCCCATTAGTGCTGCATATCAGTGCCCATCAGTGCTGCCTATCAGTGTCACCTCTCCATGACACCTATCAATGCCTCCTGATCAGTGCCCACCAGTGATGCCTCATTAGTGCGCATCAGTGCCATCTATCAGTGCCCACCAGTGCAGCCTATCAGTGACCATCAGTGCCGCCTATCAGTCCCTATCAGCGCCGCATCATCAGTGAAGCCTATCAGTGCCCATCAGTGCCACCTCATCAGTGCCCATTAATAAAGGAGAAAAATTACCTGTTTGCAAAATCGTATAACAAAATGGGAAAAACTTTTTTCCAAATTTTGTGTCTTTTTTTGTTTGTTTAGCAAAAAATAAAAAACACAGGGGTGAATAAATACCACCAAAAGAAAGCTCTATTTGTGTGAAAAAAATGATAAAAATTTCATTTGGGTACAGTGTTGCATGACTGGGTAATTGTCATTCAAAGAGTGACAGCACTAAAAGCTGAAAATTGGCATGAGCAGGAAGGGGGTATAAGTGCCCAGTAACCAAGTGATTAAAGCGGAGTTCCATCCAAAAGTGGAACTTCCACTTTAAGCACTCCTCGCCTCCTTACATGCCATATTTGGTATGTCATTTTTTTTTTTTGGGGGGGGGGGAGTGTGTACCTTATTTTGACAGGTACTTCCTGCCACACTTCCTCCTTCCGTCACCTGGCCACCTAGGCGACTCCTCCTCTCCTGGCAATCTTCTGGGACACGTCACAGGTCCCAGAAGATTGCCTGGTCACTAGGAACGCGCAGCGCGACTCGCGCATGCGCAGTGCGTGCCCGGCCGTGAAGCCGGGCCGAGTGCCCACATACTGGTGGGGCTGCCGGGAGGAGGGGGAAGACGAGCGAGGTTTCGGGCACAGCCATCACTGGTCCCCGAGACAGGTGAGAGTGTGTTTATTAAAAGTCAGCAGCTACACTTTTTGTAGCTGCTGACTTTTAATAAACAAAAAATGAGTGGAACTCCGCTTTAAGCAGCTTAGAATAGACATGCTACTGAGATTTCAGTGCAGCAGAGGGAGTGCTGTCAGCTCACTAGAGAATTTTAGGAGCTCTATAGATTTCTAGCAAGGGTAATAGACATTTTTCTGTGCCTGCAACTTTTTTTTAAAAGAAACAAAACATGGGCAAATGTGCATATATTGCAGAAATATACTAAATGTGTTTTTTTTTGTTTTTTTTACTTTGCCCAGATATACACTCTAAAAATGGAAATATGAATGTCAAATACTTAGCACAATTTTCCTTTCCTGACAAGCTCCATGGCAGCACACCAGGGTGCCCCCCACCTCCCACTGCACCATTAGGGCCCTAATAAATTTGCATCCCACCTACAGACTGGCTTTCCCTAACTAGTCCTACCAAGCTGGGTGGGAAGTGTGCTGCCACAGAACTCATCAGGAAAGGAAAATTGGGCTAAAGTATTTGACATTCCAAGTTTAAAAAAGACAGTGGCCCATAGGCAGATCGAGAGAAAGGACCCTCCAGTATTTGGATATATGTGAAAAACCTGATCGCAAGGTCCTTTACAGCAAGAACACTTGAATATATACAGAGTGTGCATATATACACTCACCGGCCACTTTATTAGGTACACCTTGCTAAGTACCAGGTTGGACCCCCTTTTGCCTTCAGAACTTTTTTTTTTTTTTTTAACAGAAACTTTATTGACAAATCAGCATCACATGTTATATCTCATTAGACTTTCTCTCAAGCAAAAAACAGCATTACATAGGGATAAGTACCATATCCAGGGGCACGCGCCCCGCGACCATCTCCAACATAATTGCAATTACTTGATGAAATCACCCTGCCAGCCCCTCCCCCCACCCTCTGCCCGCCCGTTTCCCCACAGACACGGTTCTCCCTCCCTTCCCCCCTCGACAAAGGGAGGGGAGGAGGGAGGAGAGGATAACAATACAGTCCTCTTAACCCTCTGCGTCCACCCAGCTGGACCAGATCTTGTCAAATTTAGCCGGACATTGTCTACTCTCATAAGTAAGTTTGTATAAGGGTAACACAGACTTAATCGCCCTCCTCCATTCCCCACACGTAGGAGGATCTACTGCCTTCCACCGTAAAAGTATCTCCCTTCTGGCGTAGTATAGGGAAAATGTTATAGTCAATTTTGTGTATCTATCCCCCTCTATGTCCTCCAAATGGCTGAGAAGAGTCACCATAGGGTCCATGGGAACCCGAGTCCCACATAAGTCTGTCAATGTATTTACCACCTCTTCCCAGTAGGTTTGTAAACCAGGACAGGACCACACCATGTGTATAAAGGTTCCGTCGTCGCTCCCACACCTAGGGCATCTGGGGTCTCTACTGGGATATATTCGTGCTAGTCGACTGGGGGTGTAATATGCTCTGTGTAGGAACTTCAACTGAATGAATCTATCCTTTGCAGCAATCATGGATGGGATATACGTAGAAATGCATTCCTCCCACTCCTCCTCCCCTAGTGTAGGTATATCCACCCGCCATCTCTCTAAGGACTTAGTAGATTTTGTGTCGTATGCCACCGTTAAATGGAGATAAAGTGTGGAGAGCGGCTTCCCCATTACACTATTGATCAGGATTCGTTCTATCTCATCTGATTCTAGGACTATTGGGTGTGGGAATTGGGTCCGAAATGCGTGTTGCAGCTGATAAAATCGGAACCTAAAGGAGCTAGGAAGTAAATATTTAGATTTGAGATCCCCATAGGGCATTAACCTACCATCCTGAGTTATATGCTTAAGTGTGGTGATGCCATGTCTAGCCCACACCGCTGGGTCCGGGACCATCTGTAGATGGGGAAATGTCGGGTTACCCCATATCGGGGCGTGTGGGGAGAAATGGTCAGGTTTCCCAAGACGCGCCCTCGCCTCCCGCCATACTCTGATTGTTGTTCTCATGGGGGTGGACATAACGGGGTGGGCCTTCACCCCTCGAAATACCACATTACTCAAGGCCGCGTATGATCCCAGCGTTGCCGCCTCTAACCTAGTGGCCGGATTTTTTCTGGGCTGGGAGAACCACCAACGCACCGTGACCAGCACTGATGCCCAGTAGTATAACTGTAGGTTCGGGAGCGCCAATCCGCCCCCTGACAAGGGCAAATATAGAATCTTTTTTGCGACCCTCGGCGGCTTCCCAGCCCAGACAAAGGACCCAGCGTTTTTTCTAAGATATAAACGGGAACAGTCCCCCGC
>BLSH010334420.1:2240157-2252274 GCA_018402905.1 Glandirana rugosa | reverse complement strand
ACTATACTTACACCGTACCAACAACCACTGTCTGCCCGAGACCAGACTCATAAAGTTTTTGACGACTAGATAATTCTAAAAGTGGGTGTTGGTAGAAATCCCAAATATCTGTTACCAGGTTTTTTCTCTTTTATAGGTCACTCGCTGTCAACATACTTTCTTTTACTATCACGTCGGTAACCGAGGGCGACGACAGTTAGTTTAGGTTACTGCGCCCTCGGCCCCCGCCCCGGCTCAGGACGACAGACACAGTTACCTACGTCGTCGTCCTGTACCCTCGCGCGGGCGGAACGTGTCTCCTCCATTCATTTAGTGAAATTTTTTCAAGACTTCCGCCCCCGATAGACAGTAAAATCCGGGCTCAGGAGGCGCTGGATGCGGATATTATAAAATCACCCGGCGGAGCTCAGGGAAGAAGCGTCTGCTCACGGCGCCATCTTGGACACGCCCCCGCCTTCAGAACTTTTTTAAAGTGATTTACTTACCTCCTCTGTGCAAGGCGGGCGCGCTCCCATGTCCTGCTGCTGCATCCATTGACACAGACAGCAGGACTCGGCCCCGCCCCCGGCTCCCGCGTCATTGGATTTGATTGACAGCAGCGGGAGCCAATGGCTGCACTATCATTTTCTTTCATACAACTGTCGCTCACTGGATATTTTCTCTTTTTTGGACCATTGTCTATAAACCCTAAAGATGGTTGTGGGTGAAAATCTTAATAGATCAGCAGTTTTTGAAATACTCAGACCAGAGCCCGTCTGTCACCAACAACCATGCCACATTCATATCACTTAAATCCCCTTTCTTCCCCATTCTGATGCTCAGTTTGAACTTCAGCAAGTCGTCATCACCATGTCTAGATGCCTATATGCATTGAGTTGCTGCCATGTGATTGGCTGATTAGCAATTTGTTTTACTAAGCAATTGAAGAAGTATACCAAATAAAGTGGCAGGTGAGTATGTGTGTATGTATATATATATATATATATATATATATATTAGAAGGCCAGTATGGTGGCCTGAATTTATGGGAGGAGCCCGGGGGGGCTGTATTCCTTGTTGGTTCCAGTGCACGATTCGTTAAGTCATCAGGCCGACTCTTCCCAGCTCACTGCGTGTTTGTGAGTCTGTGTGTGTTTCTAGAATTCCAGCGTGTTTGCGGTTTCTCCGTTCGTGGTCTTCGTCAGCGGTTCTCGCTCACTGACACAGGTAGGATTCGCAAGCTTTCGTTTCTCATGTTCACAAAAAAAAAAAAACTTGCACCCCGTCGCAAGTTACGGCCTCCGAGTTGTTGTCTATAGTTCCCCGGCTTGTCTATACGTATGTCCCCTTTTTGCATTACTGTTCCCTATCTACAAACTACAAATCGTTCATAGACTTTCGGTCATACCACTGTACCTTTCCTATTTTCACTTGTCGTTTCAAAAACCTCCAGTTATGGTCAGTTCAGCTGTTACAGCCAAAAACTGTAGAGGCACAGGTTTCCCCTGCCTCGTCATTTTTCCAAACTACAAACTACGAATCATTTATAGACCTATCGAAACCTCCAACTCACATTAGTCGTTTTCTGTTTCGGCACTAGCCTCACAGTTCACAGGTTACCTCCGCCACATGGCGCAACCGTCGTACTTACATAGGACTCATTCGTAAACTTCGAGTTGTCGTCGGCCGTTGTCCGCCATCACCCGGCACAAGCGCCTTCGATGAAAAATGTCCATTCGGTTACCCTTTGCGTACTATTCGTTAATTCTTACAGCCTCCGAGTCGTTGTCGGCCATCGTCCGACTCCACTCAGCACAGTCATTATCGTTCCGCAGTCGTATTACTCATTTGTAGTACAAACTTATGACTCGTTAGTAAACAACGAATGCCCCGGGTTATCGTTCGCCCATTGTCCAACAATATCCCTCCAAGCATTTCCAATTCTCAGCTACCATTCACACATAAAGTTCCCCATTTCCATTACACACTAGCGCCCTTGTAGGGTTGCCACCATTATGTCACTAGCAGGTTTAGCCCCCAAGTCTTCACACCTCACCGATTAAAAAAAAAAAAATACCTTTTAAAACAAAAAAGGAAAAAAAAAGAGTATATTAATAAAAACGCCAGCCTACCACCAGACAAATTGTCCCAGATTAGGGAGGTCATTCAAGTCTTCACCACCTCACGAAGTTGCACTAAGAGGCAGCTGCAGTCCCTGTTAGGCATGCTGAACTTTGCTATGAGGATTGTCCCTCAGGGGTGTTCCTTCATTTCCCGCCTCCTGGTCTTCCTGTCCCACACACAGGACCCCGATCAAATCCTCCAACTAGACCAGGCAGCTACTGTGGACCTGGCCATGTGGGATAACTTCCTTGAAAACTAAAACGGCGTGTCCATGTTCATCCCAACGGCTTCAGCCTCCTCACCTCACATAGTAACAGATGCAGCAGCTTCCACAGGCGTCACCACCAGTTTTGGCACCCATTGGTTTGCAGGTCCATGGCCACAGGAAATTCTCCTGGTCCCCAAGTTCAGCCAGACGTCCTCACTGTTCGAACTTTACCCCATATTCACAGCAGCTCAGGTCTGGGGACACACCTGGGCTGGGCAGACCATGGTCTTCTCCACTGACAACTTAACCACAGCCGAGATTGTCAACAAAGGCAGGCCCAAATCCCTGGCCATCTTGTCCTTCATATGCAGGCTGGTACAGATATCCCTTCATTACAATTTCAATATCCACTGTACCTACATACCAGGAAAGTGCAATCTTGAAGCAGACGCGCTCTTCCGCCTGAATTTTACTTAATATTTCTTCAAGAGACCCGGAGCTGACCCGACCTCATGTCCAATCCCACCTTGGTCGTACCTAACGATGGGCTAAGAGACCACCTTCGCAACGCTACTCTGCTCATAAACCGGTCACTATCACTCAACACGCTGAAGAATGCCTACCGCAAGTCCCTTGCCACTTGCCCCGCGGGGCGGGGCTCAGGCTGCATCAAGCATGTCGTGGCATTTGTGGCGCACTGCCACACTCATCTGACTCTGTCACACAACTCCATCAGGCTGTACCTAGCTGGCATCCAGCATTTCCTCTCCCTACAAGCCCCTGGGAAACCCTCGTTATTTACGACCCATGCGGTCAAAGCCTTGCTGCGTGGCATCCGGAATCATCAGCCCGTAGCCAGTAGCAAACACTTACCCATAGCAAGTTCCACATTCCGAGGCATGTCAGCCATGCTGTCACTGTCCCCTTTTGGATTGCTGCCCAGCTTGGTCACCCAGGCAGCTATTTACCTGGCCTTCTATGGCTTCCTACGGCCCGGCGAGTTCACTTATAGTGGCCCCGGTAGCCAGGTGCTACGCAGGTGCCATCTGACCTGACTTCAAGATCACTTCATTCTACATCTGGCAATATCCAAGACTCATCAGTCCGGCACCAGGGTCGACATCAAGTTTTTCCAGACCCACAACAAATGGTGTCCACTAGCAGTTCTGGACCAGTTGTTATCATGCCTGCCTAACCAGTCTAGCTCTAGCCCATTGTAGCCCTTTCCTTCCAGCCCACTAACAGCTAGCCAGTTCATTAGACATGTTTGCATACTTTTGGCCAATCTAGGCCTCAACCCTAACCAGTTTTCCGGACACTCCTTCTGGATTGGAGCAGCCTCGGCCACCTATCGGCACAGGGTGCCGAGTCACATCATCAAAAGATTAGGCAGGTGGAAGTCCACCTGCTTTACAAGGTGCAAACCGAATCCCCCAGGTGGGGATGTCGCAAGTCTTCTCCAAGCTTGCCCAGTAATGGCATTCATATCAATAAAATAGCTTTCCCTACCCTGGTATTTTTGCCCCCTTTCTTGGCATACCGACCAGCTGACCAAGGTACACCTCAGGTCTATGTTATGTTGTATGTCTTCTGCCTTCTCTATATGGTTCACAATATAGTGGCCTGAATTTATGGGAGGAGCCCAAGGGGGTATTAAAGCATCCCACTCTCCTGTATTCCTTGTCGGTTCCAGTGCGCGATACCCTCCCACCCATCCCATTTTACAGGGCACATCCTTCTCATCTCTCTTCCACAATCAGTCATTACTGATCTTGGGTATGCCCCCTTTCTTGGCGTACTGGCCAGCTGATCAGGGCACACCTCAGGTCTATGTTACGTTGTATGTCTTGTGGCGTCTTTATTTGGTTCACATACATCTCGGTTGAAGGGCTCCGACCATAAATATATATATATATATATATATATTAAATATATATATATACTATATATACAGTATCTCACAAAAGTGAGTGCACCCCTCACATTTTTGTAAATATTTTATTATATCTTTTCATGTGACAACACTGAAGAAATTACACTTTGCTACAATGTAAAGTAGTGAGTGTACAGCTTGTATAACAGTGTAAATTTGCTGTCCCCTCAAAATAACTCAACACACAGCCATTAATCTCTAAACCGCTGGCAATAAAAGTGAGTACACCCTTAGGTGAAAATGTCCCAATTGGGCCCAAAGTGTCAATATTTTGTGTGGCCACCATTATTTTCCAGCACTGCCTTAACCTTCTTGGGCATGAAGTTCACCTTCTATTCCTCCATGAAGACATCATGGAGCTGGTGGATATTAGAGAACTTGCGCTCCTCCACCTTCTGTTTGAGGATGCCCCACAGATGTTCAATAGGGTTTAGGTCTGGAGACATGCTTGGCCAGTCAATCACCTTTACCCTCAGCTTCTTTAGAAAGGCAGTGGTCATCTTGGAGGTGTGTTTGGGGTCGTTATCATGTTGGAATACTGCCCTGCGGCCCAGTCTCCGAAGGAAGAGGATCATGCTCTACTTCAGTATGTCACAGTACATGCTGGCAATCATGGTTCCCTCAATGAACTGTAGCACCCCAGGACAGCACTCATGCAGCCCCAGACCATGACACTCCCACCACCATGCTGGCATGCTTTGTCAGTACAGTTGGAAGGCATGGCATTGTTTGCTGAAATACTAGACCAGCCCAAAAATGCTTCCACTGTGTCCTTTATTTCAGTTACTCTAGACATCTCCTCTACTTCAGAAAAATGACAAACATTAAAGAGAGTGCTACAGAACAGTTTGTTTTTCTTTGCTAATCCTTCAGTGTACAGTAATTAATCCAAAGGTGCTAAATGAATCTGGAAAAACAATATATGCTGTTTGTAATCTGTAGGAGCTGGAGGAGACAATTTTACAGAAACTTTATTTGACTAAACTGACAACTATAAACTTTTGCATCAGAAAGACATTTTCAGTTAAAGTGTTACTAAACCCAGAATTGTAGCAACGTGTCATTTCTTCAGTGTTGTAAAAAGATACAGTATCTCACAAAAGTGAGTACACCCCTTACATTTTTGTAAATATTTTATGATATCTTTTCATGTGACAACACTGAAGAAATGACACTTTGATATAATCTAAAGTAGTAAATGTACAGCTTGTATAACAGTGTAAAGTTGCATTTGCAACAGTCATTAATGTCTAAACCGCTGGCAACAAAAATGAGTACACCCCTAAGTGAAAATGCCCAAATTGGGCCCAAAGTGCCAATATTTTGTGTGGCCACCATTATTTTCCAGCACTGCCTTAACCCTCTTGAGCATGGAGTTCACCAATGTTTTACAGGTTGCCACTGGAGTCCTCTTGCACTCCTCCATGACGACATCACGGAGCTGGTGGATGTTAGAGACCTTGCGCTCCTCCACCTTCCATTTGAGGATGCCCCACAGATGCTGAATAGGGTTTAGATCTGGAGACATGCTTGGCCAGTCTATCACATTTACCCTCAGCTTCTTTAGCAAGGCAGTGGCCGTCTTGGAGATGTGTTTGGGGTCTTTATCATGTTGGAATACTGCCCTGCAGCCCAGTCTCCGAAGAGAAGGGATCATGCTCTGCTTCAGTATGTCACAGTACATGTTGGCATTCATGGTTACCTCAATGAACTGTAGCTCCCTAGTACCGGAAGCACTCATGCAGCCCCAGACCCTCCACCACACTTGACTGTAGGCAAGACACACTTGTCTTTATACTCCTCACCTGGTTGCTGCCACACACGCTTGACACCATCTGAACCAAATATGTTTATCTTGGTCTCATCAGACCACAGGACATGGTTCCAGTAATCCATGTCCTTAGTCTGCTTGTCTTCAGGAAACTGTTTGTGGGCTTTCTTGTGCATCATCTTTAGAAGAGGCTTCCTTCTGGGAAGACAGCCACACAGACCAATTTTATGTAGTATGAGGCGTATGGTCTGAGCACTGACAGGCTGACCCCCAACCCTTCAACCTCTGCAGCAATGCTGGCAGCACTCATACGTCTATTTCCCAAAGACAACCTCTGGATATTACGCTGAACTCCTTTGATCGACCATAGCGAGGTCTGTTCTGAGTGGAACCAATCCTGTTAAACCGTTGTATGGTCTTGGCCACCATGCTGCAGCTTAGTTTCAGGGTCTTGGCAATCTTCTTATAGCCTAGGCCATCTTTATGTAGAGCAACAATTCTTTTTTTTTCAGATCCTCAGAGAGTTCTTTGCCATGAGGTGCCATGTTGAACTTCCAGTGACCAGTATGAGAGAGTGAGAGCGATAAAACCAAATTTAACACACCTGCTCCCCATTCACACCTGAGACCTTGTAACACTAACAAGTCACATGACACCAGGGAGGGAAAATGGCTAATTGGGCCCAATTTGGACTCACTTTTGTTGCCTGCAGTTTAGACATTAATGGCTGTGTGTTGAGTTATTTTGAGGGGACAGCAAATGTACACTGTTATATAAGCTGTACACTCACTACTTTACATTGTAGCAAAGTGTTGTCACATGAAAATATAAAATAAAATATTTACGAAAATGTCTCACTTTTGTGAGATATTGTATCTAGTACACGGACTGTACTATATATTCTCCACTCTATCATATATACTACAATGACTACTATATACTCTGAACTGCATAATACATATACTATACGGACTGCACTATATACTCTGAACTGCAATATATATACTATGTGGACTGCACTATATACTCTGAACGGCAAAATATATACTATGCGGCCTACACTATATACTCTGAACTGCAATATACACTGAGCAAAATTATAAACTCAACACTTTTGTGTTTGCCCCTATTTATTATGAGCTGAACGCAAAGATCTACGACTTTTTCTATGTACACAAAAGGCCTATTTCTCTCAAATATTGTTCGCTAATCTGTCTAAATCTGTGTTAGTGAGCACTTCTCCTTTGCCGAGATAATCCATCCATGATTATTGCACAGGTGTGCCTTAGGCTGACCACAATAAAAGGCCACTCTAAAATGTGCAGTTTTACTGTATTTGGGGGGTTCGGGGGCTCCGAAAACCAGTCAGTATCTGGTGTGACCACCATTTGTCTCACACAGTGCAGCACATCTCCTTCGTATAGAGTTGATCAGGTTGTTGATTGTGTCCTCTGGAATGTTGGTCAATTCCTCTTCAATGGCTGTGCTAAGTTGCTGGATATTGGCAGGAACTGGAACATGCTGTCATATACGCCGATCCAGGGCATCCCAAACATGCTTAGTGGGTGACATGTCCGGTGATTATGCTGGTCATGCAAGAACTAGGATGTTTTCAGCTTCCAGGAATTGTGTACAGAGCCTTGCAGCGTGGGGCTGTGCATTATCATGCTGCAAAATGAGGTGATGGTCGCGGATGAATGGCACAAACAATGGACCTCAGGATCTTGTCACGGTATCTCTGTGCATTCAAAATGCCATCAATAAAATGCACCTGTGTTCGTTGTCCATAGCATACGCCTACCTATATTATAACCCCACCGCCACCATGGGCCACTCGATCCACCACGTTGACATTAGCAAACTGCTCACCCATACGATGCCATACACGCTGTCTGCCATCTGCCCTGTACAGTGGAAACCGGAATTCATACATGAAGAGAACACCTCTCCACAGTGCCAGACGCCATCGAATGTGAGCATTTGCCCACTCAAGTCGGGTCGAGACCCCAATGAGGACGATGAGCATGCAGAGGAGCTTCCCTGAGATGGTTTCTGACAGTTTGTGCAGAAATTCTTTTGCAGCAGCTGTCCGGGTGGCTGGTCTCAAACGATCTTTGAGGTGAAGATGCTGGATGTCGAGGTCCTGGGCTGGTGTGGTTACACGTGGTCTGCGGTTGTGAGGCTGGTTGGATGTACTGCCAAATTCTCTGAAGCGTCTTTGAAGACTGCTTATGGTAGAGAAATGAACAATCAATTCAAGGGCAACAGCTCTGGTGGACATTCCTGCAGTCAGCATGCCAATTGCACACCTTTTATTGTGGCCAGCCTAAAGCACACCTGTGCAATAATCATGCTGTCTAATCAGCATCTTGATATGCGACACCTGTGAGGTGGATGGATTATCTCAGCAAATGAGAAGTGCTCATTACACAGATTTAGACAGATTTGTGAACAATATTTGAGAGAAATAAGCTTTTTGTTTACATAGAAAAAAGTCATAGATCTTTGCATTCAGCTCATGATAAATAGGCGCAAACGTGTTGCGTTTATAATTTTGCTCAGTGTATATTCTATGCGGACTGCACTATATACTCTGAACTGATATATACAGTACAGACCAAAAGTTTGGACAGACCAAAAGTTTGGACACACCTTCTCATTCAAAGAGTTTTCTTTATTTTCATGACTATGAAAATTGCAGATTCACAATGAAGGCATCAAAACTATGAATTAACACATGTGAAATTATATACATAACAAAAAAGTGTGAAACAACTGAAAATATGTCATATTGTAGGTTCTTCAAAGTAGCCACCTTTTGCTTTGATTACTGCTTTGCACACTCTTGGCATTCTCTTGATGAGCTTCAAGAGGTAGTCACCTGAAATGGTTTTCACTTCACAGGTGTGCCCTGTCAGGTTTAATAAGTGTGATTTCTTGCCTTAGAAATGTTGGGGATTTATTCAAAATTGAAGGCATACTGAACCAGCATGGCTACCACAGCATCTTGCAGTGGCATGCTATTCCATCCGGTTTGCGTTTAGTCGAACCAACATTTATTTTTCAACAGAACAATGACCCCAAACACACCTCCAGGCTATGTAAGGGCTATTTGACCAAGAAGGAGAGTGATGGGGTGCTGCGCCAGATGACCTGGCCTCCACAGTCACCGGACCTGAGCCCAATCGAGATGATTTGGGGTGAGCGGGAATGCAGAGTGAAGGCAAAAGGGCCAACAAGTGCTAAGCATCTCTGGGAACTCCTTCAAGACTGTTGGAAGACCATTTCAGGTGACTACCTCTTGAAGCTCATCAAGAGAATGCCAAGAGTGTGCAAAGCAGTAATCAAAGCAAAAGGTGGCTACTTTGAAGAACCTAGAATATGACATATTTTTGTTTCACACTTTTTTGTTATGTAGATAATTCCACATGTGTTAATTCATAGTTTTGATGCCTTCCGTGTGAATCTACAATTTTCATAGTTATGAAAATAAAG
This sequence comes from Glandirana rugosa, assembly GCA_018402905.1. Classification (NCBI taxonomy): domain Eukaryota; kingdom Metazoa; phylum Chordata; class Amphibia; order Anura; family Ranidae; genus Glandirana; species Glandirana rugosa. The sequence continues at coordinate 2,242,764 of BLSH010334420.1, read as the reverse complement.
AAAACTCTTTGAATGAGAAGGTGTGTCCAAACTTTTGGTCTGTACTGTATATGTATATATATACATATATTGTGGTAGTGTGGTACCTCACCAGGGAAAGGACACAGGATTCTCAACCAGGCGGGTTGAGGGGCTCCAGGAAGTTTGCATATTGGGGAGGAAACAGTTTTTTCAGTTTCCTCTTTGTTTATGAAAATTGGTTTTGGTACCTGATCTGGGTGGGATGAAATCCCCAGTCCTGGGTCAAGATTTTGCTATCCACCACCACACTGACTGGTCAGGAGTGTGCTGGGCTATTTGTAGACAGCTGACCATGGTTCTGGGCTCAACCCTCCCGAGGAGTCCAGGCTTGCAAGGGAGAAGCCAGGGTGTGCAGGTGTGCACTGGAGAAGCCCGAGAGTGCAGGTCTGCACTGAAAGCCTGAGGTCACTGACAGGAGTCAGGAGTGCTCCATGTGGGAGCCGGAGCAGTGGTCCTACTGCTAAAGAGAGCCAAGTGGCTTGGTATTTTTATTTGCTATGCTGCATGTGTAAGCCAGGAGGCTGAATGTATGATTATTTGATGCTGATGGTGGAAACCCCCTGCGAGGGAAACCGTGCTGTTTTGTGTTTTCTAAACTTTCATTATTAACAGTGGGCCAACAAGCCCTGAAAAGGAACATTTTGGTGTGGACTGTACTCAATAACAGGCGCTACACTTGAGCTAAACAACCCCCAACATTACTATATATATATATATATATATATATATAGTTGTATGCAAAAGTTTAGGGACCCCTGACAATTTCCATGATTGTCATTTCTAAATATTTGGGTGTTTGGATCAGCAATTTCATTTTGATCTATCAAATAACTGAAGGACGCAGTAATATTTCAGTAGTGAAATTAGGTTTATTGGATTAACAGAAAATGTGCAATATGCATCAAAACAAAATTAGACAGGTGCATAAATTTGGGCACTCTTGTCATTTTGTTGATTTGAATACCTGTAACTACTTAGCACTGATTAATTGGAACACGCAATTGGTTTGGTGAGCTCATTAAGCCTTGAACTTCATAGACAGGTGCATCCAATCATGAGAAAAGGTATTTAAGGTGGTCAATTGCAAGTTGTTCTCTTTGACTCTCCTCTGAAGAGATGCAACATGGGGGGCTCAAAACAACGCTCAAATGACCTGAAAACAAAGATTGTTCTACATTATGGTTTAGGGGAAGGCTACAAAAAGTTATCGCAAAGATATAAGCTGTCAGTGTCCACTGTGAGGAACATAGTGAGGAAATGGAAGACCACAGGCACAGTTCTTGTTAAGGCCAGAAGTGGCAGCCACATAAAATATTGAAGAGGCAAAGGCGAAGGATGGTGAGAACGGTCAAAAACAGCCCACAGACCACCTCCAAAGACCTACAACATCAACTTGCTGCAGATGGTGTCACTGTGCATCGGTCAACAATTAAGCACACTTTGCACAGGGAGAAGCTGTATGGGAGAGTGATGTGAAAAAAGCCTTTTCTGTATACACCCCACAAACAGAGTCGCTTGAGGTATGCAAACGCACACTTGGACAAGCCAGCTTCATTTTGGAATAAGGTGCTGTGGACTATTGAAATGAAGATTGAGTTGTTTGGTCATAACAAGGGGCATTATGCATGGCGGCAAAAGAACACAGCGTTCCAAGAAAAACACTTGCTACCCACAGTAAAATTTGGTGGAGGTTCCATCATGCTGTGGGGCTGTGTGCCCAGTGCCGGTACTGGGAATCTGGTTAAAGTTGAGGGTCAAATGGATTTCACTCAATATCAACAGATTCTTGAGAATAATGTTGAGGAAACAGTCACAAAGTTGAGGTTACGCTGGGGCTTGATATTTCAACAAGACAACGACCCAAAACACTGCTCAAAATCTACTCAGGCATTTATGCAGAGGAACAAGTACAATGTTCTGGAATGGCCATCCCAGTCCCCAGACCTGAATATCATTGAACATCTGTGGGGTTATTTGAAGCGGGCTGTCCATGCTTGGCAATAGAGTTAAGCGAACCTCTGGAAGTTCGGGTTCTGCTGGTCCGGCCGAACTTCGGGACAAAGTCCGGGTCCGGACGGAACCCGAACGATCGCACGGACACCGAACCCCATTAAAATCAATGGGGACCCGAACTTTTAGGCACAAAAATGGCAGTAACAAAGTCCTGGAAAGCCCTAGAGGGCTGCAAAAGGAAGGAAATTGGGGTAAGGGTGGGACAAGTGACCTACAAAGAAATGGGGACAGGGAAATAACTTTAAATATTTAAAAAAAAATAAAAACATAAAAAAATGCAAAAATGGAGGTGAATGTGGATCATCTTCAAACTGTGTCTGAAAAGTATTAATTAACGGTAGAAGCCATATAACTGTTCTAAAATCATCTTCAAACTAGGGCAAGTGCCCTACAAAAAAATGGGGATAGGGAAAATAAATTAAAATCAAATAAAAAAATGGGAAGGGGGGTGGATGTGGAGTAGGAGCCTAGAGGTTGACTAGGCCGTGACCGTGGCAGTGTAGGTGGAAGTGGCGGTGGTAGAGGAGTAGGAGGAGGTAGCCAACATGGTTTTTTTTTTGTATTGAGGCCTAT
>BLSH010334420.1:2176855-2227309 GCA_018402905.1 Glandirana rugosa | reverse complement strand
AATAAGAAAGTACTCAATAAATGTTCAAAGACTGGTGAATATTTTACACAAGTTACACGACGGGTAACACAACCTAACAGTTATGTTGGGAGAAGAGGGTGAGAAGTGTGCGACTATCTTTGTGGTGTCCTCTTTACGATCGTGTCCATTGACAATCCAACACAATGGGCAGCACATTGAACACATTTTATAAGTGGTCAGAAACTTGTAAATAACTCATGAAAGAATAAAGTTACGTTAAAACCAAACACCCCATTGTTTTTCTTGTGAAATTCCCAATAAGTTTGATGTGTCACATGACCCTCCTCCTATTGAAAAAACAAAAGTTGGATTCAAAATGGCCGACTTCTAAATGGCCGCCATGGTCACCACCCATCTTGAAAAGTTTCCCCCCTCACATATACTAATGTACCACAAACAGGAAGTTAATATCACCAACCATTCCCATTTTATTAAGGTGTATCCATATAAATGGCCCACCCTGTATTATGCTGCAAAGTGGTTGAAACCTTGGTCTCGCAGCACCAGATCCTGGAATCTTTTCCAAGGGAAGTGAGTTTGAATTTATCTTGTTTTTTTGTTTTTTTTGTATCTGTGAGGGTTTCCAAAAACAGAATTGTATGATCAACCCCAATGTGAAACAGAGAGGGGCGACCTTTTCCAAGACAAAGCTGTCTTTCTGTCCAAAAGCTCCAATCAGTTTACTAACAGTAGGCAATTTGTAAGTTTCTTTTGCCTGAAATATCTCAATTTCTGTACTGGTGTGTGGGATTTTCCACATATGGCTGTGAAACTAATTAGTAGCCCTTATACAAAGACTTATAGCGTCACTCCAAGCACAGCACAACTTCCTCCTGCAGTCCAAAGCGCAGATCGAGTGCCGACATTCAAACAAGCTCATCCAGGCTAGCTGAAACAGATTGGAAGACAATAGGTAGAAACGCCACACACCAAACCCTGCCACTATATAGGGAGGTAGAGATACAGCTTCAGCCAGAACTCCTCCTGGCTATGCTCCTCAGACATGTTTCACCCCACCTACAGGGCTTAACCATAGAGATGAGAGCAAAAAGACCCGTTAGAGCACCAGCTTCATGAAATCACTGCCACTTGGGGACAAGTCTTGCTTTTTTGGCATATGGCATTAAGGACAATATTGGAGATACTTGCTGACCCGTGTGTCATCATGACCGCATAACTTCGCTCACAGGAACTAGCATTATTAAGAGAAATGTGTGTCAAAACTCCACCTTGTCACATTTGGATCTCTATTCTAGGTACATGGGATGACGTCACTGTTTATCCAAACTGATCTCGCTATGAATGTTCTCCTTTAAGCAGTTTGTGTGTCAGAAGGAATTATGGCAGGTCTCTTGTGCCTGGAACATAATTCATTTCCAGTATTAAACTTGGTAACATACCTCCCAACCTTCTGAAATGATAAAGAGGGACATCTTATAGCACACAGGATGCAGGCAAAGGACATGTCCCTGCTGGGGTAGCGGTTACATGGACTACAAAGATCTAATATGCAGAAAATGATTGGCTAAACCACACAAGTGCTTTTTTTATCACACTTTTTATTTGTATAAGCTTTTGAAAATAACAATTGCAGTTATACAGAGGTTGGATAAAAAGGTTTAGTGCAGCATAAAACTCTTGGTAGTAAAATGTAAACAAAGGGCTAGTTAACTGGGGCAGAATGTGGTCAGTGGGAGTTGAAAATGTTTCAGGCTTGGTGGTCAGTGGGAGTAAATTACATAGTTCCTGTGGTCAGTAGAAGGAGGAAAAGTTCCCGTCATTGGTATTAATGAGGGGAATATTGCTCCATCGTTGGTATTAATTGAGAGAATAGCGCCCCATCGTTGGTATTAGTGGAAGGTATAGTGTCCCATCAGTGGTGTCAATGGGAGGAATAGTGACCCATCCATTGTTATTAAAAGGGTGAATAGTGCTCAGTCGTTGGTGTTAGTGGGAGGAATAGTACCCCGCTGTTGGTGTCAGTAGAAGGAATAGTGCCTCATTGTTGGTGTCAGTAACAGGAATAGTGACTCATATCAGTGGGAGGAATAGTGCCGCAAGGGCCAGATAAAGCAAGGCAATGGTTGCATCTGGCCCGCGGCCTGCAGTTTGGAGACCACTGCATCAGACTAAAGAGAGGGAAAACTGAGGCTGCACAAGGGACTTACTTTATTATGCGTTTATATAAAGTGATACAAGACAATCTTCATCCAGATTGTCTTGTATGGGTTTGAATGACAACCTAGAACAGAGGATGTGTAGGGAATGTAATTTATCATAATGGTATGTCTTGCTTAATGATGATCATTATAGCTCAGCTGATAATCATGATCAGTGGGAGTGCAATTATCATGGGACATTGATTATAAACCATGGCTTTGTTCACAGGTAAGCCTTGTGAAATCATCCTGAGTGGTAACTAATCCCCCTGGTAATAGAAGCCACCTGAGATTAAGCCTGTTTACTTTCCTGGTAACCAACTAAACATGACATGCAACAGCTCACTGCATTTTCTGCAGGTGGGAGACATCATTATACGTGGAGTTTGTTTCACCAACTGATGATAGGTTATGTTATACAAAGTCAAAATAATTAGTGATCCAGAACCAGAGCACTGCCTTCTAAAGTAAACGCTAAGAGATAAACTATTTCCTGAAGAATTACTCTTATCTGGTCATGGATAGAAATCGTGGTGCATACATGATCAAAGTACCAATTAGTGTAAATGTAAATTGATGTGCATTCAGCAGAAACCATCCTCCCCAGGAAGGCCATTCTAAAGTTTACCATACTATATGTCCACTAATACTTAGAATGGTTGTCAACGTAACCGCCATTACTAGTACATATGTCATACACTTCTTCTGTACATTTTAAATCTGACCTCAAAACAGATATTTAAAAACATCAACCTTTGATCTATCTGGATATTCAATTCTTTTTTTAACCGTAACTAATATAAACTTCTGAAACAGTTTTTCCTGGCGCACCATGGCAGCATACAATGGGCAGAGCTACAACCCATTGTATGCTGCCATGAAGATGCCATGAAAATGTAATGAAGATGCACCAGGAAAGGAAAATTACGGAAAGGCGAGTATACAATTTTCCATTTTATATTAGCTTCCTGTAATCCCCTGCACAATCGTATTGGAAGAAAGGGCAAGTAATCCAACTCTACTACATTGTATGGTGCTGATGTTCCTCAACAATTCGTTCCACAATAAATGGGGCCCTTTTAGAATATCCACAGGAGACTCATTGGGAATCCATGTGAATAGTTGCGGGCAGGAAGTCCCACTGAAAGCACTCTGCATCCAGGGCTGATCATTCTCAGATAATTGCTGTATGAGCAATTACATGAGAACAGCCACAAATATCTGCTGATACCGTTAGGCGCCCACGGCTTTCAATGGGGGCTTTCTGCCCGAACCTATTCACACGGTTACCCATGGAGTTTCCTGTGGGTATTCTAAAATTGCCCCATTTGCAAGTGTGAATATGACCTTGGAGCTGTTAGGAAAGTTTACAGTTCTGAGTAGGGACAGATACTGTTTTTTTTTTTAATTCATTTTTTAGCTTTGGCTTTGGTAGATGTCCTTCATAGCATAGCCTGGCTTCCCGTGAGTATTCAATTCTGCCTATTTGTAGAGCTAATAAGCAAGCTAATGTCACAGGAAGCCAAGCTATGCTATGGAGGAAATCTATCAAAGAATTTGGGACCTTGGCTGTGTCTGGCAATGAATCTTCTCACTGAGCTACCTGAGATACTGGACAGTGCGTTGTTGGATCCTTTGGACAACTCTGCCTTGTGCCTCGATTTCTGCTGAACCTTGAACTCTTTGCTCCTCCCATGAACTTCCTGATTTAAGCCATGTCTCTGCACTTCCTGCTTGCCAGAATATTGTATTATCTGCAGCTAGTATCTCGCTCCTGTCTTCCCTGCTGCCGTAAATATTTGCTATCACTCGTTATCGACTCTTGGCTACTCCTTACAGACCTTTTGGCTTGTTTACTGACCATGCTTCTGTTTGTTCCTTACCTGCTTACCCACTTCTGGACACTTCCTTGCTCACACCCTGGTGGGGCGACCATGAGGACTCAGACCTGGTACTAATATGCATCAAAATCCATCTCCACCATTAGGAGCTTAGGTGAACAGTACTTAGACTCTGCACCTCGGGTGAGCCCACGTCATCCACTAGGATGACCTTCCTGTGTACCTGGTTCCTGTGTGAGCTTTCCACTGCTATAGCAACTGGTCTTCGAGCCTGACCTCTGATCGTGACACATACCTCCAACATGGAAACAAGGCCAAGTGGCTCAACTATGCACGAAAACATAAAAATTGGGGTGCAAAAAAATGGCAACGGTTGCTCTAGACTGATGAGTCCAAATTTGAAATATTTGGCTGTAGCAGGAGGCAGTTTGTTTGTGAAAGGTTGGACAGCGGTACAATAATGAGTGTCTGCAGGCAACAGTGAAGGATGGAGAAGTTTTGGAGTTGCATTTCTGCAAATAGAGTATGAGATTTGATCAGGATTAATGGTGTCCTCAATGCTGAGAAATGCAGGCAGATACTTATCCATCATGCCATACCACCAGGGAGGTGTGTGATTGGCCCCAAATGTATTCTGTAGCAAGACAACAATCCTAAACATACATTCAATGTCTTTAAGGACTATCTTCAGTGTAAAGAAGAACAAGGAGCACTGGAAGTGATGGTTTAGCCTCCACAGAGCCCTGATCTCAACATCATCTGTCTGGAATTACATGCAGAGACAGAAGGATATGAAGCAGCCTACATCCACAGACGATCTCTGGTTAGCACTCCAAGATTTTTGGAACAACCTACCTACCAAGTTCTTTCTAAAACTGTGTGCAAGTATGCCTAGAAGAATTTTGAAGGCAAAGGGTGGTCACACCGAATATTGATCTGATTTGAATTTCTATTCTGTTTATTTACTTTCCACTTTAATTGATGAAAATAAGCTATTAACACTTCTGTTTCTGAAATCATTCTTAATCTTACACCTGCTTAAAACTTTTGCACAGTAGTATACATTGTTTTTTTGGGAACTTTAACCACTTGCCGACCAGCTGCTGCCTCGGGAACATGTGGTGGGGGCGCGTGTGCATGCTCACTGGCTAGGTAGGGCGGACACGATGATCGCTCCTGAGACAGGCAGAACGGGGATCTGAGAGTGTAAACAAAGCAGATCACCGTTCTGACAGGGGAGTTGAGAGAAATCGTCTGTTCCCAGTGATAGGGAACAACAATCTTTCTCCTCCTCCAGTCAGCCCAGCTGCCATACAGTTAGAAACACCACAGAGGGAACACATTTATCCCTTTGATCCCCTAGTGTTAACCCCTTCCCTGCCAGTGACGTTTACACAGAAATCAGTGGCTATTTTTAGCTCTGATCGCTCTATAAATGTCACTGGTCCAAAAAAGTGTCAAAAGTGTCCGATCTGTCCACCACAAAAGTCGCAGATTGTCGCCATTACTAGTAAAAAAAAAATAATAATAAAAATGACATAAATGTATTCCCATAGTTTGTACAAATCTATTGTTTTTTAACTATGCCTCATGTGGGGCCTTATTTTTAATGACGTGGTAAATAAAATGTAATATTTTTATATATACGCAATTATCGATCCTTTTTTGTTTGGTTGCCGTATAAAATTCCCATTCAAAGAGATTTTTTAATGAAATAGTATTCACAAGGATGTTGGCAACCCTGGTCTAGCACTATTGAAGACAAATTTTGAACTTATTTTTTTTTAATGTTTTGGATATTTATTATAGCAAAGTAAAAAATATTGTTGTTTTTTTTTTTTTTTTTTCAAAATTGTCGCTCTTTTTTTGTTTATAGCGCAAAAAATAAAAACTGCAGAGGTGATCAAATACCACCAAAAGAAAGCTCTATTTGTGAGGGAAAAAAAGGAGGTCAATTTTGTTTGGGTACAACGTCGCACGACCATGCAATTGTCAGTTAAAGCGAAGCAATGCTGTATCACAAAAAGTGCTCTGATCAGGAAGGGGTTAAATCCTTCCAGGGCTGAAGTGGTTAATGAAAAAAATTAAAACTTTGCAACTGCAGCAACTCAACATTCAGGCCTCCTGTGTTAATGGGTTCCACAAACCGGGTATACTGGGCCTGCACATTATAAGTTATTCTGTCCAATATACATGGTTGGCAGGTAGCTAACAGAAGGTTAATTCTACTGTTTTGTCTGTTTTATGTCAGAAATATACACATGTGCAGCACATGCATCCAATAACTGCTTAGTACCATGAAAAAACATTATTAGGGCAGTTTGTTTTATATGTCTGTGTAAAACATGGTGGAAACACATAACATTCCAATGGGTGAGGAGATCCAGCTGTCTTCTATTCACTGATCTCTGCAGTCCTCACACTCTGTATGTGAAATACCATTCACAACTGTCTTTCTCAAAGCAATAGCTATGGTGAAGCATGGCTGCAATTTTATCAAAGAGCTATTTTCAGACTGGTGATAAAAAGCCTGAAATAGAGACTAAAGTGATTGGAAAATTGCACTGCTGACAAGTTCTGAAACCCAAATAAGTTCTGTGCCTGCTACAACTAGTGTTTATAATGTAACCTACGTCAACGTCAAGCAGCTCTATAAACAAGGCCAGATAAGAACCCCCTCAGGATTAACAGCAAATCGAACTGACTAATATTTAGTTTACAAGTTATACATTGCTGACTGAAAGGGAGCCTGAACTGAGAGAAGTATAGGAGCTGCCATTGCTGACCTTCTTCTAAAAATGCTAACTTCCTGGCTCCAGTACTGACCAGGGACAGGTTTGCAGCTCCGGAAAGTCAGAGTGAAATGAGCACTCTTGATCTCCATACTCATTCAGATTCAGGGGGCTAGAAAGCTCTGAAGCTATTAGTTCAACTTCAACATGATATTCAGTGAACTACTATTTTCAAAAGCAGAGGTCAGCCATAGCAGCTTCCATATTAACAAAGCCTAGTTCCCCTGGCTTTGACATATTTCACCTGTAGCGCCCCTAAAGTATAAGCGCTTTTTGGTGAGGTCTTTTTGCTAGGAGAGGCAAAATTTAGTCAGGCCTGACTGTAGGTGCAGGCCTGAATGTTTTGATCTGAGCTGGGGAGTGGCTCAGAGAGTGGCTGAAGATAGGAGGAAGGAACACCCATTGGAGTTTCCTCCCTTTTTTGAACAGAGAAGGCTCTGGAAAAGGGGATGGATGAGGAGGTGCCACTTCCTGATGTATGACAAGGAGCCCTAACCCCAATCTACTTAAATACCGCAGTCTGCAAGCAGGGGGGAGGAGAAGTCAGGTGGAAGTGATGAAGATGTAGCAGAGGTGCTGTGGAGGCCTCACCTGGGAGGGAGCCCCCAGTGGGGGGGGGGGGGTGACCTTGGTTCCTTGAGACTCGGGTGCAGCCAGGAGTGGAGTTGATTCCTGGAGCAGCACAAGGGAGTAGAACAGCAGAGGTGATACTGAGAACACCTTAAAGTATCCACTGGAGTCAGTGAGTGACAATCCCTGGGAGCTGGAGGACAAGCTAGAGCAGGCTGGGAGAGGAATAGTGGACAGTCTGTGGAGGTCTCAGGAGCCAGTCAGGGGAAGGAGTGTCACTGAGAGGAAAGCAGGTCGGTGTGACCTGGAAAAGGGATTGGCTGGAAGTGGTAGTCCATCAAAGGCCCAGCTAGCACCAACGTACTAAGCTAAACTTTAAGGGGTCTTTGACCCTGGCATGTAACGGGTGGTCCGGAGGTCCTGCTGACAGAGTGCAGGCCTCACCATGTGCTAGCTGCGATGAAGAGAAAGGAATGGAGTGAGCCTGATAAATTTCCCTTCAGGTCAAGAAACTAAGTAAAGACCTGGAGAGAAGTGAAGGAGCAATAGTCTGCAAGAGAAGTGCTGGAGGAAGAAGAGTGTATATACGGTCGTGTATATAGATGGTCCTGTAACTCATTCTTTGGGCATCCCACAGTCACCCCTTTTCCCCATCCAAGTTAATCTCCTAAATAAAACAAACAAAAACAAGAGTCGGCCTGTTCAGTGACTTTGGATGTGTGAGATATGGTGGGATTGAGGGCAGCTATAAGGTGAACCACAACTACCAGCCACTCCCAAGGGAGCACTTTGAATGACAATTGCACGGTCATGCAACACTGTACCCATATTTAATTTTTAAAAAAAAAAAACTCACACAAATAGAGCTTTATTTTGGTTGTATTTAACCAGTTCCACACTGCCTACTGCAAATTTACGGCGGCAGTGTGGACGCTGGCCGCGAATCGCCGTAAAAAGATGGCGATTTGCGAATGGCTGCTAGGGGGTGCGGGTGCCCGCCGCACTCCTGAGGAGTGTGCCCGCGGCTCGGGCAGACCCGATGTCCGCCGGCGAGAGGCGATGAGCGGCCACAGGCAAAGAACGGGGAACCGCCGATGTAAACACGGCGGTTCCCCATTCTGACAGTGGGGGCTGGTGAGATCTACTGATCCCTGTCACTGGGATCAGTTAGATCTCTCATGCCCATGGTAGCCCAACCCCCCCACAGTAAGAACACACCCAGGGAACACAGTTAACCCCTAGATCTCCCCCTGCAGGTTAACCCCTTCACTGCCAATGACATTTATACAGTAATCAGTGGACATTTAAATTTCTGAACGCTGAATAAATGTCATTGGTCCCAAAAAAGTGTCAAAAATGTCCGACATGTCCGCTGCAATGTCGCAGTACCGCTAAAAATCTCAGATCGCCGCCATTACTAGTAAAAAAAATAAAATAAATAAAAACCCCAGAAATGAATTCTCACCATCCGTAAACGCGGCCATTTTTGCGCAAACCAATCAATAAATGCCGAATTTTTTTTTTATCACAAATATGAGAAAGAATATAAATTGGCCAAAACCGGTGAAAAAAAAATGTTTTTTATGTTTTTTTTTGGATTTGAATTTTAGCAAAAAGTAAGACATTTGTGTTTTTTTGCAAAATGGTTGCTCTTCTTTTGTTTATAGCGGTGATCAGAAATGATGCAGAGGTGATCAAATACCACCAAAAGAAAGCTCTATTTGTGGGAAAAAAAGGACGCAAATTTTGTTTGGATACAACATCACACGACCGTGCAATTGTCAGTTAAAGCGACGCAGTGCCTAATGGCAAAAAGTGCTCTGGTCCTAAACTGGGAAATTCTTCCGGAGGTGAAGTGGTTAACCACCCCTGTTTGTTATAAAAATGTGCAAACATGTCATTTTTATCCTTCACTGATGTCCACTGATGAGGTTGCCCTTTTGGGTACTGATAGGCTGCTCTGATGGGCACTGATAGGCTGCACTGATGGGGGCACTGATGAGGCTGCACTGATAGATGGCACTGATAGGTGGCACTAATGAGCACTAATGAGGAGCCACTGATGACGCTGCACTGGTAGGTAACGCTGATAGGTGGCACTGATGGGCTCTGATAGGTGGCACTGATGGGCTCTGATAGGTGGCACTGATAGGTGGCACTGATGGACACTGATAGGCACTGGTAGGTGACACTGATAGGCAGCACTGATAGGTGACACTGATGATGAGGCACTGATGGACACTAATTGGCAGCACTGATGGACACTGATTAGCAGCAGTGGTGGTCACTGAGTAGCAGCACCGGTGGGCACTGATTGGCAGCACTGGTGGGCACTGTTGGGACTGCACTGATGATCAGGACACTGATCATCAGTGCCCTGATTATCAGTGCCGATGTCCCTTTAACAGAATCCAGTTATCGTCTTTTTTCTTTTCTCCTCACGCTGAGCGTGAGGAAAGAAAAAAGTCAATAACTGGTTTGTATTTACATCCTGTGATCAGCTGTCATTGGCTGACAGCTGATCACGTGGTAAAGAGCTGCTGTGATTGGGGACGCGCGGGCAGCACATTCACAGGAGGACATCCATGCCCCTTCAAACTATCCCGCGCCGTGGCCATCTTTCGGCTATAGCGTGGGCAGGAAGCGATTAAAGCGTAATTAAAGGCAAACTTTTTTTTTCCATTGTGGATAGAGTGTGTTAGAACCCTGTCAATTTTTTTTGTCCCACTGGGGAGATTTCCCTTTACTTCCTGTCCCATGGCCAAAACAGAAAGTGAGAGGAAATCTCCCTAAAGTGTGGGAATGCTGGTGTGTCACCAGGGTGACTAGAACTAGTGTCCCGATTAGAAGATTTCCCCTCTATTAGTGTTCTGATGTCAACCCAAAATGTAGGATGTTCTTTTAATTTCACTTTCAATGATAATGGTAATTGGGACAAATAGAGAAGGTAACTGGCAGCAATAAAAAATTGCTAATCCCTCTCCACTCTATCCGAAATAAAAAAGTTTTGCATTTAGTTACACTTTAACCACTTCAGGCCCGAAAGGATTTACCCCCTTCCTGACCAGAGCATTTTTTGCAATACAGCACTGCGTCGTTTTAACTGACAATTGCGCGATCGTGCGACATTGTACCCAAACAAAATTGACATCCCATTTTTCCCGACAAATAGAGCTTTATTTTTTTGCGCTATGAACAAAAAAAAAGTATCAATTTTGAAAAAAGAAAACAAGATTTTTTTCTTTTTTGCTATGATAAATATCCAAAAAAAAAAGTAAAAAAAAAAAACATTTCTTCCTCAGTTTAGGCCAATATGTTTTTTTCTATGTATTTTTGGGAAAAACATTGCAATAAGTGGATATTGATTGGTTTGTGCAAAAGTTATAGCGTATACAAACTATGGGAATAGATTTATGGTGTTTTTATTATTATTTTTTTTTTACTAGTAATGGTGATGATCTGCGTTTTTTAGCGGGACTGCGACATTGCGGCGAACAGATTGGACACTTTTGACACTTTTTTGGGACCAGTAACATTTATACAGCGATCAGAGCTAAAAATAGCCACTGATTACTGTATAAATGTCACTGCAGGGAAGGGGTTAACACTAGGGGGCGATCAAGGGGTTAAGGGTGTTCCCTCTGTGGTGTTTCTAACTGTATGGGGGCTGGGCTGATTGGAGGAGGAGAAAGATTGTTGTTCCCTATCACTGGGAACAGACGATTTCTCTCAACTCCCCTGTCAAAACAGGAATCTGCTTTGTTTACTTTCGTAGATCCCTGTTCTGCCTGTCTCAGGAGCAATCGCGGGTGGCTGGCGGACACTAAGTCCGCCCCACCCACTGATTGGCTCCCCCACTAGCCAGTGAGCGCACATTCCCGCGAGCGGCGTAAAGTTACAGTGATTTGCAGGAACGGCCAACCTGCCGCTGTAAAATGGCGACGGTTGGTCGGTAAGTGGTTAAACAGGCGTTCATCATGGAAGTAAAAGATGCAGGAAGGGGCAGAAACATTTATACACCAATCAATCCAGAACTTCTTATGGTTCCTAAAGGCACAGTTTTGTTGAGGATAAGTTTGCCTTTCATAAAATGTTACGCCAATATTCAGGGTATAACATGTAACATGCTACAAACAGACTCTCCCACTCTGACAGCTAGTGGCTGACTCCATTTTTATTTATTAAAAGGTGAACTTATACTTTAAGTCAAAGAAATACAAAGTTATACCAGTACAGCGGAGGTTTAGGTCTATTGGAGATGAAAGTAGTGCATTTTTAAAGAGACCTAGCTGTTCCACACTTATTATGCTGGTATACCTTTGTAACCACTGTGAAAAATGTCTGAGCAATATGCTTAAGCCGGCCATACATTGATCAAAATTTGGCTAGTTCAGCAGCGATCGGCTACATTTCGATCCATGTATAGGCTAGCAAGTTATACATAAGACGTTCTAGCAATTCATTTGTCTACAACCAGCCTGTTGGGTTTTTCCTGAATAATCAGTGCCACCAGTCATAGGCAGCAACACTGATCATTGTATTCGCGGGGAAAGTTCCCTGGAAGCAGAATACAATATCTCAGTGAGAGTGCTTCCCCCATCCACATTGAATGTGTTGATTCGGTTCAATTTTTATTTTTCGGAAAAAAGATTTTCAACGGCAACTCCATCTCCACAGGTAAGTAAAAACGAATAGTTATTGATGTATATTAAAATAATGGACTGGAGAGAATTTTGTCAATATATGGAATTGTATTCATATGCAAAATGTCTAATGGTCATGTAACCTTTTTTATCAATTTATGTCAAAATACTGTGAAGTAAGTATTTTAATATACAGGATGGGCCATTTATATGGATACACCTTAATAAAATGGGAATGGTTGGTGATATTAACTTCCTGTTTGTGGCACATTAGTATATGTGAGAGGGGAAACTTTTCAAGATGGGTGGTGACCATGGTGGCCATTTTGAAGTCGGCCATTTTGAATCCAACTTTTGTTTTTTCAATAGGAAGAGGGTCATGTGACACATCAAACTTATTGGGAATTTCACAAGAAAAACAATGGTGTGTTTGGTTTTAACGTAACTTTATTTTTTCATGAGTTATTTACAAGTTTCTGACCACTTATAAAATGTGTTCAAAGTGCTGCCCATTGTGTTGGATTGTCAATGCAACCCTCTTCTCCCACTCTTCACACACTGATAGCAACACTGCAGGAGAAATGCTAGCACAGGCTTCCAGTATCCGTAGTTTCAGGTGCTGCACATCTCGTATCTTCACAGCATATGGTTTTTTTATGCTCAGTAAAAACCAATACCGGGTGAGCTGTTCCTTCCAGGAGGTACCGCCATTCCTCCAAAGCCGACTTGATGGCCAGCAATTCCCTATCACCGACATCATAGTTCCAGCAAGATGGTGCACCACCACATTATGGGTGTCAGGTCCGAGCATTCCTAGATGAACAGTTTCCTGGAAAGTGGATTGGTCGTCGTGGGCCAGTTGAATGGCCCCCAAGGTCTCCCGATCTGACCCCCTTAGACTTTTATCTTTGGGGTCATCTGAAGGCAATTGTCTATGCTGTGAAGATACGAGATGTGCAGCACCTGAAACTACGGATACTGGAAGCCTGTGCTAGCATTTCTCCTGCGGGGTTGCTATCAGTGTGTGAAGAGTGGGAGAAGAGGGTTGCATTGACAATCCAACACAATGGGCAGCACATTGAACACATTTTATAAGTGGTCAGAAACGTGTAAATAACTCATGAAAGAATAAAGTTACGTTAAAACCAAGCACACCATTGTTTTTCTTGTGAAATTCCCAATACGTTTAATGTGTCACATGACCCTCTTCCTATTGAAAAAACAAAAGTTGGATTCAAAATGGCAAACTTCAAAATGGCCGCCATGGTCACCACCCATCTTGAAAAGTTTCCCCTCTCACATATACTAATGTGCCACAAACAGGAAGTTAATATCACCAACCATTCCCATTTTATTAAGGTGTATTCATATAAATGGCCCACCCTGTATATCAAAAAAAGGGATTTTATTAAAACTTACCGTAAAATCCTTTTCTCTGAGTTCACTGACAGACGCAGCCCTTCATAGACAAGTGGGGTTTATGCTCATCCTACTAGTAGTTGACTAGGCAAAAAAGCAAAAGGATAGGCTGGCCTCTCCCAGGGGGCCATCCTCACTTCAGCATATAATCCCCCTGCTGTGCATAGCATATCAGTTCGTAACAAGCCGTACAAACTCAACACAGAGGGGTGGGTGCTGCGTCTGTCAGTGAACTCAGAGAAAAGGATTTTACGGTAAGTTTTAATAAAATCCCTTTTTCTGTTACGTTCACTGACAGACGCAGCCCTTCATAGACAAGTGGGGATGTCCCAAAGCTGTGTCAGTCAAGAGGGGTGGGCAAGCAACAACTGTACCCAACAGAATCCTCTTAGGAGGCACCAGCCACGCCTACACTGCCACCTGTAAAACTTTGCGGCCAAAGCAGCATCCGCAGATGCTGAAACATCAACTTAGTAAAACTTAGTAAGCATGTGCACCGAGGCCCAAGTAGCCGCCTCGCACACCTGTGACACCAAAGCCTGGTGTCTGAAAAACCAGAAAGTGCTAACTGCCCTGGTGGAATGAGCCGTGACAGGAAAAAGGGGATACTTTGCCCCGAACAGCAGTCGCATGAGTCACGGTCTGTCTGATCCAACGGGAAACAGTAGCTGACGAGGCAACCAAGCCCTTGCGCGGACCTTCCGTCAGCACAAACCGCAGCAGACTTCCGAAGGAAGAAGTAGCCATCCAATACACCCGCAAAGCCCACACGACATCCATGAATGTAACTCAAATTCCTTAGGATGCGATGGATGTGGACATAATGAAGGAAGAACAATATCTTCATTAACGTGAAAAGAAGAGACTACCTTCGGTAGAAACGAAGGATAAGGGCGCAAGACCGCCTTGTCCTTGTGAAGGACTAGGTAAGTAGACTTGCAGGACAACACTGCCAACTCAGACACCCGCCTAGCGGATGTAATGGCCACCAAGAAAGCCACTTTCTGCGACAGCAATTGTAAGGGATAACCTTGATCTTCTCATATGGCGGTTTCTGCAGCACAGAAAAAACAAATTCCAATCCCACGGTGCCAAGGCGACCATACCTGAGGAGCCACATGGCGCACACCCAGTACAAACGTACGGATCAACGAATGTGATGCCAAAGGCCGCTGAAAGAGAATCGCCAGAGCCGAAATCTGACCCTTGAGAGCACTCAGTGCCAACATTTTATCCAGGCCCCGCTGCAAAAAAGCCAGCACCCTGGGCACCACGTAAGAGCGAGGGTTCCAATGCTCCGCCTCACACCAGGCGATATAGACCTTCCAGGTCCGAGATAAAACTTGCGCGAATTACCTTACGCGCCTTAAGCACGATAGGAATCACGGAGTCAGAGACACCCCTATCCCTCAACAGCTGGGACTCAATAGCCAAGCCGTCAAAAACCAGCGAGGGTAAAGCAGGGTGCAGGATGGGTCCCTGTGACAGCAGGTCTTCGCGAAGTGGAAGATGCCAGGGAACCTCTGATACCATCCGCACCACGTCGGCGTACCAAGGAGGCCAAGCCGGAGCTACCAGGATTGTCGGAATCCCTTCCTCTGCTATTCTGCGCAGTCACCGCGGAAGAAGCTTGATCGGAGGAAAGGCATACAGGAGCCGGTACCGACTCCATTTTGCTACTAATGTGTCTGTGGCGACTGCCAATGGGTCTCTTGTTCTGCATACAAAGGTCTGCACCTTGTGGTTGAACCTGGACGTCATTAGGTCCACGCCTGGCGTATCCCACTTGTGGCAAGTCTGGCGGAACACCTCTGGATGTAGGGGCCATTCCCCCTGATCCAGTGTCTGGCGACTGCAAAAGTCTGCCTGCCCGCCTTCTATGCCCGGAATGTAAATGGCGGAGATTTCCGGCACGTGAATTTCTGCCCATCTCAGAATGAGGGCCGCTTCCTCAGCTGTTGCCGAGCTCCTTGTTCTGCCCTGATGGTTCACATATGCCACTGCTATGGCATTGTCCGACTGAATCCGCATCGGGAGGCCGCGCAGCCTTGCCGACCAGTGGAAGAGACAGAGCTTGAACGCCCTCAGCTCCAACACACTCATCGGAAGGCGAGATTCCTGCGCCGACCAATGTCCCTGAGCAGACAATTGCTCCAGGACCTCTCCCCAGCCTGAAAGGCTGGCGTCCATCGACCAGTTCAGGGGGAGAAAAGACTTCCCCAGCTTTAGGGCCAAGGCACCATGTCAAACGCTCCTCTGGTCTGGTGATCCAACCTGATCAGCCTGTCCAGGGACAACGGTGACTTGTCCCATCGTGACAGGATCGCTCTCTGTAGAAGCCAAGTGTGACTCTGGGCGTAAGGTATTGCCCTGAAGGCTGAAACCATGAGCCCCAACACCCGCAAACAGCACCATAAGGAGGACCACTGGCATGACAGCAGGGTTCGCACCGCCGCTTGTAATGTCAGCAACTTGGCCAGAGGTAGGAACACCTTCGCCTGTTCCGTGTCCATAATCAGACCCAGATATCCCAGGCGACAGAACGGGGTCCGACAGGCGTAGCGGGTAGCCACCCAGTTGCAGACCTTCCTCCCAACTGCGGAGATGGATGCTGCAGGCCAAGGCCTCTGGATAGGAAACGAGTCCGGTCACTGGGCGCAAGTGGGGATCATCCACTGGCCGCCCGCACGGAACGGGCACGATGCGGCGGACCCCGCCAATGCTAAAGTTAGCTCGCATCCGTTGGCCGTGCTGGGGAAAGTTCAGGATTTCTAAATATCCTCTATGCCCCAGCCGACTTCTTGATAGCAGTCTTCATCAGATAGCTTGAGAAAAATAAAAAAGCGGTAGCAAAAAAGGTGAACCGCAGGTCCCATAATGGAGCCAGGTCCTTGCATTAGGCAAATAAAACTGATATGCTATGCACAGCAGGGGGATTATATGCTGAAGTGAGGATGGCCCCCCTGAGGAAAAAAAATGAATCATGTATGGCCAGCCTTATGGTCTGTATTCTCTGCTCAATTCTGCAGGTAATTTGGGAAAAGATCTGCCGTTTCAGAGCAGAATGGGACTGATGTCTTTTTTTTTTTTGCATCTGTGCCGTTCAGTTTTTTTTGTCCAAATATTGACAGTAGATGCTTGAACCCATGTTGGATCTATGAAGTTCTATATGTAAACAGATCTGTGTCCATTTACATTAGGCTACCTGTGATTCATCACATTTATGGCAGGAAAAATGGAAAAGAATGCAGTCCTTTTAATTTTTTTTCCGTACCTGCATGGACTTGGAGGTAGCTGGCTGTCAGACAGGGGAGGAGAGAGGGGAGAGCACTTGACATTAATTGGTAATACCTGGGAGTGGTGACATCATCCATAGTCTTACTATGACCCATCTGTTGTCGGCACTCCCTCCTCACCCCTGAAGCAGCCGCTGGCTGACACAGGGGAAATGGATCTCCAGACTGGACCAAGGCAGCCTGAAAATATGTAAGTATACATATCTTTCTTACAAAGGTTAGTCAGATTAGGTGTCAGGAGGAGGGAGGGAGCATTTTCAAAAGCAAAGTTCCCCTTTAAGAGTGGGCTTGGCATTGGGCTGTAGTCTGGATTCAGATAGTGCTTAGAGCAACAGTTTTCTTACATATGTACCATGTTAACCTAAATACAAATAACATTTCTGCTTTCCTCCATCCTAATTTGTGTGCAAAGTTCTTTCAATTCATCGCTCCAGCCTGGAGGGCATCAATGGTTTTGGTTCTTGTCTGGTCTACTGGAAGGGTATGGACTGTACTTTGGATGCCATGTGCACCACTCTGTCTCTGTTGTGAACGAGGGACAACTGTGTGAACCATCCTATAAACTGTGGCAGTTGTCCCGAGGGAAGGTAGCACTATGTCCTGGAACAGGTACCTCAATATGTGGCTGTTGTACTGTAATCTGACAGGCCCAACTTGTTTCAGTGCAACTAAAAAGGCCAAACAGCAAAATAAAATCTGAAAATGTTTGCAAGTTCACAGAAGTATTTTATGCCAGTATAAAAATAGATTAGTTAGCAGATCTACATGAGAATTAGCCCTGTGAATTCATATTATGGATTTATAAGCTCAGCAGTTGTGCTGGCTCTCAGACAGGTACAACGTAAGGCATGTGGCGATTTTCTGTGGGCGGTCAGCGAATGATGGAGGATTATGCTGTCTGCAAAAATCTTTGTGCAATTTACAGCTCCTTCTCTGGTGACTCATGTGAGAGTGTAGGCGTTTCAAGTACAATGTCTGTACTTAATTGCTTGATTTCCACGTGTACTTGTCCCTCCAACTATAATCACTTAATTAGAGTGTTTGAAATGTGCGGCTTTCCTAGCGGGACATCGTGCAGCTGTAAGATGAAGAGAAACTTGAAAGATTGCCAGAACAGCCAGCCTGCGGAAGGCTAAGAAACTGCCATTTGCTGTGTCATTATTTAGCTGGCCAGGTTAAAGGAACACCATCACATTTTGACTTTATCATTCAATATGTGTTAAATAAAATGTTAATATGTAAAGTGAAAAAATAGGATTTTATTTATTTAAACAATTTTTATTTATATTTTTATCAGTCTGTGCTGACAGTCATGTATTTTTAAATTGGTGTCTTATTAATTACTACAGCAGAAGTCTTAAAGTACAACTAAAGGCAACATAGATATTTTAGTAAATCCTCATATAAATCCCTTAAAGTTACACATGGTAATAAACATAATAACTGAAATGATGATTTCCCTACCATGTAGCTATAAGTGTGGTCTGTAATCTCCCATTCATTTCTTCTTTGCTATACACTGCTAGAGATGATGGGAGGAGTTCAGCAGAGCAGAGGTCAGATGTAATTTCCTTTCAGTGAAGTGGCTTGTCTCTCCAACAGTCCTCCAGCTTTCTATGGTGCTCAGTATATTTTACATAACACACACCTATCTGCCAATCAATAGCTGGGTGAGTGCTATGTAAAACAGTACAAGTCATTACAGGTTCATTTCCACACAGATCTGTCTATTAATCTGTGTGCTCTCCTCTTGTAATTTGTAAACTGGCAGAACAAAATCCAACCTAGCAGCTGGCTGTATAGACAGGGCAGTGGGCGGGCAAAGGTGGGACATAGGTGGGAGTGGGCGGGGCATCAGGGCCTGATTGTGGGTGGGGCCTAATCAGGACTTGTATGTAGAATGAATGGCTGAGATTTCCATGGATATAGGAGCCCCTCCCCCAGTCATATCAGGACATTGCTGCAGAGAGAGATAGACGCAAATGAGGACAACATGTGTTCTGTTCAACACAGGCAATTCGAAAACCAGGAAGTAAAGTTGTCACCTCACTAAAGGAAGTGTTCATGAGAGTTGGAGACAATGTAGAGATCTCAACATCCTTACTGCTTTTTGCAAAACAATCAGTGACATGTTTAACAGACTGTATATGTACAAAACATATTGATTTCTTCATTTTGACCATAGCTCTACTTTAATTGTTAAATATAAAGTTAATATGTAAAGTAAAAAAAAATTTTTATTTTATTATCAGTTTTTGTTTTATATTTTTATCCGTCATGTATTTTCATATTGGTATTCTATGTGTTACTACAGCAGAATTCTTTGGCATCAGAAGCTAGTAACTTTAGTATTACTATGCCATATAGTCTTGCCGTGGGAAACACTGTGCTCGATGGACTAAGGTTACTTTGGTGCCTGCAGACACCCATGAAGAATCACATCCCCTGGAGCTCTCACGGATGTTGTCAAAGGGAATCTGACAACGTCTGTGAGACGAAACGTGCGTCAGGGAGGACGCGCCGACGTCACTGCCTACTCTGTGGATTTTAAAGTGCTCGCCGGCTTTTATATCTCTCTTCGCAATTTTACTGCATTCAAAATGTGAGTGTATCTCTTTGGTCTAATAAACATTGGTTGTATATGGAATTACACTATGTGGAGCTTCTTATGTCTTCCAATATATGCATGAGGAGAGTGAGCGCATAGGAGTTTACACACCAGAAGGCACATCACGAGGAATGGCATCTTCAATTCCTGAGGGAACCCTGGCAGGGTGATTAGCCAACAATGTAATACCTTTTGATATCTGGTGAGCTGCTAATCATATTCGGTGGTGGATTTGCACGAATGAATATGTGATGGCACTGTGGTGCCTTCCTTTCAATTTTAAGTTTTCCCATATTGTGCTACCAAGCCTCATGATTCATTAAGGACTGCCTACAAACTTGCATTTCCATTGCTGTGCAGAGGTCCCTAGAGACTTTTTAGCAATTATGTAATAGACAGACATTTGCTGCATGGAGATCCGGGTGATCTAGTTTACATTGACATCTGCATATTTTGTACCTACCATATATTTATGAGACCTGTATATTCATTTATTTATTTGGTTTGGATCCATATTGTACTACAATACAGATTCATGTTATCAGTACATTGGTACAATTGTTTACCCTACATTGCACCTTAGTACTGATAATTGGGCATACCAATCTATCAAGGAGACAATATCTTCATATATATATAGTCATAGTGTACATATTTGTGGGTTGAGCGCAGCTCATATATACTATTATTCAAGTCAGTGGGGCTGCCACAATAGTGAAGCAAATGCTTGGCTCACAGTTGCGGAGCATTAGTCCCATTAAGAATTACCACTCAGCAAATTTCACCTCCAAAATGCTTGACAGCAGCTGCTTAGCCACACTCAGAGAATGGGCAGGTATGAACTAAGCCTTAAAGCGATTCTAAAGGTAAACTTAAAAAAAAAATAACAAACATGTTATACTTACTTTCTCTGCATAATGGTCTTGCATGCTGCCCCAATCCTCCTTTTCTTGGGCCCCCCCGCCGGCGCTCCTGCTCCTCCCCCTGCCGAGTGCGCCCATAGCAGGCTGCTTGCTGTGGGGGAACTTGTGCATGCTCACTCCTGAGCCGGAGTTGTGTGTCCATTAACACACAGAGCGCAGCTTGGCCCCACCCCGATCCCTCCTCACTGACCGTGATTGACAGCAGCAGGAGCCAATGGCTCCTGCTGCTGCTTCTCTGTCCAGTGAGGAGAGAGAGAGCCAGGAGAGCTCTCATGCACATGGCTGGATCGAGATCAGGGCTCATGGAAGGGGTGGGGTCTGCATGCAGAAGTTTTTACTTGTGTTTTGTATCTGTCCAGAGTTCAGCTTTAAGCTCACTTGTGGGACACAGCCTTCTGACATCCTAGTGTTTTTTTTAGGCTGACCTGATCATATTACTGCAGTTTTAAATCCTAATTTTCCTGTACTGATTTCAAACCTTCAAAAATGCAGAGCTCTAGTATTCGTGGGTCTTGAGTTCTGTTTGTCCTTCTCAGGGTAGGGTAGAAGCTTGCACAGCACACAAATGTATTAGAAAAACCTGCAATTAAAAGTTAAGCATGAGTAATAATTTTAGCAGCAGGATGTAGTGAAATGACGACAATGATGTTGAATTTCTAGCACTGCTGGCCTTGTGTCTTAAGGGACAGTAGTTTTGACATCAAGCAGAAGATTTAAACATTCCCACAATCTGGAGCACAGTGTACTGTATATGCATCAGGAATCTTGGTGAGAGGTCAATGATTCTGGACAACCAACTTCTAAATATTTTTTACAGCCGTCCATTAGTTTGGTTATTTATTAGCTTTATTAATGAAAAGAAATCTTGGCTGTTAGATGCCTCTTGAGAGCGGAGCTATGCAAAAATGCTATATATCATTTTTTAAAGCATGTCATACATACATTTTTATTCTAATTATGGTGTTCCAGGACAGGATTACCAGGGACTCTGCCATTCAGTTATGTCACTTTTTCAATTTTTAAAGCTAAACTCTGCACTCCGGGCTTCCCCTTACCTCCCGGAGGTCCCGACCAGCAGTATGTAGCTTGCTTTTTATGTTTTATATCTATCATTTCCAGAACCCTTTAGGTCCATCATGTGATCTGGAAGATCATTCTCCTCTATCAATATTCTGAGTGCAGCACACTGTCACTGGGGTGACGCTCGGACAGGGGGTGGTCCATGACACCCTGTACTTACAGTATGCCTTCAGTCTTTGGGGATAAATGCTGCTGGGCAGTGCAGCTGGTGGGTTTTTATTTTTGGGGGTGGCCCGGCGGCGGCACTAGCCCCCCCCCCCGCTTGCTCGCTGTCTGCCTGTCGGTCCAACACTTACCCCATCTAGGTGGCGGGCAGCGGCTCCGGTGTCCTCTCCTCCAGCACAGCGGCCCCCATCTAGATGGCAGGCGGCGGGCTGCTCCCCAAGCCCATCCTTTTTTAAGCCTATTAGAGCCTCTGCCTCTAATCGCAGCTTCAAAAAAAAACACTCCCTTCCCAATTGGAATTCATAGGCGCCCTGTATGTAGATCAGGGGGCGGATGCATGGATGTGGGGGGTGGCGCCCGTGCACTGCTAATGGACAGGCTGCCAATGCTGCTGGGTGTTATTCAACCAAGATGATTGAGATCATATTGTGGCTTAAAAGCAGTATTGCAGGGGACTGTGCTGGAGAAGAGGTGAGTATTGCAGCCTGAACAGCTTTTTTATTTTAAATGCTTCCCAGGGAAAATCATAAAAGGAAAAAAAAGTTTGAAAAGGAAAAAAAATGAGCCACTGAGACACATTGAACACTTCTATTCCTAGTATGTGTTTGATCTCCTAGATTGGGGTCTCCAAACTTTCCAAATAATGGGCCAGTTTGCTGTCCTTCAGACTTTAGGGGGTCAGACTGTGGCCAGTGGAAGTAGAAATTTCCCCAGTGTCAGTGGGAGTAAACCATGCCTCAAGCTTGGTGGTCAGTAGAAGTAAATAAATTACATATTGCTTGTAATCAGCAGGAAGAGGAATAGTGCCCCATCATTGGTTTTGGAAGGAAGAAAAGTACCCTATCATTGGTGTCCGTGGAAGAAATAATGCCCCATCATTTGTGTCAGTGGATGGAATGGTGTCCCCTCATTGGTGTCAGTGGGAAGAACAGTGCACTAAGGGCTGAGAAAAGACAAATAAAGGGCCGCGTATGGCCACATTTATATTATGGTCATATTTAAAAAAATACATTTTTACAAGTATTTTTCCTCTTTCTAGTCCCCATTTCTCATGTTTCCCCATTATTGATAGAGTAGGGAATGGTTACAACAGCGTTTTTTTTTCTTTTTGCCATCTGTGACCCATTCAAGAGACTTCTATTAATTTCCTCTCCTGTAGACAAAACAGGAAGTGGGAACAGATCCCAAAGAAAGTGGGAAAAACCCTGTCTTAGACAGCTGTCACCAGAACAGATGTCCATATCGGACATGTTCATATTTACTGCTATTCCTTGTCTGTCTGGCAACCAGGGCCGCTGATGGGGGGGACCACCAGTCCTCCTGTAGAGGGCCTGGGCACACAGGGAGGCCCAAACAGCAGAGGGAATTAGTGCAGTCAGGCGGAGGGGCAATTACAGAAGGATGCCCTGTGGGGCTCTCTGCAGCTGCTGAAAGCCTGTTTCTCCCCCTCCTGCCAGCTTTCAACTGCTGCAGGGAGAGACCCAGACACAGGGCATCGTTCTGTGTAATTGCTTCCCTGACACCGATCCCCTTCCCTGTTCTGCCTGCTTGTGATTTTTCCCTGTGTGCCCCCCTGTCACTGTAAACAGCCCCCCCCCCGCAGGCTTCCATGTCCTGTAAAAATATAACAAATTGTAAAAAACAATAATAATTAAACATTGTAATAAATCATTTTTAAAAACTGTAAAATAAAATAATTGTAAAATGTTAAACATTATAAAATTTTATATTTTTTTAAAATGTAAAAACAATTAACCACTTCACCACCAGGCCAATTCTGACGTTTCTCTCCTACATGTAATAATCATCCTTTTTTTGCTAGAAAATTACTCAGAACCCCCAAACATTATATATATATATATATATATATATATATATATATATATATATATATATATATATATATATATATATATTTTAGCAGGGATCTTAGGGAATAAAATGGTGGTCATTGTAACTTTTTGTGTCACGCAGTATTTGCGCAGCAATTTTTCAAAAACGTTTTCTTTTGGAAAAAAAAAGTTTCATGAATTAAAAAAAAACAGAACAGTAAAGTTAGCCCAATTTTTTTATATATTGTGCAAGATGATGTTATGCCGAGTAAATAGATACCCAACATGTCACGCTTTAAAATTGCGCCCACTCAGGAAATGGCGCAAACTTTGGTACTTAAAAATCTCCATAAGCGATGCTTTAAAAATTTTTAACTGGATACATGTTTAGAGTTATAGAGGAGGTCTTGGGCTAGAATTATTGTTCTTGCTCTAATGCACGTGGCGATACCTCACACATGTGATTTGAACACCGTTTACATATGCGGGCGCGACTTACGTGTGCGTTTGCTTCTGTGCGCGAGCTCGCGGGGACGGGGCGCTTTAAATTTTTTTTTATTATTTATTTTACCTTTTTTATTTTTACACTTTCTCTTTAAATTTTTTTTGATCACTTGTATTCCTATTACAAGGAATGTAAACATCCCCTGTAATAGGAATATTGCATGACAGGTCCTCTTTATGGAGAAATATGGGGTCAATAAGACCCCACATCTCTCCTCTAGGCTGGAGAGACTGAGATCATAAAAAAACAGCTTTCTCAGTCTTTTTAGCCGAGTTCACGGCATTGTTTACATCACGTGACCCGGACGTGACATCATACGTCACGCCCGGGCCTCCGAGGCGCATAGAGATGACTGGTGACCATCTGGTCATCAGTCATCTCTACGCTCAACTTCCGCCGGCGACGGATCTGTTCTCTGGGCGCCGATGACACGAGCGACCCGGGAGAAGCACCGGAGGGCGGCGGGAGGGGGGACGTCCCCTCCCGTTGCCGATAAGAACGATCAAGAGGCTGAACTGCCGCTATGATCATTCTTATGGTGCAGAGAATCACCGGCGCATTTAAATGATGTCTGAATGATGCATGTAGGTGCCAGCATCATTAAGATATCACCACTTGAAGACAAGGACGTCTTTGGAGGTTCGGCGGTCGGCAAGTGGTTAAAAAAGGGCTTATTCACACAGGTTCTCTGTTATGTTTACATCCAGTAATAATGATTTTAGTGTATCTTTAGTAAAAATATGGTCTTGATATATGGGGGGGGGGGGGGGGTTGGGCTGCCAGGTAGGCTGTACGGGGCCCTCGTGATTTCTAACAGCAGTTCTGCTGGCAAGTCAACATTTTACATTTTCCCTCACTTTCAGTTTAATTGACAACAGTAACCAGGACAAAAAAAGAGGATCTCTCTAATGGGGACACACACAGTAATAAAAAACAGGAGTTCTAATGCTTCCATGCTCTATCCAAAACTAAAAAAAACGTTCCCCTTCAGTTATACTTTAAATATTGTAAAGGAATATTTTGTATTCCCATTTATGGTCAATGTGTGGAGCTACAAACTGTTTCTACACATTTTCCAAGCTATCTATGTATGCTTTGTTTAAAAAGTTAGTTGTTTACAGAGCTCAATAGCATAGGCTTATAATTACCCCCTCCCTTCCCCTCCACTGCCTGATCTATTTTGGGGGGGCTCTGACATTAGAAAACAAAGCCTTTTTCCTCTACCAAGATGGCTGACTCCACAAAGGGACACAGTGCAGAACAAGGCATAGTGAGTCAGCAATTGGCAAAAGATCAATTGCAAGAAGACCTGGGGTAATACTGGACATAGAGGTTCCACAGTTGTGGGACTTTATAGGCACTTCAAACAACAGATACATTTATGAAAGCAGATATTTATTATGAATCATCAGTAAAAGGCAGGAAACATGAAATATAAATGATGTGAACAAATAAAAATACACAACTGAACAGCAAGATGATGATATAATCTGGTATACTCCACCCAACGCGTTTCAGAGACTATGTCGCTCCTTCATCAGGGGTATAAGAGGTAACCTTGTCTATACTATAACTACATATGTCAGAAACAGTATAAATTCACCATGGATACATAGAGCAGTTGGTAGATCTCACACGTACAGTCATTCATTGGTGTATCAAAGAACATTCCATGTTTGCTTTAAAAACTCTCAGAACTTTCTGCTTTTCCACCCAAGCTTGGAGGCAACGTATGTTCTACTGGATAGAAGAGCCAATTGTAAAGAGGAGCATCCAAATTGTACTACACTCAACCTGGAAACACCAGGGGGCACTGAGGCCTGGCAAACAGGGTCCTAAAATAAAAGACAGTATTGAATAGTATTTGGATACTGGGGGTTCTAGCATGTGTATATGAAGAACATATATAAAAAGTTGAATATAGACAGGCCTACCTGCTCCTATGGACCCATTATGGAATGGCAGACCTCACATTGAGTAGTAATATGAGTATGGGCTCGAAGGAAAAACAAGTAGATATGTATACATCTGCATATATATCTATGCACGCTTGTGCAGGTTATACGTGTGTTGTAAAGATATAGGAAATAATTGCAAGGAAGATGCATATATAAATGTGTATGCCTCAAATCAGATATATACAGTGCCTTGAAAAAGTATTCATACCCCTTGAAATTTTCTACATTTTGTCATGATACAACCAAAAACGTTAATGTATTTTATTGGGATTTTATGTGATAGACCAACACAAAGTGGCACATAATTATGAAGTGGAAGGAAAATGATAAATGGTTTTCAAAATTTTTTACAAATAAATATGTGAAAAGTGTAGCATGCATTTGTATTCAGCCCCCTTTACTCTGATACCCTAACTAAAATCTAGTGGAACCAATTGCCTTCAGAATTCACCTAATTAGTAAATAGAATCTACCTGTGTGTAATTTAATCTGAGTATAAATACAGCTGTTTTGTGAAGCCCTCAGAGGTTTCTTAGAGAACCTTAGTGAACAAACAACATCATGAAGGCCAAGGAATTCACCAGATAGGTCAGGGATAAAGTTGTGGAGATGTTTAAAGCAGGGTTAGGTTATAAAATAAATATCCCAAGCTTTGAACATCTCACAGAGCACTGTTCAATCTATCATTCGAAAATGGAAAGAGTATGGCACAACTGCAAACCTACCAAGACATGGCCATCCACCTAAACTGACAGTCTGGGCAAGGAGAGCATTAATCAGAGAAGCAGCCAAGAGTTCCATTGTAATTCTGGAGGAGCTGCAGAGATCCACAGCTCAGGTGGGAGAATCTGTCCACAGGACAACTCTTAGTCGTGCACTCCACAAATCTGGCCTTTATGAAAGAGTGGCAAGATGAAAGCCATTGTTGAAAGAAAGCCATAAGAAGTCCCATTTGCAGTTTGCAAGAACCCATGTGGGGGACACAGCCAACATGTTGAAGAAGTTAGAAATAAAATAGGATTGGCTGCACTCCCATTGAAAAAATATAACAAAGTTCCTTTATTCAATAGTATAAAAGCACAAAACAGGTACAGGTAGAGGAAGGTCAAGTTGGTAGACGTGTTTCACGCCCTATGAGGGCTTTATCAATACCATTAATATATAGTATGGTAAACCCATTACCATAATTTGGTATTGATAAAGCACTCATAGAGTGTGAAACGCATCTACCTACTTGACGTTCCTCTACCTGTACCTGTTTTGTGCTTTTATACTGTTGAATAAAGGAACTTTGTTATATTTTTTCAATGGGAGTGCAGCCAGTGACAGGGCTTGCACCCCACCTCATCCTTTGGTTCCTGGATCTAGTAGCTGATATGGCTCACCTGTGAGCAGCGGTATGTTCAACTATGTTGAAGAAGGTCCAGGTGCTCTGGTCAGATGAGACCAAAAATTAACTTTTTGGCCTAAACAAAACATTATGTGTGGCGGCAAAACTAACACTGCACATCATCCTGAACACACCATCCCCACCATGAAACATGGTGGTGGCAGCATCATGTTGTGAGGATGCTTTTCTTCAGCAGGGACAGGGAAGCTGGTTAGAGTTGATGGAAGGATGGATGGAGCCAAATACAGGGCTATCTTAGAAAGAAACCTGTGAGAGTCTGCAAAAGACTTGAGACCGGGGCAGAGATTCACCTTCCAGCAGGACAACAACCCTAAACATACAGCCAGAGCTACAATGGTATGGTTTAGGTCAAAGCATATTCATGTGTTAGAATGGCCCAGTCAAAGTCCAGACCTAAATCCAATTAAGAATCTGCGGCAATACTTGAAAATTGCTGATCACAGATGCTCTCCATCCAATCTGACAGATCTTGAGATATTTTGCAAAGAAGAATGGGCAAAAATGTCACTGTCCAAATGTGCAAAGCTGGTAGAGACTTCCCCAAAAAGACTTGCAGCTGTAATTGCAGAGAAAGGTGGTTCTACAAAGTATTGACTCAGGGGGCTGAATACAAATGCACGCCACACTTTTAAGATATTAATTGCTAAACAATTTTGAAAAACATTTATCATTTTCCTTCCACTTCACAATTATGTGCCACTTTGTGTTGGTCTATCACATAAAATCCCAATAAAATACATTTATGTTTTTGGTTGTAACATGACAAAATGTGGAAAATTTCAAGGGGTATGAATACTTTTTTAAGGCTGTATGTGTAGGGTGGCAACAGTTCAATGTTTCTGTGGATGTATACAAAATACATAGAGTCTGACCAGTACCATATAGATCTTTTTAAAAGGATTATAAGATGACAATGATTTGCAGAGACAGTGTTGTAGAGTCTAGGCATGTAAAATGCTATAGATAGCAAGTGAAATAAGAAAATAAAGCTAGAGCTATGGTGGAAATATTTTTTTTTCTTTACTGGCAATATTGGTGACTAGTCCTTTGCCCTTTGCTTGCCTTTTTTTGTGCACAGCTTCCACAGGTCCTCTTTGAATAGTGAGACATGATTATTCATATAGCTATCGGTGCTTAAACATGTGCATAAAAGGGGCTACCAAAGACTTATCCTTATGTGTGGCAGTCTGATCTGTAACTATATTAATGTTGAGGACAAATCTGGCATATATGGACAATCCACAGGATGACAAGAAGTGCCCATCATTTTTGTAAAAATATGATATGAATGGTTCAAGAGCTCCATACATAGAGCGTTATCTAATATGGTCCAGATTGCCACCGGAAATCACAGAAGATTCCAAATATGCATTCCTTGGTGACTCTTACAGTGCCTTTCCTATGTTAACAAATGTTTGTGGCTCCTATGTTCATAGTACTTTTCATAGATCAAGTATGTATAGGGTAAATGTAATGGACATAACATTTCTTTATGTGTTATGCTTGTGTTCCAACACTGAAACAAACAAAGTAAAAGTAATATAACAGGGGGCATCCCACCACCCCACAAAACGCGGCTGTCCCATAACAACTATGGAGAAGTGTAAGTCATCTAAATGTCAGTCATTTTTGACAGTGTTGTAAGTGAAAACGATATGTTGGTTTTATTTGAATGCTGGTTTGGATTAGTATTGGTTTGATTTACACAGTGAGAGAACAAAAGTGCAGTTCATGTTGACAGTAACATTTATTGCTATTGTTATCTGTAGTAAAATGAAATATGATTATTTTGTAAAGTGAAAAGTACCTAATACTTTACTTTGGTAATGAATGCTTACCTGCATGCTTACATGGGCTAACAATTGCTTAAAAGCTTATACTGTGTATATTGGTTTACTGTTAAATATATAAAGTATATATAATATCTAAAATAAACTTAAAGTCAAAAAAGTACCCAATACTTTGTTTTTGATTCCCTGACTTAACTCCAGGAAAATAATAAAATGACATATGATCATATGTATGTTTAGCGATTATTTAAAAACAAACATATTTTTTAAAGTTTAACCACTTAAGGACCGGAAGAATTTCCAGCTTTAGGACCGGAGCCCTTTTTGCGATTCGGCACTGCGTCGCTTTAACTGAAAATTGCGCAGTCGTGCGATGTTGTACCCAAACGAAATTTGCGTCCTTTTTTTCCCACAAATAGAGCTTTCTTTTGGTGGTATTTGATCACCGCTGCGTCATTTCTGATCGCCGCTATAAACAAAAGAAGAGCGACAATTTTGCAAAAAAACCCAAATTTCTTACTTTTTGCTAAAATACAAATCCAAAAAAAAAATATAAAAAAACATTTTTTTTCATCGGTTTTGGCCGATTCATATTCTTCCTCATATTTGTGATAAAAAAATCGCAATCAGCGTTTATTGATTGGTTTGCACAAAAGTGGCCGCGTTTACGGATGATGAGAATTCATTTCTGGGGTTTTTATTTTTTTTTTACTAGTAATGGCGGCGATCTGCGATTTTTAGCGGTACTGCGATATTTCAGCGGACATGTCGGAACATTTTGACACTTTTTTGGGACCATTGGCATTTATACAGCGATCAGTGCTATAAAAATGCACTGATTACTGTGCAAATGCCATTGGCAGTGAAGGGGTTAACCTGCAGGGGGCGCTCTAAGGGTTAACTGTGTTCCCTGGGCGTGTTCTAACTGTGGGGGGACTGCCCTAGCTGGGGAAGGGAAGTGATCACACCTTCCGTGTAGAGGAAGGCTGTGATCACAGCCCTTCCCCCTCTCACAGAACGGAGGTCCGTGTTTACTTACACGGACCTCCTTTCTTTCACTCCGGGGGGGGGCATCGCGGGTGGCCGGCGGAGATCGAATCCGCCGCACCCGCTTCCTGGCCCTCCCCGGACACAGTGACTCACTGGGCTCGATCTTGCGGCCGCCGTCATATGACGGCAATCCGCGCTATCGAGCCACACTGTCGCCGTCAATTGCCGATCAGCCGTCGGCAAGCGGTTAAAGGAGTTGTAAAGTCTCAGGGTTCTTCACCTTAATATATTCTATGCATTAAGGTGAAAAACCTTCTGTGCTGCAGCTGCCCCCCAGAGCCCCCAATTTTCTTACTTGAGCCCACTTGTTCCAGCGATTAGCAGGAGCCCAGCAGCTCCAGCTGCTGTCTCGGGTCCTCATTGGATAGATTGATAGCAGTGAGAGCCATGGGCTCCCACTGCTGTCAATCAAATCCAGTGACAAGGGAGGCGGGGCCGAGTCCTGCTGTCTGTGATTGGACACGATTGCTGCGCCGCATGCCCCGGCGGGAGCGAGATTGCAGCGAGACTGGATGTCATGATATGCCGTCATCCTAGAATGAGAGACGAGGCAGTTTGTCAGCATGTTGGCAGCCCTGATTCGCCACCAGCTCCCTCCAAGCTGGCCAAGGGTGCTGCCCTACTTCTTCTACAGATAAGGTAAACATACATCTGTAAATGGCAGAAACTCCACCATATTAGGGGAGATTGGTGCGCAAGATCTGGTGCAGCTCTGCATAGAAACCAATCAGCTTCCAGGCTTTATTGTTAAAGCTTAATTGAAGAAGCTGAAGTTAGAAAATGTTTAGCAAAAACGGTGGCTCGATGCCTAAGAGTCACACTTGCTTTGACTTTAACACACATTAAAGTGCCACTTCAACATGCTTTTTTGATGTGTTTTGGATCTTTTGGTGGTGCTTCGATGATGCTTCAGTGGTGCTTTGGTGATGCTTCAGCGGGGCATCGATGATGCTTTGGTTGTGCCTCGATGATGCTTGAGTGGTGCTTTTTTGATGCTTGGGTGGTGCTTCGATGATGCTTTGGTGGTGCTGAGGTAACAGGATAACACTCTGTACAGCCACTTCTTCAAGGTCCCACTACAGGCCATCAGTACAGTTCAATTCAGTACAGACAACTTTGAACTCAGAAAGTCCCGCCATCTCTGCCACTTACTCTCCACTGTGAGTCTCCCTACCATGGGCCCTATCACAGTCTCTTGTCAACCTAGCCCCAAAGGGAACTCTGATTTTCAAACTAAAAACCTACATATTGTAAGTCAGGGGTGACCTGTTCTCATACTCGCATCTGACTAGGGCTCCTCCACCCACTCTGTCTCATAAAGGGGTACAGACCAACTACATCCAGAGGAGGAACCTTACTAAAAAGGGGTACTAACGTCTACAAGCAGGCTCATCGCAAATAACTGACCAAAGAAGCTGAACTAGCTCTTTTTTTTTTCCCGTAGTCACCCATTAGCTATGGAAGAATAGGCCAGGGGATGGGGCAAATTCTGAAACAAATAAGTAATAATTGGACTGCTGCCCTAAATGGAGATTCTCCCATTATTCTGACCTTCATTTAGGGACATCTCCTAAGAGTTACATGACTTCCTGCACCCCATTCAGACCTGTGATCACAACTCCATTCAGATGCCTTCTAGCACTGGCTTCAATTACAGTACTAATAGGAATCAATCACGGGCCAATGAAAATGAAAGACTTCTAACAAACAGATCACAAGGGCTGAAACTGAGAAAATGTGAAAAAGGCAACATATTTGATTTTTGATCATCATTGCTGCTGTTTAGGTAGTAAAAACACTCCTTACATTGATTCTTCTGTGCTTAAGGGAATTTCATGTATACATTCAATTTATTTGTGGCTAAGTGGTTGGCACTTCTGCCTAGCAGCACTAGGGTCGTTGGTTTGAATCCCAACTACAGCACTACCTGCATGGAGTTTGTATGTTCTTCCTGAGCCAATGTGGATTTCCTCCGGGTATTCTGGTCTTCTCCCACACTTCAAAGACATGCTGATATGTTAACTGGCTCCTGTCCAAATTGGCTGTTGTATGTGTACTGTATATCAGGGACCATAGATTGTAAGCTCCTTGAGTGTAGGGACAGATGTGAATGTACAATATACGTATATGTAAAGTGCTGCCTAAATTGTCAATGCTACATAAGTAAATATCTGTAATAAATAAATGTAATGCATTTCAAGAGATGTAACTGTTTTTCTAAACAGAATCATGAAAGTGGGGATGAAAAGTCATTTAAAATAAAGATACCTTACCTGCCTAATAAACAGACCCTAACCACAAGGTAACTTGTACAACATGTTTATAATGATATATATAATGTTTATAAGGATCATCTGGTGAATCACCCGGGCTCTTCCCTTAACTTTAATGATGCCAGCAGAGCACTCATGTGGA
Organism: Glandirana rugosa; assembly: GCA_018402905.1. NCBI lineage: Eukaryota > Metazoa > Chordata > Amphibia > Anura > Ranidae > Glandirana > Glandirana rugosa. Next base: position 2,194,831 of record BLSH010334420.1, on the reverse strand, counting down.
ATGACTTGAAGATCAAACGGTTTATTTATTAATATGGTGGACATAGTATGCATGTGTGATGACCTGTAGACACTTTGACTGAGGGCCTTTACACACAGAGGTCAAGTGTATGAGCAATGCATTGAGCTCATTGTTATATACACCTGAGCAGGCTTCAAAGTGTCTGCTTTGTGCGGTCTTAGGAAGGCTTAAAGTATAACTAAAGTTAAATCTTTTACATTTTGAATAGAGTATAAAAGGGTTAGAACATCTGTCAGGTTTTTATTATTGTCCTGGTCCGGGAGATTCACCCACTTTATTATTCATGTTTACCAATATCACCGAAAATGAAAGAAAATCCCAAATTGTGGGCTGTAACCAGAACAGGAATAGAAAGGAAATCTTACAATGAGCAATGGTGCCTCTGGTGATAATCACTTTGGAGAGATTTCCTCTCACTTCCTGTTTTGGCTATGGGGCAGGAAGTGAAGGGAAATCTGACTAATTGGACACAGATGACAAAAAAAAAAGCTGACAAGGTTATAACACCCCCTCCCCCTTCACTCTATCCAAAATGAAAAAAAAAATTGCCTTTAGTTCTACTTGACGTTCTTCATGGCTCTGCTGATGGATTTAATGTAGCATGTATTGAGCACTGGTTTTTACCCAGCGCCAGTTATACAAAATAAGTAGCTGAGGGCAGATTTCAAGTATGCAGCTCCTACTCAAAAAAAAGAGTAACATACCTATTATTCAAAGCTGAACTCCAAGTAAGTCTAAAATACCAATTACTAATGTTAATTAAAACAGCTAATGTATATTTGAAATACCAAAATAAACTCTCAAGGTTTTATGCATTAAGGGTTAAAAACCTTCTGTGCTGCAGCAGCTCCCCAGAGCCCCCCTTTTTCTCATCTGACCCCTATCGCCCCAGCGTCGAGGATGAGCACAGCAGCTCCAGCCCCTGGCTCGGGTCCTCATTGGATAGATTGATAGCAGCGGGAGCCATTGGCTCCCGCTGCTGTCAATCAAATCCAGTCATATGGGAGCCGGGGGGTGAGGCGGAATCCTGCTGTCCGTGTCAATGGATGAAGCAGCAGTACTCGGGAGCGCGCCCGCACAACTGAGCCCATGGAAAGCGGCTCTCTGAGGGGGCACCCAATAAAGAGGAGGAGCACCACCGGGGGACCCCAGAAAAACAGGATCAGGGCCACTCTGTGCAAAACCCTTGCAAAGAGCAGCTAAGTATGAACCTTTACAATCACCTTTAGGCTGGGTTCACACTATCCGACACAGAAACGGTCAGACTTTTGATCCTACTTTGCCCTGCAACATCGGTCCTACTCCTGTCCTACTTCCATCCGACTTGAATGAACAAAGATAAGATTTTGCTCCGACTTTGAGATAGTGGTTTGTCCTTTGACCAATCAAAACAATCTCAGTGTGAGATAAATTCCTTTTACTGCTGCTGTAATCACCAAGTCGGATGTCACAAGTCGGATAGTTAGAACAAGGATCCGACTTTCATCCTACTTCAATGATATTCAATGGGCTGAAGTAGGACCAAAGTCGGACTAAAGTAGTACAGGAACCTTTTTCAAAGTCGGACCGACTTGTGTCGGACCAGTTAAGACGGCTCTCATAGGGAAACATTGATTTAATGCGACTTGTGCTCACAATGCCGGTCCGTTTGTCGGACAAGTGTGAACCCAGCCTAAGAGCTAATTATGCATATACTGATTAGAGGAGAGAGTAGAAAGAGCACAGCATGATTTAATGAGGATGCTATTGCTCCTTCATTGTCCAATCACCAGGCTGGGGGCGTGTTTTGATCACGTTGTGCTGTAGTAATGGGAGCTGACCTTCTGGCTGTGCTGTCTGACTGGGGTGCCTGGATCATCAACCTGCCACCACAGAAGTAAAAATCCTTTGGCAGGAAAAACAGTTCCCACATATTGCAGGTATTTAAAGTGTGCATATAGGAACTTGTCTGGAGTTCAGCTTTAGGCGATTTCTACATAGATGTTTATTTTAGTATTATATTATGACCACATAAAGCAGGATGTATCTGAAGTAGTCATGAAATAATTTGCAATACACATTCTAATAATGATCTATTGATGGCAAAGAATGCATGGGAAGTGAGCAGGGAGCAGAGGCACAGCACTTCTCATACTGGCACAAACTCATTCAATGCAGAAAATCAGGCAAAGTTTTCAGACCAGTCCAGTCTATCTCTCCCCAGGATTGGTAAGCTAGAGGTGTTTGGTGGTGCCCCAAAATATGACGCTGTCAACCTTTTCTGCCTACAATGGCACCTGTCATCCCATGTGTATGGGTACCTTTGTTAAAAAAGTAAACATTACGTGGGGGCACAAAATAATTAGGGGGGCAACATTCATGCTTCTGAGACATCAGAAGGACATAAAAGTGTTTTTGTTAATATTACATTGTGCCAACCTGCTCCAGACAAATGTGGGACCACCAGTGAAGCTCTTGGCAATTAAAACACTCATTCTGAGCCTGGTTGCAAAAGAAATTCCCACATCCAAAAAGGAATTTGATGTATGTGCCAAACATAGCTGCAGCTTTAAGCTGTTAATTACATGGGCAGCTTTCATTAGAAGGGTGAAGGATGTGCCAGGGGATCGTGATATACTTTATGCCAACTTCAACATGAGCAGCTTGATTAGTATTCCAACAGCATGTTAAACACAGGCTGGTCACTCTGGCTTTCATCTGTCAGTGTTTGTGTGCCACATCTAGGTCACATGCCACACAAAAAGCCTGTTACACTCTCTGTTGAACTGCTTAAATAGCAGTCTTACTTTTAAGGGAAATGTACAGAATTTTTAGATTTTTCCTTTATTTATAAGGATCATGAAAAAAATACAAATAATGTATAAATACAAAATAATTTTGCTTTATTTTGGTCACGTAAACATGAAATATTGCATATGAATATTTTTAACTACTCTTCCAATTGCAGCCTGTAGGTGGAGCTACTGGTTCCTTTGCACATGTTTATCAGGTAGTCCTTAAAGTGATAAAGGCAAAAGGTTTCTACCTTAATGCTTTCTCTGTATCCAGCTCTGTCCCATGTGCATTGCTGCTCCTCTCTTACTGTATTCACAGGAGCCTCTGAGAGCAGTAGGAGTCATTGGCTTCTGCTGCAAATCCTGTGAGGAGGGAGCAAGGGGCGTGGCCGAGCTACGCTGTGTGTGTCTATGGACGTATGCAGCCTGACTCAGAAGTACCCAAGCCGGCTGGTGAGGGGGCACTCAGAGAAAAGGAAGAGCAGGGTCTCGAAAATGGGAGACAAGGGAACACACTGTGCAGTACCATTGTACAGAGCAAGTAAGCATAATATGTTTTTTATTTTATTTAAAAATAAATTATCTTTACAACCACTTTAAAGAGGAAGTAAACCTTCCTGAATACTTTGTACCTATAGGTAAGCCTAGAATAAGGCTAACCTATATGTACTGTAAATATCTCCTAAACGTGCACCGTTTAGGAGATATTTACTTTATACTGTGTCGATGATGTCATTGGCGCCTACGCTCTGTTTTAGTTGATGTGGTACTGCTACTGGGTACTAAGTATTGCTTTCATGGATCTTCTGGGACATTGCATGCTTTGTACACTTAACCTAGTGTGTCAGAGTTTTTAAAACCACTTCCCGCCTGGCCTATAGGCAAATGATGTCCTCGTCTTTGTCTGGTAATGTCTCAATGATGCCAGCTGAAGGCATCAATGAGATATCGTTCTTTTCAGCTGGCGATTCCCTACACAGTAAGAATGATCACAGTGGCTGTCCAGCCACTTGACCGTTCTTACAGGCAGTGGGAGTGGACGTCCCGCCGCCCTCCGGTGCCTCTACCGACTCACTTAAGCAATCGGTGAGCCGTAGACCAGAACCGCTGCGGCCGGAAGGAAGTACCACAGAGATCCAAGGAATAGATGGTCCCCAGTCATCTCTATGGCTCTGTGTGTGACGTCAAAAGTAAACAAAGTTTCTGGCTAGAAATCATCAGATCGTTCATTTTTTTTTTAGCTGATGATTTCCAGCTTGGAGGAGAGGTGTGGGGTCTTATAGACCCCACATCTCTCCATAAAGAGTACCTGTCATGCAGTATTCCTCTTACAAGGGATGTTTACATTCCTTGTAATAGGAATAAAAGTGATCAAGATTTTTTTTAAAGGGAAAGTGTAAAAAAAAAATTAAAAAAAATAAAATAAACAATAAAAAAAAAATGAAAGCGCCCCCGTCCCCACGAGCTGGCACGCAGAAGCGAACGCATACGTAAGTAGCGTACGCATATGTAAACAGCGTACGCATATGTAAACGACGTTCAAACCACACATGTGAGGTATCGCTGCGAATGTTAGAGTGAGAGAAATGATTCTAGCACTAGACCTCCTCTGTAACTTTAAACATGCACCCTGTAAAAAATTTTAAACCGTCGCCTATGGGGATTTTTAAATACTGAAGTTTGCATTCCACGAGTGTGCGCAATTTCAAAGCTTGACATGTGGGGTATCTATTTACTCTGCCTAACATCCACTTTCACATTATGCAAATATATTGGGCTAACTTTTTTTTTTTAATGCGTTTGAAAAATGACTGCACAAATACCGTGCGAGATAAAAAGTTACAATGACCTCCATTTTATTCCCTAGGGTGTCTGTTAAAAAAAATACATAATATTTGGGGGTTCTGAGTAATTTTCTAGCAAAAAAAATGATGATTTTACATGTAGGAGCGAAGTGCCAGAATAGGCCCGTTATGGAAGAGGTTAAAGAGGTCAAGGCACAGAACAGAGGACCCATCCTAACCAGCAGCTCCTATGGGGGTAGTGTTACATTATAAAATAAATATGTATGCTGTCACCATAGAACTGCTTTGTAAATGCCACCCTTAGGATGTGATGCTCCTGTCAGCTCCATCCACTTGTTGCTCAAAAAAGCTGGAGTCCAGAGTTAATTTATTAAATATCAAGTGGTCCAGTTTACAGCAGAAAGCTAACGTTTCAGCTTACAAAGCCCTGTGGATTAATTATGAACCCTTATGACGTGGTGATCATTGTCCATGCTCTCGACTTATTATTACAATGTAAAAAGAATTTGTGGGTACAGTTATTAAACTGGCCAATTTAAATCAGAATGTGGGTAGAATAATTCCTTCTCTCTGTGTGCTACATGACAAAGACATAAGGACATAGGGATATGTGCTGGGTAAAAGACGGATGAAGATAAAAATCAAATCCAGGCAGTTCTTCTGCAGGTAGCTTGGTGTGGAATTGGTATGCTTAACCTTCATCTCACATCACATTCCATAAATACTGCCCTGGCAGAAACACATTCCAGCCTGCCTGTGAATGATCATGTAAGCAAGGTTAATAATGGATCTTAATATTACTTGGCTGATAAATTCTGGCACTGTAATTACACTGTATATGGCAATAATATAATTATGCAATCAAATTTAAAATAATGCTTTAATTACTGGGCCAAGTCAGAACTAATTAATGGAAATTAGTTTGCTTTGTAACATTTTCAGTCTGCAACTGCGATGTTCCGCTATGAGTTTTTTATATTTTCTTTCCCTTTACAATTCCTTCCTTTCACTGACTGCACCAAGACCAAATCTCAATATAGCTAACAAAGGCTGTAGCCTATGGTGTCATGGCTGTCAGGGGTGGCATACAATCCCCTGCCCTCCACATATTACTGTTACAAAAGGTGAGTACAGATCGTTTCAGCAGGGATCAGACAAATTTCAGTCTGTGTGTGGCCCTCCCTGTCCAACAGAAGTGGTTCGTAGAGTCTCCAAACTGGGAAACAAGTCCAGTATACCCAGCTTAACACATTTTAATGTGGAAACAATTTTCTGGTGTTGCTTGCCAGATCAGTCTGGTTTGATCCTGATATTGATTCCCTTGTTCAGTTTGTACATTTTTATTGGTGGAAAAGTGTGCTGTGTACTTACAGTTTACTTGCACTGGGATGGTATTTCTAAATCCAAATCCCTAGCAGATCGGGGTTTGACCAGTCTTCTAGTCTTCTCAGTTGGAGTATCCCACTATTCCCTTCTCCCATCGAAATTCCACAATAAATATCAAAAACACAAATACCCTGGACTGTTTATGGAGTACCAAGCAAGCAGGAGTAAATGGGGATATGTGCAAACTCCTAGCAACTAGCTGCAGGTAATCAGAGGGAGGCCTAAGAAGTCAACACACAGCAAGTGATACGGGGACAGTGCTACATTATCAAGACATTTTAGAGTTGTCTTCATCTAGAGCAGATGTCTCCAAACTGCGGCCGTGGGCCAAATGTGGCCCTCTGCTTACCTATATCCGGCCCTCAGAGCACAATTCAATAGGGTAGTATTCCCCCACTGACACCAGAGATGAGGAAATAATTTTCCCACTGACACCAGTAATGGGGTGATGGGGCACTATTCCTCACACTGAGAGCAATGATGTCATATCTTTACTCCCACTGACCACCCAGCCTATGGTATTGTTTAGCCCCACTGATGCCAGGGCATTTTCAACTCCTACCGGCCACATTCCAGCCCTCTTTAAGTTTCAAGGGCAGAAAACCGGCCCTTTGTTTTGAAAGATTGGAGACCCCTGATCTAGAGCAAGAGATGAAGGGAAATATTCCAAAGAGGACAAATGTACTGGCCACAACTGTCTAAGTTAGTAATGCCCCTCACTTTTGGAGATGTCCTCTCACTGACAGCTTCATCCGCAAGACAGAAAGTGAAGAGATATTTCTCCAGCATTAACCTTTCTGTAAAAAATGACCTGATAGGGGGATTCTAAAGCAAAAAGATTTGTAAAAGTAACAAAATCAATGAATCTCAACAAGAAATATTCAAAAGCTACCTACAAACAGTTTAAATCTCCTGGCTGGTGTCGGGCTTTAAATATAAAAAAAAATCAGCTCTTCTTGCAATACTAATCCACAATTTCGGTGATGTTCCCCACAGAAAGGTCCAGCATAACCCATCTTCTGTGTTGAATATCGCCCAGTGCCATTTAACCCACTTACTGTAAGCCTAGGCTGTCATCGACCTCCCTATTACAGAAGAAGACAATAGAGAGTGAAGCAATTTGGACCCACCTACCACTGGAGGAACAGGAGGAAGAGGACCAGTGACATGATGTGGCCATACCACAGATCACTGGAAAAAAGGAATGTATATACAATGTTTTTTTTTTCAGGAGGTGTCAAATAAGGAGGGGGTGGGGGTGTTGGTCTAAGCTAAAGTTCTACTTTAAAGTAAAAAAAACAAGATATTAAAAATGTCTTTGTGTAATATAAGAGTAAATACTGTCAAAAATACTAGTACATCGTCAGTATAGATAGCCATTTCACATGGATGGTCATTTTATTTGAACTGCCTTAATTGTAATTATCTTATGAAGGATAATTCTCTATACCTTTTAGTTAGGTCACATAATTCAATTCTTATTAAGAATTTCTTCAGAGGTAGTACAGAGTCAGTTATCTATTAGGTGAACCGCCCTTGTGACCTGACATTTAATGAACCAACTAGCAGGCCAATAAAAGTCAGAAGGAGAAATCACACAAGTGTAATTCACAGTGTCAAAAAAAAGAGAATTCTAAAAAATTAAAGTCAAATATAGATGTTGCATTTGCTGTGCATTTCATTGAATGTTGTCAGCAGGTATTAGAATCGCAATGAATGGAGCAGGATAAAGTTAATAGGACTAATAAAAAAACACCAAAACATTTAGTAGACTTTGATACCTTTAAGGGTAAAGAGGAAAGGATAGTTTATTTAAATGTGCTTTTTGGATTCAGACGTGAGTAGATAATTAATTATTATTGACCTATCTGTGTTTTTGTGAACAGGTAAAAGTCCTCCTTTTTAGGGGGTATATTTGGAGTAGTTTGGTTTATTTCATTTAGTGTGCTTTGCATTTTGGGTTTTTACTTTTTTGTTTGCTTTGCTTTCAGTTGCTTATCATTTTTACCTTACTGTTTTTTTCTACTGCCTTTGTTTTTTTGTGATATAAAATGTAAAATAATGAGGCCGATGAGAGGTAATTTTTATCACAACAAAACTTGTCCAGGATAACTGAAAGAAGCATGTGTAACTTCAGTAGCCTTTAAGGCCTCATACACACGGGCGTATATAAAAAAATAAACAAAACGTCGGACCCGACGTCAAGGAAAAAAAGGCGAAGTTTTTCGGCGTTATGTATTGACGTTTTTCGGCGTTAGTGTGCGTCGGCGTCAATAGGCGTTTTTTAAAACAAAATCATCCCTCTGCTATTTTTCAACCTAAAAACGTCGGCGTCAAAAAACGCCGGAAAACGCCGGTATAATAATAGGTGGCATATGGTGGCATATGTTGGCGTTTCTTGGCATATTGTGGCGTCGGCGTCAAAAAACGTCAAAATGTTACAGCCTCAGAACGCGATGGCCATGGGTTCTACTTTCTGCTCACTAACGCCGACGCCACCTACAGCTCAGAAACGCCGACGTTTTTATGGGGCCATTGACTAACATGGAGAGCTGCAAAAAACGCCAGAAAACGCCGGCGTCAAAAAACGTCCGTGTGTATGAGGCCTTAAAGCCATTTGTGCTCTTAAAAATCACCCTACCCCCCCCCCCCATTGACTCCAATACATTACTCCAAAATGGCAAAGTTGTGACAAAGTCTTGGATGGGGTAATACAAGTCTGCTAATCCCTTACTAGTGGAGGGTAACAGGCACCACAGTATATAGTAGATGATGCTATAATCATATATGAAAACAATTAATCATCACAGGTCTTCAGTAATGAGTACTATTGACCAGAATATATCTTATCTATGTCAGAGCATTAAAACTTTATGATGCTGGACAAAAATCAATAAAGTTTTCTTCTAAGCATCGTGTGAGAACAGTCAATGTGTATTGATTGTAACAGTAGTGTAACAGCAGAATATAAAAAGTACATGGCTTCTTTATTATTTTATAAAGCTTGTTTAAAGAATAATGTGATGTGCAACTAATCATGCAAATATGTGTTTCTTTTGAACATGTACAGTATGTATGAGAAGGTTCCTTAGATTTTAGTGTGTCCATTATAAGGTAACAGGTTTACCTTTATTATTTGTATAATATTTATTTCTATTGACAAAAAAGTATACATTAAAGAGTATAAACCATGAAAGATAGACACAGACTAGAATGTAACTGCAATTATTGCACTAATCTCAAATAAAATGAGGCCATGTGCACATGTGCACCTAAATTAATTATGTGAGGAATAATTTAGAAGGCAATAAAGGTATATAATAAAGTTATAGCATATATCCAAGCGATAACGCCATGTGTGAATCATAGAAAGTCCTCCTGGGTGACCATGTACAAAACAAAAATTACTTTGTATATGTGCTCCGCCAAACACTTACACTCCTCTCCACCTATGTACCACACATCAAGGCTTACTGGAGATATATGACCTCCAGTGGGGGTCAAAATGTGCCTGATAGTCTTATCAGTAGCCAATATGGGCATAGAATTTCACCACATCTCTTCACAACTCCCCTCCAAGGGTCATATTTACATATAGAGAAAAAAGGAAGAGCCTCCGCCCCACATAGTATGAAATCTGATGGCAACATTTATTTCAAAAATGGTTAAAACAACGCACATAGGATGAATAGGATGATAATTCCAAGATCTGACTTTTTGCGTGGTGACGTCACGGTGCCCGACTCCGCTCAACTCTAGAAACAGACTGTTAAGTGGAACATTGTTTAAGGATTAACATTACATATCCCTATTATCTGTCATATATGTTATTTGTATATGTACAATTATAGATGAGTTAATAGAAGCATAACACATAGTCATGTTTCACACAGGATAAGTATACCAGCAATTCAAAATAAGAGTCATCAGGGACCTGTCCAAGGAACATGTCTCTCACTGACCACCATAAGACAATCAAGCAGAGGATAAGAAAGCAGTGAGGAATTAGAACCACTGTCAGGTTTTTACTTTCTCTAATTGTCCTGATTACCAATATCACTCTGGATGAAAGTGAAAGTAGATCCAAAATTTTGAATTGCCACTCCAAAATTTTGAATTGCCACTAGAACAAAAATCGTGGCAAAATCTTCTAATGAGGACACTTGTTGCCAGTGTAGCACCCTCTAGTGTGCTAGAAGTTAGTGCAGGCCAAGATATACTTTGACTCACACTTAAGCCAGTGAATCTTAATTGGGTCAGGGTTTATTAGAGGTCAGGGCTGGATGACTCATCTCAGCAGCTCTCTGGTGCCTCCCCCTGTTTCCAGAGTGTCGGAGAACATTCTGGAAGATAATGGGCACAGGCTAAGAGGGGCTGCTTAGCATATTTAGAGGTCTCTGGCCAATCCCCAGGAGTGGGCCTGGCAGGAAGCCTTCAAATATTGATGAACCATGCCAGCAGGGGCATTCAGGAGATGGAGATACAGTGTTGAGGAGGCTGTCGGTGGTTCTCAGAGGTGCCCCCTACTCTGGGAGGGGGGTTCCCTGCCTTGAACCGGGGCTCAGGTGCTGGAAGGTCCCTTCTACAACACACAGGAGGAGGCTTTCCTGGAGGCATGGGAGCTAGAGAGGACAGAAGGAGTAGATCAGCATTGCTGAGGAGTGAGGATTAACAAGGGGGGAGACTGCCACATGTAGCCAGTCTCCCTGAAGACAGAGGTGTGCTTAAGTCTTCATCCTTCCTTGGGAGATCTCCTAAGAGTCAGCTGGGTGGGCTGGAGAAGAGTCAGCCTGGAGGATTGGTGAGGAGAGTTAGCATGGGGGGGCTAGTGAAAGGGGCAGCTGCAGCCAGGATGGCTAGCATTGCCTGAAGAGGTGGTGCTGGGATGAGTGGCCACATAGGAGATGTGACAAAGTGTTTCACTTTGCTGCACAACAAGGGTCTACAAGTTCCTGCCTGTAAAGGTGTAATGCTACACATCTGACTGGAAGCCTGTCAGATTACTCCATTGTGACTCAGCTGGAACAAGAAAGTGTGCAGAAAACTGTATATAGACTGTATATAGGAAGATGTCCCTGAAGTTGTTGTTGGAGTTTTGTTGAAGTCAAGTGGACATCCCATAAACTCCCATCCCTTCCAAGTTATTAACCCTCAATAAATAACAAAAAAAAAAAAAGTCACAGACTGTTCTCTGACTCTGGGGTACTTGTGAAGATTTGGTGTGCCTGGCTCTGCAGCAGTGGGGGGATCCAAGTTCATCTGTGGCTCCTGCACTACGCCAGGATAACTGTTTAATATGGGATTTCCTTGACATTAGAAAGATATTCTTTAACTTCCTGTTGGGTCTATAGGGCAGGAAGTGAGAGGAATACAACTGAAACACAGATGACAAAGCAAAAAAAAACTACTCAAATCAGAATTAAAAATTAAAAAGTAAGATATACTTTTTTGTTTCTTGCATATAGAGCATTTTGGACTACTCCTTCATAAATAAAAGATCCTGTGGCCAAGCAGCACTACATTGCATAGATGCCAGCTGGCCCAGAATTTCCAGGAAGGCCCACAATGATTTCCCTTTCTGGTCTACCTTGCTGCCAAACACATTTGAACTCAACAAATTTGTCTATACAGGTATTCCTCAACCTTTTTTCAGTCAAGGCACCCTTTAAAATTATGGACAGCCTCGAGGCGCCCCATTCTAAAATGTAAAAAAAACTATAGCTTTGGATAATACAGCAACATCCACCCATAGGACACCCAACGTTAGAGGTGATTTATCCTTCCAAAGCAAATACACTTTTGCACACTGGTACAGACTGGTATTCCAATGTTTCTCTTCTCCCTCAATTTCTCTCCATCAGTCACCTATTGTCACCCCAGTGCTGAGGGAAGGGTCCACGGAAGGGTCAAACAAGGATGCTGTGGAGGCAACAGACATCCTCCTTATTAACTGATGATGTCATTGGTTGTTAGGATGCCAGTGTCTAGAAAGTTGTAATGGTGCAGAATGAAAACCCGTGGCTTTGTATAACTAAAAGGCAGGCTTGATCCACCTGCTGGCTTGTATACAATTTTTGATTGATTTTTAGGCATTTTGCCAAGGCACCCCTGAAGAAACTTCAAGGCACCCCAGGGTGTCTGGGCACCCTGGTTGAAAAAGGCTGGTCTATACCATGTGCATACAGCTGAACACCACTGTTTCTTGGAGTTTGGAAAATGAGACAGTATAATTCCCAACTTTTATTTGTTTTGGATTGTCTCAGTTCCAAAATTTCGCCCACATTTTCCATTGCTGTGACCAGTGGCCTTGGGATAGACAGTAAGAGACGTCACCCCAACAGGGGCACAGCCAGAATTTTTTTTTTGCTAGTAAATAACTGAGAACCCCCAAACATTATATACAGTATCTCACAAAACTGAGTACACCCCTCACATGTTTGTAAATATTTTATTATATCTTTTCATGTGACAACACTGAAAAAATTACACTTTGCTACAATGTAAAGTAGTGAGTGTACAGCTTTTATAACAGTGTCGATTTGCTGTTCCCTCAAAATAACAGCCATTAACTGGTTCCCGACAGGCTCACGTACATTTACTGCTGCAGAGTGGCAGCGTAGCGCAAATCGCTGTATATAAACGGCGATTCGCGCAGGCGCAGCTAGATGGCGGGCGCTTGCTGCCGGAAGCGCGCTCTCATGCCCGCCGCACGCTCCCTGAGTGTGGCCGTCGGTCAGGCAGACTCGATGTCTGCCGGCGACTCGCGATCGCCTAATACAGAAGAAGAGCAGGGAACACCCGGTGTAAACACAGCGGTTCCCCGTTCTGTCAAGCGGCATGACAGTGATCTACTGATCTCTGTCATCGGGATCAGTTAGATCTGTTATGCCCCTGCCAGCCCAGCCTCCACACGGTTAGAACACACATAGGGAAGACAGTTAACCCCTTGATTGCCCCCTGCAGGTTAACCCCTTCCCTGCCATTGACATTTATACAGTAATCAGTGGCTATTTTTATATCTGATATCTGTATAAATGTCAATGGTCCCAAAAAAGTGTCAAAAGTGTCCGACATGTCCGCTGCAATACCGCAGTCCCACTAAAAAAATCACATATCGCCGCCATTACCAGTAAAAAAAATAAAACAAAATAATAAAACGCCATAAATCAATTCTCATGGTTTGTAAACGCGATAACTTTTGAGCAAACCAATCAATAAACGCATATTGCGATTTTATTTACCTAAAATATGTAGAAGAATACATTTTGACCTAAACTGATGAATACATTTTTTTTTGGATGTATTATAGCAAAAAGTAAAAAATGTTGTCTTTTTTTCAAAAGTGTCACTCTTATTTTGTTTATAACGCAAAAAATAAAAACCTCAGAGGTGATCAAATACTACCAAAAGAAAGCTCTATTTGTGGGAAACAAAGGACGTCAATTTTGTTTGGGTACAACATCGCACGGAAAATGGCTAATTGGGCCCAATTTGAACATTTTCACTTAGGGGTGTACTCACTTTTGTTGCCAGCAGTTTAGACATTAATGGCTGTGTGTTGAGTTATTGTAAGGGAACAGCAAATTTACATCATTATACAAGCTGTACACTCACTATACATTGTAGCAAAGTGTGATTTCTTCATTGTTGTCACATGAAAAGATATAATCAAATATTTACAAAAATGTGAGGGGTGTACTCACTTTTGTGAGACACTGTATATATTTTTAGCAGAGACCCTAGAGAATAAAACGGTGATAGTTGCAATTTTTTATGTCACACGGTTTTTCAAATGCAATTTTTTTGGAATATATACACTTTGATGAATTTTAATGCAAAAAAACACAATATATAACCCAATTTTTTGGTAAAGTATGAATTATGATTTTACATAGATTAAATATATATATAGTATATCACAAAAGTGAATACACCCCTCACATTTTTGTAAATATTTTATTCTATCTTTTCATGTGACAACACTGAAGAAATGACACTTTGCTACAATGTAAAGTAGTGAGTGTACAGCTTGTATAACAGTGTAAATTTGCTGTCCCCTCAAAATAACTCAACACACAGCCATTAATGTCTAAACCTCTGGCAACAAAAGTGAGTACACCCCTAAGTGAAACTGTCCAAATTGGGCCCAATTAGCCATTTTCCCTCCCCGGTGTCATGTGACTCGCTAGTGTTACAAGGTCTCAGGTGTGAATGGGGAGCATGTGTGTTAAATTTGGTGTTATCGCTCTCACTCTCTCATACTGGTCACTGGAAGTTCAACATGGCACCTCATGGCAAAGAACTCTCTGAGGATCTGAAAAAAAAGAATTCTTGCTCTACATAAAGATGGCCTAGGCTATAAGAAGATTGCCAAGAACCTGAAACTGAGCTGCAGCACTGTGGCCAAGACCATACAGGACAGGTTTTACTCAGAACAGGCCTCGCCATGGTCAACCAAAGAAGTTGAGTGCACGTGCTCAGTGCCATATCCAGAGGTTGTCTTTGGGAAATAGACGTATGAGTGCTGTCAGCATTGCTGCAGAGGTTGAAGGGGTAGGGGTCAGCCTGTCAGTGCTCAGACCATACGCCGCACACTGTATCAAATTGGTCTGCATGGCTGTCATCCCAGAAGTAAGCCTCTTCTAAAGATGATGCACAAGAAAGCCCACAAACAATTTGCTGAAGACAAGCAGACTAAGGACATGGATTACTGGAACCCTGTCCTGTGGTCTGATTTGACCAAGATAAACTTATTTGGTTCAGATGATGTAAAGCGTGTGTGGCAGCAACCAGGTGAGGAGTACAAAGACAAGTGTGTCTTGCCTACTGTCAAGCATGGTGGTGGGAGTGTCATGGTCTGGGGCTGCATAAATGCTGCCAGCACTGGGGAGCTTCAGTTCATTGAAGGAACCATGAATGACAACATGTACTGTGACATACTGAAGCAGAGCATGATCCCCTCCCTTCGGAGACTGGGCCGCAGGGCAGTATTCCAACATGATAATGACCCCAAACACACCTTTGCTTATATATAGAAGCTGAGGGTAAAGGTGATGGACTGGCCAAGCATGTCTCCAGACCTAAACCCTATTGACCATCTGTGAGGCATCCTCAAATGGAAGGTGGAGGAGCGCAAGGTCTCTGACATCCACCAGCTCCGTGATGTCATCATGGAGGAGTGGAAGAGGACTCCAGTGGCAACCTGTGAAGCTCTGGTGAACTCCATGCCCAAGAGGGTTAAGGCAGTGCTGGAAAATAATGGTAGCCAAACAAAATATTGACACTTTGGACCCAATTTGGACATTTTCACTTTTGTTGCCAGCGGTTTAGACATTAATGGCTGTGTGTTGAGTTATTTTGATGGGACGGCAAATTTACACTGTTATACAAGCTGTACACTCACTACTTTAAATTGTAGTATAATTTCATCAGTGTTGTCACATGAAAAGATATAATAAAATATTTACAAAAATGTGAAGGGTGTAATCACTTTTGTGAGATACTGTACCTAACATATCATATTTGATACTGGCGAAAAATCTCCATAGGCAACGCTTGTTTACAGGTTAAAGTGGCCTTCAGTGATTTTTTCAACTTTCCATCTATTAAATATTCTGCCCTTGTTGTTTTAACTTTGGATAGTAAAACATTCTTTTTCTGCCAGTAAATGCCCCTAACTAAAATCCAGTGGAACCAATTGCCTTTAGAAGTCCACAGCCCACTTCCTGTTTCTTGTCTGGCCATTAGCCTAGGGTTATGACATCATGCACAGTTCTCTCTCTCACTCTTGTGAGAGTTTGCCAGGAAGGGAAGGGGGATGAGTCATAAGAGTCATAAGAGTGTGTGTGTAAATCCAGGAAATGAACAGGCAGCAGCTTCAGCTGCCCATGGTTAAAATGGCTGCAGCCAGAGTTAGTGGAGGGAGATTTCTGCAGCATATTTGGCAAGTACAGAATCACAGTATATATAAAATAATATGCAAAGTGGTTGAAGGGAAACTTCAGAATGGCAAAGATGTTTTTATTACAAATTATGTGAGCAGCCTGCAGTTCCTCTTTAAATGGTTAACCACTTGACCACTGGGCACTTAAACCCCCTTAACAACCAGACCAATTTTCAGCTTTCAGCGCTCTCACATAATTACTCAGTCATGCAACATTGTACCCATATGAAATTTGCGTCCTTTTTTTCACACAAATAGAGCTTTCTTTTGGTGGTATTTAATCATCGCTGTTTTTTTTATTTTTTGCGCTATAATTAAAAAAAGACCGAAAATTTTGTAAAAAATTAATTTTTCTTCGTTTCTGTTATAAAATTTTGCAAATTAGTAATTTTTCTTCATAAATTTTGGCCAAAATTTATACTGCTACATATCTTTGGTAAAAAAAAAACAAATTAGTGGATATTATTTGGTCTTTGTGAAAGTTATAGAGTCTACAAGCTATGGTGCCAATCACTGAATATTGATCACACCTGATGTACTGACGGCCTATCTCATTTCATGAGACCCTAACAAGCCAGGAAAGTACAAATACCCCCCAAATTACCCCTTTTTGGAAAGTAGACATTCCAAGGTATTTAGTAAGAGTTATGGTGAATTTTTTGAAGTTGTAATTTTTTCCCACAATTCTTTGCAAAATTAAATTTTTTTTTTCCCCCAAAATTGTCATATGTTAACGGGTTATTTCTCACACCCAGCACAGGCATACCACAAATTACACACCAAAACACATTCTACTACTCCTGCTGAGTATGGCAATACCACATGTTTGAGTCTTTTACACAGCCTGGCCACATACAGAGGCCCAACATGTAGGGAGCGCCATCAGGCCTTCTAGGAGCATAAATTACACATATAATTTCTTGAATACCTCTTGCACTGTTGAAGGTCCTGGAGCACCAAGACAATGGAAACGCCCAAAAAATGACCCCATTTTGGAAAGTAAACACCCCAACATATATTCTAGGAGGCATAGTGAGTCTTTTGAACATGTCATTTTTTCCACAAGTTTTTGGAAAATGTGGAAAGAAAATGAAAACGCATTTTTTTTAACACAAAGTTGTCCATTTATACAATATTTCTAACACACAGCATGTACCTAGCAAAAATGACACCCCAAAATATATTCTGCTACTCCTCCCGAGTATGGCGATACCACATGTGACACTTTTACACAGCCTGACCACATACAGAGGCCCAACATGCAGGGAGCACCGCCAGGTGTTCTAGGGGCATACATTTAGAATCTAATTTGACCATCTTTTACACTATTGTGAGGCACTGTGGTGGCATGGATAGGCACTGTAGTGGCAAAGATGGGCAGGGTATTGGCACAAGTGAGCAGTAGAGTGGCACGGATGGGCACTGTAGTGGCACGGGTGGGCACTGTAGTGGCATGGGTGGGCACTGTAGTGGCACAGATGAGCACTGTAGTGGCACGGTTGGGCACTGTAGTGGCACGGATGGGCACTGTAGTGGCATGGATGTGTCACGGATGAGAACTGATGTGGTATGGATGAGCATGAATGAGGCACAAATGAGCCATGGATGGGGATGGATGAGCCACGGATGGGTGGGTGAGAACGGATGGGTGGGTGAGCACGGATGGATGGCTGGGTGAACATGGATGGATGGCTGGGTGAGCATGGATGGATGGATGGGTGAGCACGGCTGGGTGGGTGAGCATGGATGGATGGCTGGGTGAGCACAGCTGGGTGGGTGAGCATGGATGGATGGCTGGGTGAGCATGGGTGGATGGCTGGGTGAGTGCGGCTGGGTGGGTGAGCATGGATGGATGGCTGGGTGAGCATGGATGGATGGCTGGGTGAGCACGGCTGGGTGAGCACGGCTGGGTGGGTGAGTATGGATGGATGGGTGAGCATGGATGGATGGGTGAGCATGGATGGATGGATGGGTGAGTGTGCATGGCTGGGTGGGTGAGCATGGATGGATGAGCACGCCTGGGTGGGTGAGCATGGATGGATGGCTG
>BLSH010334420.1:2156044-2166903 GCA_018402905.1 Glandirana rugosa | reverse complement strand
AGGGGGAGGGAGGGGGGCGTCGACACTCTTACCTGTCCTCGTCGGCTTGCCGCCGAGGTAGGGAAGAGTCGTCGTTTGTCCGACCTTAAACGTGGCGTTACCACAACTTAGGTCGGATTTTGTAACGAGACAAAATTAAAGGGAACAGACCTCAACAAACATGTCTCGACGTTTTAAGGGGTGGCCGGTCGTCCCCCTGTCGATTCATCTACGTTTGGGTATTTTCAGATACATTCAGTAGACATAAGTATTTACGGAAATATAAGAAAACGGGTCCTTGTCGGACGAGAGAACCACGACACCCTCAAACGTCTAAGTCTGGACTACCGCCCTCGTCTTTTAGCTCGGTCGGGTCCGTGCGATCGTTCGGGTTCCGTCCGGACCCGGACCCGGACTTTGTCCCGAAGTTCGGACGGACCAGCAGAACCCGAACTTCCAGGTGTTCGCTCAACTCTAGTGGCGATAGATTTTTAACAGTGGAAGGGGCCCCTTTGGTCTGGTCCCAATGTGGCTGCTGCTCCCTTGATAAGAGGAAGGAGGCTTTTGAACTCTCTGGTCTATTAGTGTCAATCTTGTATGGTCAGTAAAGTAAGGTATGGTCAGTAAGGATGGAGATGCGAGTGGCTCCTTGGTGATGTCACTCTCCACCTTGGGCTCTTTAGGGCTGGCTCGATTTTCTGCTCCCGCCATCAGGTCTGAATCTGCAAACTCCCACAGCACCAAGAGAGCAGGCTGTTCCTGGGCAAAAGAATATAAAGGCATTTATGAATACAGATGACTTACATAGACTTTTATGGGTTTGCATCTACTTAGCTGTCCCCCTGCTGGCCGGTGGGGAATTTTGCAGCTCTGTACAAACAACTCCAGACAAGGGAAATTAAAACAGAGCAATGTTTTAGGCTGGATTCAACACCATTGCGGTGCAAATTCCAGCCTGTTTGCTGCTGAGAAGGGATGGAGCCGCCGTTCGGCTGCTCCTGTCCATTCTCACAGCTGCGGGGGGAGGGAGGGGGAGGGGCCGTGTTAGATGCATTCCCATTGAACTTAATAGGCTGGGATTTCACACTGCATTGCACAGAGAACGCACACGTTTTCTGTGCAATGCGGAGTGCGAATGCACCGCACCTATGTGAACCTGACACATCGAAAACAATGTGTTTTCAAGTGTCATGCGAATTGGATGCAGTGTAAGCCACATCCAATTTGCATAGGTGTGAACCCAGCCTAAGTCCCCATATTTCATAGCCCAGAACCTGACTACATAGGGCATCATCAATCATTTTTTATATCAGTATACAAAGATGACCCAAACAAAGTTCCAGAAGTCTGTGATGAAGTTGATGTTCAGTGACCTCCCATTTTATAATGTTTAGAATGGGTGACCATAAACCCTGATTATGGTTCTTCTTTTAGGTTAGTCATATACCAGTCTATGGGGCTTTCTCAACTAACCCAGAGATCAGCAATAACTTTGAAAGTACAAGAATGCCAAGCAAACTCTATTTAGTATACAGTACTCTAAGTCTACAAGCAATCATGCAAAGTGCAGTAAGTGGATATGAATAGGGAGACATGAATCCTACATTTCCTCAACATGTACTGCATATTGTCTAGATATGGTGAATCAGTGTTATGCGCAACATGCAAGATTGTGGGAAAAGGATGGGGCTTTACCTTCAAAGTTGTTAGTGCCTATAAAGTCCCATTCTTTGCCCCTTTTTTTATACTAGGACAAAAAGTAATTTAGAACAACAGAACGCATCCCTACTCATCATGTCCATAAAACGGGATGTGTTTTGTAGTCCTAACACACTTTGTAAGGACATTTTTAGAGATAAGACTGGAGAGTGCACTGGACAAGACAAGACAACACTAGACTTCTGAAAGGATCAACAGGTACTATTTATAACATCTATTGGACAGAGTATATTTAATAGATTAATAAAGAGCAAATAAGTGAAATGTATTGTTAGGGTTTACATGTACTTTAATGGATTTTTTTTATGCTAGGAGATTATTGCACAGTGCCACTAAAAAATGTTTTGTGCCAGGCTGCAGCAGGACTGGGCACACAACATTTTTTGAATTGGCTTGTTTTATGTACTTTCATGTAAGAGTAAAATAATGTGAGTGGTAAGTAAAGCCCCGTACACACGATCAGAAAATTGTACGGATAATACAGCTTTCGATGTGATCTTACGATAATCGGATTATTAGTACAGAGCTTTCAAAAGCTTATCATGACAATATTTTCCGTCCGGACACGATCGGACATGCAGGAAAAATTCTCTCGTACGATGCCCAATTGTAAGATTTTTTGTTTAACCAGTACAGTTGTCATTCGAAAAAGCAATACAAATACACTGCAACACATCACATCGCTTCTGATTTTTTATTCTGCCATACGAGAATTTCCGTGACTGCCGATTCGATCTGAGATTAGCATGCAAAAAAAAAACGGACGACCATTCGCCCAATAATCTCATTGTGTGTACCAGGCATTACTCCATAAAAGTTTCATACAGTTTTAAAAGTGATTATTAGTGGAGAAATACCGTTTCTCAGTTTTGACCACTAACAGATTTGATTTACTTTTTTATCCTTCTTTCTTTTAATGTTTCTCTTCCTTTGTGACATTTTCCCTTCAGAAACTCTGAATACATATGAATTTGTCTGCAGTGATTTCAGCCAGCCTTGCAGACACTTGTTGACAGCCGCAATGATTTCAATCAGCCTGGCAGGAAATAATGGAACTGGTAAACTGCAATGACGTACAGCACATTTTGCTACCATTTACAGGAACAAAGATAAAGGCTGAGAAGAAAATAACAATCCAATTTTTTTTTATCTTTCACTTACTATAAAAAAGGTCACGGAATAATGATATATGCAATAATACAGTACCAGCATTCAATTATTGTGCTCTCTCCACCATTTACTTCTTGATGCTGTTATCACTGGGACAGACATTTTTGCAAAATTAGAGTAGGAAATAATGGTGGCAATACATCACCTAATTCTACCCAACTCAAAGACTGAATATGACAATCAGTTTCAGATTGGATACTGTAGGGCTTCCTTTGGGGTTATAATAAGATCTCCAAAGTACACATTATTGAAGACTTCTTTCAGCTTGCTCCTTGCACTGGGCATCAATTTTTCTCTTGTTCCCCCATCCCCTGAATTGATAACAATGATTGCAGCAGGCACTGAGATGCTGTGCCATTTGTATTATCTGTACTGGCATAGCTCTATCAAACGCCAGTGTATCCTCCCTAGTAAAATGATAAGCAAGTGCACAGCTTTGATTAATTGTACTGTTCCCTTGGCTTACTGCAGAAGCAGGAAGGTTGTAGCTGGGTTGGCTTGCATCCCATTGGGGGATTTTCTGTCACTTCCTCTCCCTGAGAGACAACAGGCTATGAAAAGAAATCTCTCCAAAGTAAGCAGAAACTTCTCTTTATAAGAATAGGTCTTCCCATAGGAAAACTTGCCTGCACCTCATGTTCAGGTACAATTTTGGATTTCCAATCACTTTCTGTCCTGGTGAAAACAGCAGCTAGAGAGTATGAATCTATCAACTGAACAAAGACAGCAATAAAAGTCTAACTAGGTTTCAATCATTCCTTAAGCCTCGTACACACGGGACGACGATCGCACATACAACCGTGTTGAATCCTATGTTGGCTGTTGTATGCAGCATACTGACTGCACTACACAATCGTACGTCCGGGGAAAGAACGTTCAGGTGCATGTAATTAGCATCCAGGCATTCCTGACTTCGGAGCATGCGTGTTTTGCACAATACAACTTGTTGTACCAACTGCTCTGTACACACGATACAACGGTCGTATGAGAGCTTGTTGGTACGACCAAGTTTTCTAGTCTGCTCATACAACTCCCTTGTACGACCGTCGTATGTTCGACTGTTCAAATCGCGCATACGAACGATCGATATCGCATACAACGGTCGTGAGTACGACATGTTGAATGCGATCGTCGTCCCGTGTGTACGGGGCATTACTCTATCCAAAATGGCTCAAGATGGCCATGGACAGAAATTCTAGGGGGTGTTTTTCAAAGTGATTTCTCAGCAAAATAAAGCATTGAGACATGGATGTATGGGGGAGTTTGATTTGAATGTTAAAAATGAATTAAATAGCTTTTTTGGTTTGTAGTGCTCAGATGCAGTGTAGTTCCGCTTTAAGCTTTGAAAATTAAACATAGAAGCTGATTGGTTGCCATGCAAAGTGGCTCAAGATTCTGTCTGTGCCAATTTTGATATATTTTCATGTGTCCTGGATGTCCTAGATCTGCGTACAGCCTCCCATAAACCTAAATTGGTGAAGATGACTGTATGCAGCTATGCACATCTACTGTATTTGCGTAAAGTAGCATGCACACAGACATAATGCACCTAAGGTGTGTTCAGTGCATTTATGTCTGTGCACATTCACTACTTTACACAAATAGCTGTGTACAGCTGCCTTCACCCATTCACCAATATGGTCGGCAGTACGCAGACTCCAGGACACCAGAAGAACGCATGTGTATATGCACCCATGTGCATGTAGCCTTGAAGTACAACCACAACTTTCAGAGGTACCTTATAGTAGTGTACAGATTCAACACCTGTAACTCAATAGGGTTTATGTACTAAAGGCAAATAGACTGTGCGCTTTGCAAGTGCAAATGCACTCTGCAAGGGAATGTGCTCCAGAGCTTAGGAAAAAGCAGAAGCTCTGCTGAGCTCCATCATCCAATCATGTGCAAGCAAAATTGCTGTTCACACAATTTACTAAGCTCTGGAGCAAATTCCTTTGCAGAGTGCAACTGTATTTGTCTTTAGTTAGCAGTAGACTCAAGTGAGTTTCCTTATGCTGACTGTTACACAATACACCACCACCACACATGCATAGCTCTCAACTGGCCCTGATTTTGAGGGACTGTCATTGATTTGGAACAAAGTCCCTGTATCCCTCTTTCCTCCTCATTTGTCCCTCATTCTAGTCTGGTCTATAGAATTGTATATAAAATGCACTATTTATCTTTCAAAAAGTGTTTCCCAGTGCTAAACCTTACATCTAATTTCTAAATTGCTGCATTTGTACATTTCATAAGCCGGTATAAAGGAATAGTAGTGGTAAGAAGAAAAGCACTTGTGGATTTAACTAACATTTTTTTGGTTAATTCTGCTTTAAGGGGCGTGGCAGAGGGTGTGTCCTGCGCCTACATACTTTTGCTAATAGGGGGTCCCTCGTTCCCATCCCATAAACTTGGGAGGAATGCACATGTATGGTGTGAACCAGGCACATAGAGAAGAATTGTTTTCTATGTGTCCTTGTATTGAGCCTGCATCAATCAATGCAGATTGCCACAGCTAAGTGCACTTGGTGTGTACAGCTGAATTTTGAGAAATCAAATTGTTCTGTCCTCTATAAACATTACATATGCAATTCAATTTTTTCATTAAAATGTAAACCCAACTTAGACTTTTTCACTCTCATTTAGATTATAGTTTCGGAATGATGGTGAGCAACATTTAAACTCCAGACAAACAGAAAGGAGGAAGATAGCCAGAGTCCATGTTGAGTTAATAATAAGCCATGCGTATAGGAACACACAACCAGTTGAAGCCACACAATGAAATGCTCAGAGCCTGGAGAGTGCTGGCAGCTGCAGCCTGTCTCTGTATGGCACATTGCTTCACTCTCCACCATGGTGTTCTGTTGAACAAAGCTTCTTTTAGTACCCGGGGTCAGAGCAGCCTTTGTCATGTTCCACTCTCCCTGTGAAGCCATTGACCTCACTGCTGAGTTTGAACTGTCAGATGTTTAGAAGGACAGTTGGGAAATCTCTACACCTAGCCCTGTCCTTCTCTGCCGGGGTTATTATTACATTTTATATCCACTCAGTGAGGAGTCAATTAGAGAAAATGAGTTGTGAGTTGGGACTAATCTAGCGGTGTAGGTGGGCAGCTTTACGTTGTATTGAATGTTCTAGTTGAGGATCAAAACTGAGCTTCACAATTTGGTATCTTGCATTCTCCCTTGAGGGCAATTTACAGGTGCCACCAAAGTTCATTATGCCTTATTAATCACAACTGATTAGACTTCTGATGTGTTCAGTCACCCAAAGGAAATCAAAGCAAACCAACCATTCAGTGGACATCCCGTATTACAAAAGAGAGAGTTACTCATACCGCCCAACTTTCTGAGACGAGAAAGAGAGACACTTTTCTGCACAAAGTATACTGTATATTCAAAGGATATACCCCCACCACTCCCCAAGTTATGCAAACCATGAAGAATTGGAGGATAGCCAAACCCAAGAACAAAAATGTAAAATATTACAGCGTCCAGTTCTGAGATGTGGTGGCTGGATTAGTTTTCTTTGCTTTTGAAGCTAAGATAATTTTTAGCAAATCCAAAAAATACCCGTTGGTCTTTTTAGAAATGCAGAATTCTTATGACTTACTGTAAGATGCAAAAATCCCCCCTCCTCCCCCAAAAAGGAAAATCACCCCTCCTAGCACAAATCTTCTCCCCTCAAATGTCCCCTTCTAGTACAAATCCCCACCACCGAGCATAAACCCCCCCCTAAATCTCCCCTCTTGACACAAATCCTCTCCCCCAAGCACAAATATCTCACCTCCCTAAATCCCCTCTCCTGGCGCAAAAGTTCCACTCATTCCCCCCTCCTAGCACAAATCATGTTCCCCCTCCCACCAAAATCTGACCTTCTGATTGGTGCATATATTCTCCTGTCTTCTAATTGTTTTCCTGCATTTTCACCTTTGTAATAGATACTGCAAGTGGCTGTGCCAATAAACGTTAGTTAAGCATGGTACACTGTTGTCACTGTCAGGAAACTTGCTGGGGTGCAAACATGTTGACAGGAAGTTATTCAGGAGATGCAAGAGATCAGTAGCACTGAGATGCAAGCAGGGATAAAAAAAAGTCAAAACAGTTACAACATAGATTAAAAATATGGAATTTTGTTGTTATATGCAGTGCTTTAGAAAACCAATTTAGCATTTATTTAAGGTTTCTATCTGCACTGAAGGGAAGATTTTGTTATAACACAGTTTTTTGCATTTCAACAGTTCAGCGGTTTAGAGCTTGACAAGCACATGTATAAATACCTTATGTGGCATAGTAAATGATTAGAGCAGAAAAAGAACTAGGGACTTTCTAGGACAGCACCCAAGGCTGTAAATTCAACAAAAAAAATCCAGATCTACTAGTCGCTTCATATAAAAGTTTTAAAGAAATACATTATACTGAGTGCCCCATTTTACAGGTAGCAGACTGCATTCAGAGGCATAACTATCACCTTCAAGTCTCCCATAGACACCATAAGGGTCCCCCCTGGCCCCTGATCAGGGTCTTTCCCGCTAATTCTGAGGCCCTTTGCCCCATCGTGGGACCCTTTATTAAGGTCCAGGCCACTTTTCTCCATTCTTGTAGTCCGCCCACGGTGGCAGAAGGATGTGGGAACAGCAGACTAGGCCAGTGATGTAATGGACTCTCATCAATTTAAGCCAGCATATTACTGCTGCCACTTACCCCTCATTATTTGTCCTGCTGACCTGTAAAGGAAAATCCAAAACTTTGACTTTCAAAAGGGCTGGATTAAACATTAAAGTGTTTGTAACCTTAATAACAACTTTCACTGCCACAGTGTAAGTGTTTAATGAAATCGATGCCTCTAAATACCTTTTTTTTTTTCAGATATCTTCAGGCCGGTCACGTGACTCCTGGCTGCTCTGCTTCTCTGATCCAGGACTACAGCGGGAGGGGCCGAGATCTCCCTCTGACGTCAGCGGAGAGTCACATGACTGCTGGGCTGGCTGTTCAGCCCCTCCCGCTGTAGCCCTGGATCGGAAAAACAGAGCAGCCGGGAGTCACGTGACCAGCATGAAGATATCTGAAAAAAAAGGTGTTTAGATTTAGATTAGTTTTGATTTCAATAAACACATAACCTGTGCGTTATCGCTGGATAAAGGAGAGGGGCAGGCAGTGACATTTTTTTAAACTTGTATGTACTACTAATAAGAGAGGGGGGTGGAGACAGCTCACACAGAGCTGACAGGCAGGGAGGGAGGGGGGAGGAAGACAGAGGAGGACACAGGAGAGCTGTGTATGACAGAGACAAGTAACCTGACCATGGTGTCAGGGCTCAGTAGGCATGATAAACCATGTTCAGTTTACAGGGGGGAGGGCAGGATCAGCCAGGTTTTTTTACAGCTTAGAGGGGGAACAGGAGTTCTTTTTTTTTTTTTTTAGTGTTACAACTTTTACTTTAAGCAAAATAAACACATGCTTATACCACCAAGGAAACAGGACACCACAGAGAGGTTTTTTTCCTAGCTATCTTGCCCTTAAAGGATAAGTGCACTTTTAAGCAACTCTTTTCCCCCCACAAATGTATACTTACAGAGATCTGACTGTCTCAGCCTCCATTGTTTTTTTTACACCCCACATCGTAAGTCCTCTCCACTGGCTGTGCAGGGGCATTACAGCTCTATAGACCTTTATGGAGCTCATCCACTTTCGCCACCAAGCTAAACCAATTTGGAAACATCAGAGTAAAAAACAAATAGACAGTAAAATAATTCATTGTATTTATCAAAAGAGTGATTTCCTAAATAGATCAATTACTTGCCTTTGATCAATGTCCAATCTGTATAATGAAATAAGGTTTTATTCAATATAGTTGTGGGTTGTGGCCTGGAAGAAAACTGAAGTTAGTTCATACATTTTCATTTTACGGTTTTATTTTACTTTCAGCATTTATTGAGCCTTATTGTCTTGCCAATTAAGCAATGAAGAGGCAAAGGAACATTGGGTATTAGTTCCTTAATCAGGCCCAAGCTATCACTGAAGTAGGAGATTAGAAGAAAGTTTCTAAAAGGGATATCTGTATCAGTGACAACTGTCTAAGGCAAGCTATATCGAATCTCAGCCAGTGTAGCATTAACTGGCTGAGATTCGTATCGTGTATGGGCAGGCTGAATGTACCAAGTTGATTGATCGATCAATCAACTTGGGTACAACCAGCCTGCTGGGTTTTACCTGCGATTATCGCTAGTGACTGCTATAGCCGCTAGCAATAATCACTGTCTTCCCCTGGCGGGGACAGGTCTCCCCGGCACAAGAAGACAATGGCTCGGCAGGAGGGATTCTCGCATCAACACTGTCTGTGTTGATGGGGATATTGAGCAAATTTCTTTCCTGCAACTTGTGGTTACAGGAAAAAAAAATGCTCCATATATGGCCGCCCTAAGGGTGGATTTCATCTAACTTGGAGAAGTTTTCTTGTACTTCCTGTTGTATCTCTGAGTCAGGAAATGAAGGGGAATCTTCTCATTGGGAAAGAGAAAACACAGGGGTTTTAAAGCCCATCTATGGGAAAAGAAAAAATGCTCCTTGCAATGAGGCTGATCCCGCTCAGCAAGGGCTAAATGCTTGTTTAGGTCTAGGGGACCATTAAAAGCAGTTTTTCTTACCCGATCCTCCACCCCCGGTAGCTGGCACTCTCCTCTACATCCCTATGCTCCAGCAGTGGATTGTCCCTTGGCATCCTCACATCCAGTGCAGGGCTATGGGAAAATGGGAAACGTCTGCTCATAAGTTTTTGGGTATTAGGGAAGCCAGAATACCCATTAAAAAAAAAAAACCTCTTAAACTCCATGAATTGTGTCCCTGGGGGAAATTGACCCAGAAACACAGCAGTACAAGGCTGCCATATGTAGAACACTGTGGTGGAATTCAGGTTTGGATTATTAATAGCTGTGCATAGATCACACCCAGTGCTGCTTGTTGGATGTATGTGCCAAGCAGTAAGTGCCAGAACAGAATTACAGACAGTAAGTTGTATAATGCGGTGTGCTTTCACTTGGAGTGCCTGCAATAACAGTCAAGACAAAGATCATGAAAAGCAAATCACAATACATCTTCATGGCAGATTACTGACCTGTTTCTTTTCTGTACATCCCTGTATGATGAAAGACAATGGGTAAGCTGGACGATTGCACTTTTCCCACGGGAGGGGGGCTCCTCTGGTCACAGGCTGACCTCTGACACAGACCAATCATCTTACACAGTTTGGGAAAGTTAAACTTCTGTAACATGAACTGTACAGAGAAGTGAAAGGTAATGGGAAAAAACTGATGTTACTGGGAAGCATTCTAAACATTTATAGAGCTGTCAGTCACATACCAGGAAGAAGTGCTAGACTTTGATGGAGGGACTGCAGTGTTTATTCACTAACGTTTTAGAAAAGGTATATGGTATGTAGATTTTTTTCTTTGCTTTTTTAACTTTATTTTTAGTATTTTGAGTCTCGATTATTTTTACATACTCTTCATGTGAATAAAGGGATTTTATTAAAACTTACCGTAAAATCCTTTTCTCCGAGTTCACTGACAGACGCAGCTTCTTCATTAACTTCATGGGGTTTTATGTTCGTCCAACTAGGAGTTAACTAGGCAGGGAAAAGATCAGCTGGCCCCTCCCTTGGGGGCCGTCCTCTCTTCCTACATAAAATCCCCTCACAGCATAGCTCTCCAGTTCGTACACAAGCCGTACCAAAACAGAGCTCAGAGGGGTGGGTGCTGCATCTGTCAGTGAACTCGGAGAAAAGGATTTTACGGTAAGTTTTAATAAAATCCCTTTTTCTCCTTACGTTCACTGACAGACGCAGCTTCTTCATTAACTTCATGGGGACGTCCCCAAGCTGTATCAAAAAAACCGCGCAGACCGCGGAGGAGTCTCCAAGTCAACCCATGTCAACAAACGCAAATGGGTGGGGAGAAAAAAACTATGTCGAACCCCTGCAGGGGTACTTCAATTACT
>BLSH010334420.1:2131280-2151438 GCA_018402905.1 Glandirana rugosa | reverse complement strand
GAAAATTTATGTCCCTTGAGACACCTAGTTGTTACCCGACATTTTACGCCCGACGTCACACCCGTGATGTTACCTCATATTGGATTTTGTATATCGTTATCGACGCGAGGAAATATACAGTCGGGGAATGAGAAGGGGTTTCGATTTTATGGTCAATAAAGTGAACCGAGACCATCCGTTTTTCCCGTCGTCCCCGTTTCTCTACCATTCTTAGAAATCCCTCTATATCCGTTTCATGGTCAACGGACTTTTTTTTTAACTTCTGTAATCCTTGCAAAAAAGAGGAATGCAAGTGACTGTCTGCGTCGAAGAAGTAATTGAAGTACCCCAAAATACAAGCAGGTTGATCCTCAATTGATCCGTCCCTTTTAGGGGCCAGCTGATCTTTTCCCTGCCTAGTTAACTCCTAGTTGGACGAACATAAAACCCCATGAAGTTAATGAAGAAGCTGCGTCTGTCAGTGAACGTAAGGAGAAAAAACGTTCCTAATGTCTTCAATTTTTTTTTCAGGCAACTGGTACTTTGCCTATATCTCCCTAAAGATTCTTACCATCTCTTTGCCCCTGCTGCCCTTTTTGCCTACCAGAGCCAAGTGAAATAACTGGTATTTTAGCTTTGGGGAAGAGTAAGGGGCTGACATATAAAGGAGCGCAGCTATTGCTATATGTTTTAGGTTATACTCCATTGTAGTGCCCACACTGCAGCCCGCATTTTACAGCCCATTGTTGATCCACAGAGTTCCCTGTATTTAAAAATTCAGATAGAGCACCGTGTTTGGGAGAAAGTTGGTTATATGACTGTGACAAGTCCTGAAGTCACCATAGGACTACCCAAAGTCAACATGGCACTATGCACATTTAAAGTGTTACTAAGCCCAGGATCCTGCATTCACTATATCTGGTCTCCCACAGTACACAGAACATAGAAATGCAATTATTTTAGCATTATTATTATTTGACCATATAAACGGTTTAATGTGGGCTAATGCCTAGAGCAGCCGGGTAAAGGGACAGCACTTAGCTTCATAATGTACAAACTGTGATAACATTTGCCTTATTTTGTTTCCCACCTCTGAGCATTTGCGACTAAATGTAGCAAAAAGAACTATAGTGGAAGGGGGTGCAGGAGAAGTTGAGAAGAGACACTATGTGAAGAAACATGAAACCATCTTTGTTTTCTGTCATTAGCCGGTCAGCACACTTAAATGGTAGTTGTTAATAAAGCATATCCCATGCTGTTTCTTTTACCATATCCTAGTATTAGTAAATGAATAACTAATTACAAGCGGTAGAGCTTGAACAAAGGGGCATGATTTAGGTGTGCTTAGGGCAGCATGATATTTAAATCGTTACTAAACCCAGGACCCTGTATTCACTATATCTGGTCTCCCACAGTACACAGAACATAGAAATGCAATTATTTTAGTAAATATAAACTGCTAAATACCTTTTCTCATCAGCAGTTAGAGCAGTCTTGTGACCTCTATCAGTGTCTGCTTAACCATTTACCAACCGGAAGGTTTTCCAGCTTTAGGACCAGAGCACTTTTTGCGATTCGGCGCTGCGTCGCTTTAACTGACAATTGCACGGTCGTGCGACGTTGCACCCAAACAAAATTTGCGTCCTTTTTTTCCCACAAATAGAGCTTTCTTTTGGTGGTATTTGATCGCCACTGCGTCATTTCTGATAACCGCTATAAACAAAAGAAGAGCGACCATTTTGCAAAAAAAACCCCAAATTTCTTACTTTTTGCTAAAATTCAAATCCAAAAAAGAATATAAAAAAACATTTTTTTGTTCACCGTTTTTGGCCGATTTATATTCTTTCTCATATTTGTGATAAAAAAAAAATCGCAATCTGCGTTTATTGATTGCTTTGTGCAAAAGTGGCCGCGTTTACGGATGGTGAGAATTCTTTTTTTTTATTTTATACTAGTAATGGCGGCCATCTGGGATTTTTAGCAGTCCTGCAATATTTCAGCGGACATTTACGGCGATTCGCGCTCAGCATCCCGTCTGCCGCCATGAAAACGCAGCGCGCGGTCGGGAACTGGTTAAAGCTTGTAGGAGGAGTTTTAAATTCTCCCCTGTTCTATAAGGCTGCCGGACCACTGACACTCTGTCTGGATAGTGCTGATTGGCCCTGTGCTGGTCACATGCACTCTCCCAAGAAAAAAAAAACTCTCTAGCAATACACACCAAACTGAGCATGTGCAGCTTGCCCTCAAGACTCTGTTCTATCAGCAGATAGATTGGGGACTGTATAAGAAGGAGAGAATCAGAGAAGACAGGATCAAACAGCCTTTTTACACAATGCAGAGGATTAACCCCTTAGGTTCCAGCATGAGTATAACAAGCATGCTTTACTGCATATACAAACTGATTTTGCTGTTGTGGGTTTAGTACTAATTTTTTTTTTTTTCTTTACCACATCAGCAGACCACCATGTCTATTTCTATTCATATTGATACTCAGATCAATCTCTGGTTCCATCTCATCATTGTGGTATTTTCTTTCATGCTAGTTTTATATATATTATTTATAAAATATTTTTTATTTTTAACACTTTATTTTTTGATTCATTCTCTTATTCACCTTATACTCTTTATCTTCCTTTTCTGTTCCCCACTCGTTTTCAAGTGTGTGGCTTCTCTATTCTTAGGTGATTGCAACCAATTCCATTAACTTTTTACCCATACATGTGTCAATTAAACATTACTTTCAATATATTTCAAAAACCAAGCACCACCGAAGAACGAAAAAAACAAAAAAAAAAACAAAAAAAATATGAAGCCCAACTCTCCCTCCATTCATTCCATCCTTGTATTCTTCCTTTGATTTAGTCTGTCTTCTAGACTGCCGTCACCTTCCCTCTTTTATTCCTACTTATATAATGCTATTTAGGTTTGAGTTTTTAGTCTCTAGCCAGTTCCCCCACATCTTACTGTATTCCTCCTCTTTCCTTCTCTTAATATAGACATATTTTTCCTTCCTTATCATTTTATTCATTTCTTTAAGCCATTCTATTTGGGTCGGGGGGTTCTCTGCTATCCATCTCTTTGCTATTGTTTTCCTCGCTACGAATAGACTTCTTGCTATTGCTGTTTTTTTCTCCCTTGCCATTTTCTCATTTATATATCCCAATATACACACCACGGGGGTCAACTCTATTGTTGTTTTAAATACTTGGTTTATATTTTTAACTATTTCTTCCCAGTATCTGTGTAGTTTTGGACATCTCCACATCATGTGGATCAGGTCTCCCTCTCTGTCTCCACACCTAGGACACTTCGCATCCTGTCTCCGACCAAATCGGAAAAGCTTCTGTGGTGTATAGTATGATCTATGTATTAAGAACAGCTGCGAGATCCTATGTGCCGGCGACAGAGATATCTCGGGTCCCATTTCTAATATTTTTTCCCACTGTTCCATTTTTATTTCTCCCAGATCTTCCCTCCATTTTTTTATGAACCCAAGTTCCTGCTTTTCCCTCCACCTTGCATCACATATATCCTTATATAGTGCTGTTATCATTCCTTTTGTTTGTTTTGCCTCTATTACTTTTTGGAGCTTTGTTACTTCACACCATTTTAATTAATTGGATTTGAATTGCTTCCCTAGGCCGTGTCTCAACTGGAGATATACATAAAAGGACTGTCTAGTTATCCCATATTCGTCCATTAGTTCCTGGAATTATTTCAATGTCGTGTTATTGTATAATTGAGTCAGTCTGTTTATATTTTTCCCTTCCCACTCTCCATTTTTCCCCAACTCCTCTAGTTCTTCCAAGAATTTGTTATTCCATATCGGTGAGTATTTTGTAAACCCTTCGTAACCCAACATCTTTTTTGCTGTTTACCATACTATCATAGTTAAATCGAACGTGGGGGTCCTAATTGAGAAGTGTCCTGCCTCCAATGCTTCCACTACTAAACCCTGGACTGTTCCTTCCTCCATCAAATTCCTTGCTGTACTTCCCTCTTCTTGCCTTCCACATCCTCCCAGATGTACCAGTTGTGCTGCTAAAAAATAGCACCAAGGATGGGGTATTTCCAGCCCCCCCTTCTTCTTTGGGCCTCTGTAGCACTTGTAGTCCTATCCTAGCGTGTTTTCCTTTCCATATTAGTTCTCGGAAGATTGTTTCTATCTTCCGGAACCAGCATCTCGGGATCCAAATCGGGGAATTCTGCATTATGTATAGCAATTGGGGTAGCCATACCATTTTTATTAGGTTACTTCTGCCTGCAACTGTCAGCGGTAATATATTCCATATTTTTTTTTTACTTTTGAATTTCTCTATTACTGGCTCCAAGTTGTCTCTTATATACTCTTGGGGATTTTTACTTATTTGGACGCCTAAATATTTTATTTTGTTCACTACTTTTAGACCCATACTATTCAGCCTCCCTGTTGTTCCCTCTGTGTCGATCGGTAATAGATATGATTTCTCCCAATTTATGCTTAATCCTGAGATCTTCCCAAACGCCTCCATCAGTTTCATTACCGCTTTTAGAGATGTCTGTGTATCCCCCAGGAATAACAAGATATCGTCTGCATACATTGCCAGTTTCTCCTCTCCTGTCTTTCTTTGGAATCCTTTAATTTCTACTGATGCCCTTATTGCTATTGCCAGGGGTTCTAATGCCAGAGCAAAGAGGAAGGGTGACAACGGACACCCCTGCCTCGTTCCCCTGGTTAATCGGAAGGCCTCTGAGCACTCATTGTTTATTCGCACCTTCGCCTTTGGTTTTTCATAAAGCATTCTCACCCATCCAACGAACCCTTCTCCAAAGCCAAACCTCGCCAGCACCCGCCACAGGTAATGCCATTCTAAGCTATCAAATGCTTTTGTTACATCTAGTGCCATCAACGCCCTTGATCCTTTATCTGTTGTTGGTATTTGGAGATTTAAGTATGCCCTCCTAATGTTAGTGCATATATTCCGTCCAGGCATAAAGCCTGTCTGATCAGGATGTACGTATCTTGTTATTACCGCCTTCAACCTAGCGGCTAACACCCCCGCCAGGATCTTAGTATCTGACCCCAAGAGCGCTATTGGCCTATAGGATGCTGGATCTAATGGATCCTTATCCTATTTTGGTATTACCACGATAGTAGAATCCATCATGGATTCTGGCAGGTGCCCCTCTTCCCGCGCCGTATCTAGCACTTTCAGGAGGGCGGGTGCCAGAACCTCTCCATATTCTTTGTATATCTCTGCTGGCAGGCCGTCTGGCCCCGGTGATTTTTGGTTTGCCATTGCTTTAATTGTCTCTAGTATCTCTTCTACCGTTATCGGGCTATCCAGTCTCTCTCTGTGCTCCTCTGAGAGGCGCGGGACCTCCAATCCTAAGAGGAAATCCCGTGTCTCCCCTTCTTCCTCCTGACCTCTTGTTCTATATAGTTCCCTAAAAAATTTCCCAAATTCCTCCCCCATTTCAGCCCTTTCTGTAGTGATCCCTCCCTCGGTTGTTCTAATTGCCGCAATCTTTGTCTTGGGAGAGTTAGTTCTTGCCACCACCGCTAGTATATGCCCTACATTCTCTCCTTCCACATAGGCCTCTTGTTCCCTAAGCATCTTTGTTTTTTCTACCTCTTCTAGGAGTAGTTGTTTGTACTTCTGTTGTTCTTCTATCCATCTATCGAGTTCTATCAACACTGGGTTCTTTATATATCTTCTTTCTGCCTCCGCCACTTTTTCCATTGCCTCTCTTTCTTTTTCTTTAGCTATCCTTCTACTTTGTGATATATTTTGTATTAATATCCCTCTTAGAAAGGCTTTAAGTGAATCCCAAACCACTCCCATGGGGGCAGTTCCCTGGTTCCTTTCGAGGTACTCTTTAATTTGGCGTTTCATTCCTTCGGGATCCCCTATTAGACCCAACCAGAGTGGATTCATCTTCCATTCCCTTGTACCATTTCTCTCCGCTATGCTTATTGTCACAATCATTGGCGTATGGTCCGAGAGACTTCTTGGCATATATTTGACTGTGATATTAAATCTTAACGCGTTTTCATTCCCCCAGGCCATATCTATTCTTGACAACGTACCATGTGTCTTAGAATAGCACGAATATTCTTTCCCAGTTGGGTTTTTCTGTCTCCAAATATCCTTCCATCCTACTTCATGCATAATTCTGTACAGTTTCCCCCTCTGTGATGTCTTTATTTCGACCTTAGGTGGGTATCTGTCCTTATCCTCTTCTGCAACTGTATTAAAATCCCCTACCATTACCACCGGTACGTCTGGTTTCTCTGTGGCGAATGCAATTAGTTTATATAGTACCTCTTCTTTGAATGGGGGTGGGATATAGACGTTCGCTAGTATTATCTCCCTGTTCTCCACTAGACAGTACAAAAAGATATAACGGCCTTTTTCATCTATTATCATCTTCCTGCAGGAGAACCCCACCTTTGATCCAATCAATATACTCACTCCCCTAGAGTACGTTGAGTGGACTGCGTGGTACTGGGTCTGAAATCCATGATGTTTCAGCCTACCCACTGTCTCTTTTATTAGGTGTGTCTCCTGCAGGCATATTATTGTTACTTCATATGTTTTCATTAACG
This sequence comes from Glandirana rugosa, assembly GCA_018402905.1. NCBI lineage: Eukaryota > Metazoa > Chordata > Amphibia > Anura > Ranidae > Glandirana > Glandirana rugosa. Next base: position 2,144,870 of record BLSH010334420.1, on the reverse strand, counting down.
AGAAGACAGCGGCTCTTTTCCTCCCATCCCCCATGCCTCTTATATTCCAGGAGCAAATTTTCATGTTCCTAGTCTGTGTCATTCTAGTCTCGGGGACGCGGGGGAGGACCTTAGGGAATAGAAGGGAGAACGGCAGTGCTCTGAATGACAGTAACATTTTAAAGTAATTTCTTGTGTTGTAGTGTTTCTTAATCTACGCCTTGGTATTCCTCTCTTATTCTCCAGTGCTTGTGTACTCTTTTCCCAGTGCATATTTAATTTATTGTCACAACTCCTCGGTGACCTTTGCCCTTGATTCCTTCTCTTTAGTGTTCTCAATTTTGATTCCAATTTCCCACTCATACAACACTCATACCTCCGCCCTGATCCCCCCCCCTCCCACCCCCCTCCCCCCCTTGTGCTTTAACCCTCCACCCCACTCTCCCACCCTCCCCCTACCCTGACCCTCCTTGGCTCCACTCCAGGGGCCTCCATTGTGACCTTCGTTTTGACCTACATTCCTTCCCCATACAACCTTCCATTCTCCCTTCCCTCCCGTACCCTCTTTCCCTTTTCTCACAGTGTGTTTCTTCCCTTGTATTAATATTTTATGTGATCTCCCTTTCCACATATACTAACTTATGCTCAGGGAGAGAGGGTCAAAAAAAAAAAAAAAAGGAAATTCAACTTTTAGCAAAGAAAAAAAAGGAAAAAAACGCTTTCACCTAATCTAGGCTGTCCACTCCCGCTTTATCCCCCTACATATATTAAGGAGGGGTGTTGGTATTCCTACCACTTCACCCCGACTTATATTGCTCGTATCCTTTCTTCATTTTCCCCCACCCATACTGACGCTTCCCTGGCCGTGTTAAAAAAATGCGTTTCTCCCCCTGCTATTATACGCAACTTTGCTGGATACAACATGGCATATGATACTTTTAGTTGTTGTAGTCTCTTCTTAATCTCTACAAACGTAGCTCTCCTTTTTTGAACCTCAGGTGAGAAATCTGGATATATTGAAATTCTGACCCCGTTATATCTTATTTCTCCCTTCTCCCTGGCTTTCCGCAGTATCGATTCTTTGTCTCTAAATGCCAGCATCTTGATCAGGAAGGATCTGGGTGGGGCCCCGGGCGCTGGGTTCCTGAATGGCACCCTATGTGCTCTCTCCACCGCAAAACAGGGTGAGAAGCTTTCCTCTCCGAAGGTATCCTTCAGCAATCTCTCCGTGAACTCCACAGGATTTATTCCTTCGCTTCTTTCGGGTAGGCCCACGATTCTTAAGTTGGATCTTCTCATCCTATTTTCCAGCTCTTCCATTCTCGCCATATAGGGGTTGATTTTGTTCTCCAGATCTTTTATTCTTTGATTCAGCGGATTTTGTTCGTCCTCTATTTGGCTGATCCTATTCTCCAGTTCTGTAGTTCTTTCTCTTGTCTTCTGGGCATCTTGTCTTAGGTGATTAATCTCCTCACTTAAGCCTTTCAATTGTTCTGTGACTCCGATCATAGACATTTTACAATCCTTTCCTGCCTCCAAGACTTCTCTTAGGGTGGGTTCTTGGCTCCCTTGACTCTCTGCTTCTTCACTTAACCTCCCCATTGTGCCCTGATCCGCTTTTGCGCCCGTTCCCTGATTCTTCCTTGTTGTTCCACTGGTCTGTCCCTTGGCCTGTGTCGCCGGGGGTTGTCCCCCTTTTGCTGGGGAATGTGCACATTTTTCAAGTTTAGCCGCTGCTTGACTTTTACCCTTCTCCTTACCCGGCGCTTGGGCCGGATCCTGTGGGGCCCCCTCTTCCCCTTTTTTCTTAGTCATGATATGTCTTAACTTGGTGTTCCCAGCTTTTTTTTTTTTTAAGTTCTTTTCCAACTTAAATATTATATACCTTCTGTCTATTTGGTTATTTTACCAATCTTAGGTTCCAGAGTATACACCAAGACTAGGTTTCCTGCGATGGGATTGAAGAAGGGTCACCCTTGCTTATTCTCACAGTGTCCCAGTCAAAGTCCCTAACTGCCTTCCCGATTTGTATGCAGTCTCCCGGCAAACTTCCAATACTCCGTTACCCAATTACTGCAAATCGAGTAAAAAATGTTCCTGCCCGTTCTTTGGGGATATTTATCCAATCTCCTGCTCTCGTTGTGTATGTGTCCCAGCTGTTATATCTCTAGTCTTGTTTCTGTTCCCTTTAACTCTATTGTGGGGGCTTCCAGCAGCCACCGTGTTCAGGGTTGCTATGTGCTCTCACCACATTGCCACATCACCCCTTCACTGTCATGTCTCCCTACCCCCAACACTGGGACATACTTCAGGGACCGCAATAGTTATTACTGGTTGTTGATAATTATAGAAAGGCTCTCACCGGTTTCCTTCGGGATCCATCTCTCCTGCTCAGACTTCCAGTGTGGCTTACCTTCCCATTTTTATGTCCTCCTGCCAGACTGCCGTGTTTGCCGTACCTGAGGGGCTACGGTGCGCTCTCACTGCACCGAGCCGCTTACCCTCAGCCTTGGTGTCCTCTGCGTCCTCGCGACAGATGATTGTTTCAGAGGCTCTCGCTTCCTTCCGGGTACGGTAAACATGCGCCGGCACCGCTCTCTCACCGCGGTGTCCCGCGCTCCCCCAGGGTGCGCCAGATACGGCCGGATCTCCTTCTCAGCGTTCCCCGTGGCTACGAGCTGTTCCAAGGATCCGTGAGGTGGGAGGGACAGCCTCTCTCACGTCTCCTCACATCCTCTTCCGGTCACGCCCCTTACACGTGGTTATTATAATTATTTAAATGTTTAGTTCTCCGGTCCAGCCTATTGGGCATGAGGTTTAGTACTACTTTAAAGGATTTTTTAAGTGGCTAAATGGCTGTATGGTTAGAATTCTGCCACTAAGAACCTTTCTCCAAAAATGCAATGCTAGGTGCCTGGGCATCCAAACATCAGGATCTTTCTTCCTGCATGCTTATTTGTTGTTTAATAGAGTCTGACAACTTTTTCTTGTGCAGTGAATTGTGAAAATGCATCACCATACAAAATGTCTACATTAAAATGTGTACTTGTAGCAACCAAACAGCTTTTCAAATGCTCGTTTTGCAGTGCAGGTGACAATTTGATGTAAGAATTTAACGTGGACAGGAAAAAGGTGGCCCTTTTATTTATATATTATCATGCACCCCCAAACTATTACCATAACTGACATAGACCCAGCAACACTTACAGGAACAGTCTTCAACATAGAAAAGGGCATACAGCAAACCCTATATGAAAACAAATTGTATTTTTTTATCTTCATTTTTAACTATGGTGTCAGTAAAGTGTCGTCATATTACATCCAGTTCCTGCATTCCCCTGACCCTGTCCAGGTAACGGAGCCAAACCCACATAGTTTATCATCACAATCACTCAGCACAATGATGCATTTGCTGATTGTTTCTAAACTACTTACGTGAAGGGCATTAATTGTACTATGTGAAATGTTAACTGCTGCAACAGCTGGGATTGTATATACAGTCTATATATATCTGCTTGGGTCATGTGGAAACCCACGGTTTTACTTTATGTCACTGTGGAGGGCTACGTCAGTGCAATTCATTTACAAGAAGCCATTACTTAACATAATTACATGACATCACAAAACAAACTAATCATTTCCCTTTTTTTTTTTATATCAGACGTGTTGAGGCATTTTATATTGGGATCCCAAATGTCAAAGCACCATTTTTGGAATATTCTCCTAAAGATTGCAGAGAAAGGCAGAGATATAGATTACTGAATTGAAATAACCAAATGTAAAGCAGTGATGGTGCCCTCAAAAAAAGAAAAGAACATTAATGTGCAAAGAACAGCTGCCTTTTTTCTAGTGGTGGATGACCACTTAAAACTAGTGATACCTGTTAATAGTGAAAAATATTGGCGCTATTCATTTCAAATATAATAATTCAAACATAACTTTTGTGTACACCAAAACAACACAACACATTCCTCCAAAGTCCGAAAACAATTTCCTCAGCGTTTCTACTACATCAGTGTCAATTCCATGTCTATGGGATTTTTAAAAAGAAAAGTCCAATCACCATGTGCAGGAAGAAAAAAATCTTATAAGATATCCTTTTACATGTGCTTCACCACAAAATCCACACCTAGTGCAATTCACACTCACCAGACCATAAAGATGTTATCACTTTTGCTCAATCAATATGGGCTCTTTGACTCTTTATGTTACACCAAGCTGCAACACTCCTTTTGGATGAGGTATCTCCATACAATGTAGCTCAAAGAGAAAAGGTTTTTTGATATCATAGCGCAGTATGTTTATTCCAAACTATATAAAAAACATAAGCCAAATGCAAACTTACATATTCCTGATGCTAAGATTAGCACCAAATATATGAGCTTTTTTGGATTTGTTCCTTCTAATTGTGTGTCCCCCTCCTCACTCTCCTTCGCGTGCATTCCACTGGTCTCACAGATGGAACCACCGCTACTGGAGGGCGACCAAAGAAAGAATGAGGCGGGGTATAAAAGACACCAAAAAAATGGCGGAGGTAGCTTCCTGAGGATGTGACGTATCACGAAATGCATTGAGGCTACCAACCCGCTCTCATCGACATCCCTTCCGCCCCGGCTCAGCCTACGTCACTTCCGGTAGCGGTGGTTCCGTCTGTGAGACCAGTGGTACCTTCCTGCACATGGTGATTGGACTTTTCTTTTTAAAAATCCCATAGATATGGAATTGACACTGATGGAGTAGAAACACTGAGGAAATTGTTTTCAGACTTTGCAGGATTGTGTTGTGTTGTTTTGGTGTACACAAAAGTTATGTTTGAATTATTATATTTGAAATGAATAGCGCCAATATTTTGCACTGTTAACAGGTATCACTAACTGAATTGAAAAGCAAATCTTTTCTGAGAATGGCTTTACCTCTTCCATCCTCTGAGCCTTCTTACAGAGAATTAAGGACTATTTACTATAAAGACTCAGGAGATGGGAGATAGCAGGTTAAGCTTGACTTTTACAGGAACATTCTACGTCTTCATATATCTCAGCATCTATTGATCATGTTGACTTGAATTCTCACTGGAAATAATTTATGCATCTTCTCATCCTGTGCTTTCAGTTTTTTAATTTAAAGGAAGAAAAAACATGGTAGGCTCTGAGGAAGAGGGTTCGCCCTGGAAAAGCGTCAGCCTGGCCACACGGACACCGTCCGGTCCCCCTGCTGAGGTGGAGATCCATTGATGCCTTGGAGGCTTCACGACCACTTTTCTTCTTGTGTCTCTTTATACTGCCCCGTTTGTGAGTATATTCTTAACCTTATTGCTTTTAATAAACCTTTTAAACAGTATTGCACAAGGTCTGTGCGTCCCTCTCTTGTTTTTTCTTCCTTAGTGCTTTGTGGATGCCCATGATCCTGAGGAGGTCTGCAAGACCTTTGAGTATGGAATGTTACTATTACATCTATAGAGACTTGAGACACTATCATTATTACTACTATTATTCTGTCTGTTCTCCATTACATGACTCTGGCTGATGAATCTGAGCGCAGGAGGTTTAGGTCTTTATATTTAATTTATAGCAATGCCCTGCTTTTTAAAGTACTACTACTACTTTTCAATTAAAAAATAATCACCTAGGAATCAAGTGGTTGATCAGAATACTGTATTGTTTTCACAGTAAAGGCTATGGGAGCCTAAAGAAGTAGACCCTCCTGGTGATACAGATAAAACCAACCTTATTCACAGTACCTGGGAAACACCAGACATACAGAATCTATATCATTTTGCACTTAATTCTTAAACTAGGATAACATGATAATCAGAGACAGCATAGACAGGGCCGGTGCTACCACTAGGCGAACTAGGCAGCTGTCTGTTTTCTTGGATGCCTTTGGCATGCAGACAGGTTGCCCCGCACTCCCTGTTGGCTTTAATGCCTTGAGCTCTGTGTGCCGCCGCCCTGCCCTCTTTCAAGATGGCAGCAGCGGTCATTAGTTCTGCTGTGGGTCTTGGACTGGGCGAGCGCTATGCACCGGATGGGGTACTGGTGTGGGCGGTGCGTTCTCTCCCATGGGGAATAAATAGGGTGATTTGGTAGGTCATTTGGCCTTGTGGAAGCACTGGTGGTACTACCGTTTGTTTCTGGTGCAATTTGACTGGTAAGCCTGTCACAGCCTTGAGTTTATTCAGGGGCTGAATTTCTCTGTACACTATCTCTGTTACTCTGAGTTTTTTTCATCTCCTATATTTTTTCACACATATGACATTGCTGACGGGGGGGGGGGGGGGGCCCGAGCCGGGGGCTGCAAATATGACTGGTCTTGCCTAGGACGCAAAATAGTCTAGCACCGGCCCTGGACATTGATTACATAATGGTCTGGCGATCTAACAACAGCAAGGAGTGGTTAGTTGTCATGTATCACTTGCCTGCAGGAAGATACAGATTTTCTGGCTGGGTAGGGTTTATAATAGTGTCTAAAAAGAAATAATTATAGGAATTTGTCTTTGATATACAACTCTCCTATACCTGAATGTGACAATGGTGTCATGTGTGAGCAGGTGATGTGGGATCACCCACAGTGCAGAGGCTAAGTGCCAGTTGGTGTCTCCCCATGGACCACCTCATGGAGGTTTGGACTTAGCTGCATGCTGACCCCAGGTCATGACCCCTAGGTTTACCCTTCTCTAACATGTGGAGACTAGCATGCACTAGCAGAGGTAGATCAAAAGAGGTCCACCTTTGTGGCAGCAGTAGATTAAAAGAACTGAACAGGAGCATACAGAAAGGAACAGTGGATAAGACCAGGAAACAAGACAACAGACTCCAGCACAGGAGCAAGGTTGGACAAATGAATTCAAATGCATTTGAATACGAGGGAAGTCCCTGGAAACGCGTCATGCACACCCCTTCTTCCGACATCCACCAGGAAATTTTACAGCTGTCATCCTCGTGTGCAGCCTAGAACGCTGCTATTTGTTTTCTTTTAGTCCATACATCAAAATTGTGACAGAGACACATTCCATGACTTTTAGCTTATATATCTTCTAATTCATGCAATTCTGTGAATAAGTAAAACAATCCTCCACTCCACCGTGCTGTAGAACACCATGCTCCACCTGTGTGTACAGTGGCCACTCACCTTAAAATTAGACCTATATTTTCATACAGGTCTATTTGCGCTTAGTAGATGATTCCACAGGAGGCTTTCCATTGCTGTCACTATGCAGCAGTTTCCACTCCTCTCCTCAATGTATCCAAACAATATGATCAAAAAAACAAAGGAAATCCTTCCATAGTGAATACCAGTATACAACTCTCTTTTATTAAAAATGAAAATGCACTCGCATTTACTATAAAACACCCACAATGGGGAATGCAAGCATTAAACTCAATACCTGTGTAGTTGGCTTAATCTCACTATGCCTTACGGTCTTGGCCGCAACCAGAAGTAAGATAAGATAAGATAAACCTTTATTCGTCCCACGGTGGGGAAATTTCTTTGTTACAGCAGCATGAAAAAATAAAAACGAAATGCAAATATATAGACAATCGACATACTATAGTATACAAGTATATACACAACACAATGTATAAATACAAATGAGGAAAAAGTACGTATTGCAGGTAGTATTGCACACAGGTGGTATTGCACATATTACAGGTAATATTGCACGTATTGCAAGTGAATATTGCACGCAGGTAGTATTTTACACAATAAAACAGTAATAACAGTGTGTATTATGGTTAATGGTTCACTGGGAGCAGCTTTGATTGTAAAGTCTAATAGCAGCAGGGAGAAAAGACCTTCTATAACGCTCCTTCAGACACTTAGGATGTAACAGTCTGTCACTGAAGGAGCTGCTCAGCGACGTAACGGTTTCATATAGGGGGTGAGAGGTGTTCTGCAGCAATGATGATAGTTTTGCTACCATCCTCCTTTCTCCCACCTCCTGTACAGTGTTCAGGGGAATCCCCAGGACTGAGCTGGCCTTCCTGATCAGCTTGTCCAGTCTCTTCCTGTCTGCAGTAGAGATGCTGCTGCCCCAGCAGACCACACCATAGAATATGGCTGAGGCCACCACAGAGTCAAAAAAGGTCTTCAGTAGCTCTCCCTGCACTCCAAAAGACCTTAGTCTCCTCAGCAGAAAGAGTCTGCTCTGCCCTTTCTTATAAATTGCCTCAGCGTTGTCTGTCCAGTCCAGTTTGTTGTTTAGGTGAACACCCAGGTATTTGTAAGAGTCCACTTTCACAATGTCCTTTCCCTGAATGTTTACCAATGGAAATGATGAAGTGTGTTTGTGCCTATGGAAATCCACCACCAGTTCTTTGGTTTTCCCCGCGTTTATCTGGAGGCAGCTCCGTTGGCACCAAGTGAGGTCACTAAGGAGCACCCCTCTGAGTGCTGCTCATCTGGACAAGTACTTATCTTCTTTTTCAATCCAACAATCTTTTCTGTTTGGCACAACACTTCTAGTAAAATTGTCTTCCCCGCCAGTGGTCCAGCATTGTGCAACTTACCTATGCAAATGAATGGGCTGCAGTGACCAGAAGGTTAGTATTTGTCCAGATGGGCAGGGAGGAATTTATTAAGGAGAATTGTTCCACAGGCACAGTTGTCTTTAAACTTCCACCAGGTACACTATCAGTATGAATATTATATGCTCTTCCTAAGTGCAGGAGTTTCTTGAGGGTAAAATAACACACTACAAGTTTAACCTCCCTGGCGGTATGATTATGTCAGATTTTTGGTGCTGAAAGCGGTACAATTATTTTGCATGGAAATTTGGCGTTTTATATTGTAGGCCTGCAATTCTTAGCAATAACTCACTTAAATCTGTCCAAACTACAGTCTAGTAGACCTCCCGGGTATGAAAAAGTTTGAAAAATGAAATCATAAATTATAATATAATAAATAACTAAAAATAATTATCAAAAATAATAATATAATAGTAATAAAATTTATTCAATAATGTAATCAAACCATAAACGCAGAAATTTGCTCAGTTGCAGAATTGTCGCTGTCGTCACTTTCAGTGTCTGATGATAAATTCCCCCAAAAATCAGTATCACTCAATTCTGCAAATGATTCTTATTTACTATCGCTGTTTTCTAGCTGATCAAAAACCACTTTTGACGCAAAGGGACACTTTTTGGTTGCTATGGACATTCTCAAGTTTCCAGGCAGAAAGAATGACATTTATTATATAAAAGTGCATGCAGGGCTCTGGGCAAACCACTAGGGACAAAGGGGATGTGAAATGATTTCATACAGTAATGTAATCTATAAGATTACAGTGTACTGTATGTATACTGTGTGTTTCACTTTTTTAATTTCCCGCCGGTCTCCGTTCCCGTGCGACGCGACGCTCGCAGGGAACGGAGCCCGGCACACAGGAGTCATCTGGCGGCGGACACAGCTCGCAGACACTGCGGGGGACATCGTTGGATCCAGGGGACAAGGTAAGTAACATTGCCTGGATCCAGCGATGCAATCCCGAGTGTGGCTCGGGGTTACCGCTCTTGGTACTGAAAATCCACCCCGAGCCACACTCGGGAATACCGCCAGGGAGGTTAAAGAAGAAGTTCGGGGTAGATAAAAAAACAAACATTCTTACTTATCTCTATACCGCAGCATTGTCCCGTGTTGGCTCTAAGATTGAGAACTGAGGGATCACATGACCTCTGACCATTCAGTTCTTGGTCTGCTTGGAGCGAAGAGCAGTGACTGTCAGTCAACGCTCTCTGCTCTGTCCCTCCAGAGCTCACTGGAGTGCCAGGCAGGAGAGGGGGCGGGCGCAACTGGCTTCGGCTTTCAGCCACATGCTAAGAGCTGGAGTCAGCTATCAATCAGGCAGCTGAGTGGATCCCAGCAATATGGAATTTGACCAAATTTACCCTAGATTGGTCTTGTTTGAGGGTAGGGACATTACAAGTTTCTCTTGCTCATGGACCATATAATATAAATATGAGAAGTAAGTAATTATTACAAATACAGTATAAACTCAAACAATATGAATGTAGATGCCCTTCGCCACATTCTATGTTTTACGACCAATATCAAGAAGACAAGATATTGGCAACCTCCAAAAATACATCTTGCAACTTTGTGCTTACTTTTTTCCTAGATGTCAGCAATGTGTTTCATGCCTCCAGGGAACATATTAAACTATCAGCCTCCTGGTCATTTATATTGTCCTGCAAGTGTCAAAGTGAATGATAAAATACAATATGTGCTTCGTTTCTGCATTGTCTAAGGTTTTCTAAATTGGATATGATTAAGTAGCGATGGGAGTTGGAGTTATTAGGGATGAGTTCAGCAGTTCTTGGTCCAGTTGGCCTTCTTCCCTGTTTACAATTGAAGGCATAGCCACATGTTGCTGAGGAATATTTGTCACTCCCTTATAAACCAGTGCACAATTTCACCTCTCTGTTTTGATTTGCTTTGTTTCTTGAGCCCCCCTATGGTAGACATGCTTATTAAGGCAATGATTGTTAGCAGCGTACTGCTCTAATGTTATCAGCCTACAACTAGCATGCAGTGTCAAATAGTCTGTCCTAACAAATCTCTATTATGTTTATTGTAGGTTAAGATGTCATGGAAAAATATAATCGCTTCTATGTGTATCATTCACAGAAATTAAATTAGATCTAGCATCATATATAGTCCTTCAGGTTAAGTGCATGCATGCTAAGCAATGTGTAAGGGTAACTCTTTAGAATATTTATTACCTCTTAAGCCCGCCATAGATGGTTCAAATATCGGCCGGTTCAGCAGGAACCAGCCGAGATTCAAACCATACACGGGCAAGCTGAATGTACCCAAGCTGATTGATCAATCAACTTGGGTACAACCAACCTGCCAGATTTTACATGCGATTATTACAAGTGGCTGTTATAGCAATAATCACTGTCTTCTCCCGGCAGGGATGGCTTCCCCTGCCACTTCCCTGGTAGAATACAATGAGTCGGCCTGTCAACATTGTCTGTGCTGATAGGGTAATCAAGTAAATTTCTTTCCTTGCAACCAGTGGTTCGCTCCATCTATGGCAAAGAAATTAGCTCTGTCTATGACCAGCCTTACAGATAACATAGTACCCACCTGACAATGCCTTCATCTGCTCTTCTCTCCTGAAGGGTAGCACTGTCTTTCTTTAGGCATTATCAAGGGTAAGCATCTTTTTCATGTACCGAGATGTTGCTTGAGAGATAACACAGTCATGTGAATCCTGATGATTGTTCATATTTTATTAGTGTTCATAAACACTGATGCAGATCAGTCTTACCTTGTGATTTTTTACAATATGAGCACTGGAGGAGAGGAGACTAGGAAAATGCTTGTCTTCTGCCTACAGCAAACTGATGACATCATCTCAGCCTAGGAAAATTAATTTGAATGGAGCTAAGGACTGCATTTAAGGGCTTTCGATTCAGAATACCTTTGGGATTATTAAAGTATTCTGAATCTGAATTTGAAGGACTGCATTTAATGATAAAAAGGTACAACTTTTTTTATTGAAAATTATACTGTATTTTTCTTGAAAGTGATACTGTATATTGTGACAGGTCAGTAAGTTATCTTTGCAGACTTGTAAAGTCACTGACAGGTCTATCCTAAATTTGATTATGCATACAAACAGTGTTTTAATATTTTTTACTGGTATACACTGTACAGCTATCCTAATACACAACTGCATTCTTTTTGTACAGGCGGTCCCCTAGTTACAAACATCCGACTTACGAACGGCTCCTACTTACAAACGGAGGGAGACAACAGGAAGTTAGAGGAAATCTACCCCTAGGAAGGGAAAAAGGTGTCTCCACTCAAGCTTTATCACCAATCCTTGTTTCCAAAACAACTCAAAATTTTCAAAATCCAATTATCATTGGAACAGGAAGTGAGGTGAAATCTTCTGTACAGAAACATAGACAGCAAAACAAACATTACAGGGGGTTAACCCTTCCCTATGCTATCCAAAAAGCTTAAAAATAGTTTTTTTGGCTGAAGCTACACTTAAAAAATGTACATGTTCCGACTTACAAACAAATTCAACTTATGAACAAACCTACAGTCCCTATCTTGTTTGCAACCCAGGGACCGCCTGTATTGATAATTACACTTTTCTTTTTGTAACTGGTCAGACTAGTAGAGCAAGTTCAGGACTACTATGTCAATTACCAATGAATACTGTTAATACCTGTACTCCGAAAGACAAACTATGATTTTAGGTTAGATCCATGTCTCTTGAGCCTTTAGAAATCTGGTAGACACCCAAAAAACAACTAATCTTTAAAAACTGGTACAATTGAATAACATGTAAAATGTTTGCACTATTTCTTCAATTCCTAAACTGCACAACAAAAATATGATTAAAAAGACCAAATATTTCAGTTTAAGGTAGAGGATCGGGGGCCGAGTTGTCTCCCTGTTACCTCTTACATCTGTTGTGGTCTCAAACCCTCCCATCTGAGTTCCCAACCCCACCAACCTCAGAGACTCGGGACAAAAATGTGTACACTTACTAGCAGTTGAATTTTGTTGTTAGAGCCCACAAGGGACACACAAAGCCAGTGGATGATTTACACACCAAAATCTAAGCACAATTCTAAGTCTGTTTATTTTTTAAATTCCAAAACTGAGAAGTTTTTATTTTCTTGTTGGATGTTCCCCACCAATGTATATAAAAAGAATCAGCATAATAAGCGGTACTCCAGCCAAAACTTTTTTTTCAGTAGAATGGGGAAAGGTGAGATTCTTCTTGCTGTCCCTATTGCAGAGATTTTCCTTTATTTCCTTTCCTATCCTCTACAATAGGAAGCAGGCCTGTACTGCCATCGGGACTACCGAGAGTTTCCCGGTGGGCCTATGGCTCAGTGGGCCGGTTTTTATGCAGAGTTCGGCTGGCAGCAGCGGGAGCGTGGCAACAAGCAGCGGCGGCCGGCGGGGATTCGGGGAAGGTGGCCAGCGAGGAGGGCAGTTACATGTGTGAGGGAGCTCCGCCTCTCCCCCTCCCTGACCACTGAAGCGGAGTGGGCGCGGCCACCCCATCGCTGCCAGAGCCTCCATTCTCCCGCCCACCTCCTCTCTGCTCCAAGAAGAGTGCGGGCCGGAGGAAGAGGACAGGCGGGAGGCGAAGGATGCCAAGGAGCAGAGCAGCAAGAGAAGCTCCGGACCAGGGGGAGACTTGGCGCTGCCGCTGCTGGCCGCCAGGTACCCGACACCACATAGCTGCCCGCACACAGAGCCCGGAGGGTGGGCAATGCTATGTGGTCCCTCTCAGCCCCCCCTCCCCCTGTCTCACAGCCCCCCCTCTGTCTCTCAGCCCCTCTCTGTCTCTCAGCCCCCCCTCTGTCTCACAGCCCCCCCTGTCTCTCAGCCCCCCACTGTCTCTCAGCCCCCCTCTGTCTCTTACCCCCCATCTCACAGCCCTCCTCTGTCTCTCAGTCCCCCCTCTGTCTCTCAGTCCCCCCTGTCTCTCACCCCCCCTGTCTCACAGCCCCCCATCTGTCTCTCAGTCCCCCCTGTCTCTCAGTCCCCCACTGTCTCTCAGTCCCCCCTGTCTCTCAGCCCTCTGTCTCTCACCCCCCGTCTCACAGCCCCCCTCTGTCTCTCAGTCCCCCCTCT
>BLSH010334420.1:2084306-2127200 GCA_018402905.1 Glandirana rugosa | reverse complement strand
TTCCGGGGGTGTAGGTAATAACATATAATACTCTACCACTCTATCCACCTTCACTCTCTCTCCCCCACTCATAATCCGGGGAAAATGTGACTCGCCTAGGCGAGTCGCTGCAGGCGGTCGAGTCGCTCTCTAGAAAGGCTACTAGAGGCGACTCAGCTTCCTACTGGCGAGGCAGAGACGTGTTACACCCTACCTGGACAGTCGAGGGGCAGATGTGCCCGCTGACACCAGTCTGCCATCTGATCCGTCAAGATCCGCTACAATAGACGTATGGGTGATGCATTCACCATCCGTCTAGCAGATCGGATTGGATGAGATCAGATGAAAACAGACAGGTGGATCCATTTTCATCCGATCTGCCCATAGAAGACAGCAGGGAGCTGACAGGTCCATCCCACATTGTGCAGAGACGGAGCGGTCATCCTTCGACTCAGCGGAGATCATCGGAAAGATCTCTCGCTGAGCTGGCGGACGTCGCTGAGCGGATCCGCTCAGTGTAAAAGGGGCCTAATACTCACCCCCTCTCTCTCACTTCCACCTATCTCACCATCTCATAATATACAATAATGGATGTGGGGGCCTTTTGGTGGGCGTGATTTTTTTTTTGGGGGGGGCAGCATGTTATTCAATTAAAGTGGGCCGGTCTGGATGAAGTCCAATGCCAAATTTTAGTCTCAGTCCAGCCCTGATAGGAAGTGAGTGGAAGCATCAACAAAAGGAGAGGAAATCTTGCAGAGAGGGAGAATCTCCCAAAAGACAACACCAACATTATTAATAAAAACTAAAAGATGATATATTGTTTTCCCTTGTTAAAAAAGAAGACAGTACAGCTCAAAAACAGATTATGGATTAGCTTCATGCTCATGACCCAGTTTACCAACCAGCTTCTACCTACAACCAAAATATGCATTGTATCTGGTGAAACAACCACTTTTTCTGTGTGCCAGTTTTGATAATTGTCCTTCTTCACATCAAAAGAATTATCGGGCCCCAGAGATATCATATTGCAGACCTTTGGTGTGCTAAAATATTTACTATTTGCATTGAAGTTGTTAATATCTGTTAAAGAGAAATAAAAAGAAACCATCTGCAGCATAAAATTAAATGATTCCACGTGCAGGCTTGTAATGTTTTCACAGTCCTACATGAGTCAGTAGTGCATTACCACAGCTGTACCGCACATGCTAAACACAAATGCCAATGTCTCAGTTCTCTAATCTGATCAACCCCTGGCAACTATATCACTCTGCCATGTGCTTATCAATAGCTCTTTAATACTTCAGTACTAATGTATATTTTGGGTTGCAAATTGCAACCCATTCATAAAATGCAGGTCATGATATGGAGACTGCACTATCCTATGGTGTTCTCTCTGCATAACTCAGGAAGCAGAGAACTTCATGATTGCAGGAGAGTCATGCATGTGACTTTGACAGGTCACATGACCAGGCTCCCCTCCTAAATTTTCTTTTTTCTTTTTTTAATTAACAACTTTCATTCATTTTTAGGCCTCGTGCGCACTGGATGTTTTGCCAACTCTCCTAGACGCCTTTCCTTCTGACAGCAGCATTTTACCAGAGAAAACCCTTGGTTGTTGTAAAGGTGTGTAATGTTTAGGTGCAGCAAATGCTTGGGCGTTAATTAATTTCATTGGCCAGAATAATAATTAGTTATGGTCGCTTAAATGAATTAACTCTGAAGCACTAAACGCGCTCAGTGTTTACCCACATTTACATGCTTCAAGCATGTTTTTGCCTCAAACTCCTATGTGTGCATGAATACATAGGCTAGCATGCAGGGGAATTTAGAGCCAGAAAAAAAAAAAAAAACAGACACCCCTAACAGCAAGGTTAAAATTTCCAGTGTGCAAAAGGCCTTAATGGACTCTGCCGGGTCTTCGAAGCCAGCATTGTACAATGCACATTTGTAAAGCACATCACTGCTTTGTAAAGGTGCAGAGCTCTTTTTTTTCTTAAAGTCTTGGTATTACCAAAGCTGTGATTTTTAAATGAATCTCTAATGATCAAAGTTATTGTGAAGCACCAAAACAAATATAATATAGTGCTTACGTCTAACTGTTGCTCCTTGCCCCAGTCAGCTGGTGAAGCCCCTTCAAAATCCTATGGAAATACCGACTTTTTAAAGTTAAATATATTATTTTATTGTACTGCATGCCTATAAAGTCCATTCTTCTTGTCCACACTATCTTTCATGACTTTTTAAAGTCTGTATTTATAAGGGCTCCAAAAGTTAAAAGAAAGCTATTGATTTACCCAAGTAGTGTGCCAGAGCAATGCTAAAAATGTATTCATTAACTTAAAAAGGATCTTTTCTCAGTTGGAGTTGATAAGAAGATTGCCCTCCAAAAAAATAGTAATAACATTGTTATTTCTCGGTTGATTTCATGGACTATTCAGCCTGTTCTGTTGTATAAAAACTGGAACATGCAAACAGCTTGAATGAGATTTTTTCCAAAGACAGGACCAATGATGTTGCCCTTACCAGCCACCGAGACAGTCCAACTGGACAGGATGGGAGGTAAGGTAGGTAGGTGTAACTTAGCCATCGAGTCAAGGGAAGTAATGCCCCAGAAACAAAGTAACAGTCAGGCAGCTATATCAAAGTTGAGTTTTTAGAAGATAACTTATTTTAAGGCACCCTTTCATTGAAAGTCTGAGGAATGTATCCTTTTACATCTTTCGATAACTAAGTCATCTGTAAGCTCTAAACTTCAGTGTCAGAATAAAATAATCACACTGAAATATTAAGGAAAATGTGGCAATTGGCGAAGGAACATCCGCTTTCTCCAAACATTTAATGTCTCCATATAAACCATAAATGAAAGGACATAGGCCACAGAGGAATACAGCTCACCAGAACTACATGGAAGGTGGCTACACTTCTGCTGACTGCTGATTACAGGCCTCTCCACAGCTCCTCTGGAAACTCTCAGGCCTCTCATTTGAATGACGACGTCTTCCCTCCTGTGTATTTTGACAGCTGTCTTGGGTTTGGCAGCTGATAGTGGAGAAGATCAGACCACGACCAGTTCACACAGCAGCTTTTTCTCAGCATGATCATATTTGATACTGTCAGTTCATCTCTTCATGTACTTTACATGCTGATAGAAAAATAGCATTAACTTCATGTGTGGCTTGTTTGTCTTTGGTTCCTGAAGGGGGGGGGGGGGGGCTTTAAAATTATTTTTCTTTTTAAGGTTTAAAAAAGTATAAATAAGTATCTACATTGGGGTTGAAGCTGTTTAGATGGTCCCTTGCTTTAAAGATTTGGGTTGAACACCTCTGATAACCTCACCTGGAGCACCAATAACGCCAACATAGTGAGGAAGGCCAATCAACGACTTTACTTTTTTGAGGAGATTGAAGGTGCTGGCCTTGGTACGACAGTCCTCATTTGATTTTATAGATGTGTGGTGGAAAGTTTCCTTATTTCTTGTATTACTAGGTGGTATGGTAATTGCTCTGCTGCAGATACACAAGCACTGCAGTGGGTGGTAAGGACTGTCAAGAGGACACTAATTTGGCCACCATCAAAAATATTTACAACAGGTGTAGGAAGATGGCCCTCGGTATTATGAGGGACACTTCCCATCCTGCTCTTGCACTGTTTGTCCCCCTCCCTTCAGGTTGCAATTTTTGCTGCATTAGAGCTAGAACCACCAAGCTTTTTCCCAGATACTGTGAGATTGACAAACTCTTCATCACCCTGAATTATTTCTGCTGTTACTAAGGTTGCCACATCAT
The DNA here is from genome assembly GCA_018402905.1 of Glandirana rugosa. Taxonomy (NCBI): domain Eukaryota; kingdom Metazoa; phylum Chordata; class Amphibia; order Anura; family Ranidae; genus Glandirana; species Glandirana rugosa. The sequence continues at coordinate 2,123,436 of BLSH010334420.1, read as the reverse complement.
CCCTTTAATCCAGGACACATATGAATTACACAGGTTCTGAGGCTGATTTAATTCAGATAAGGCACCAAGTGAGTTTAATTTCCACCTTAATCAGCCCCAGTATGTGTCCTGGATTGAAGGGATGATGTGGCAACCCTAGCTGTTACTAGTATTATTTTTTTCTGGACATTGCTGTAATTCAAGATTGATAATATGGCACTTTATGATTTTGAAATCTTATTAAGCATCTTTTGCTTTTTTATATGTAGTCTTTGTCCACAATGGACAAATAGTATTTAAAATGATTATTATTTATCTACACACATTTATCTTTAGGCCCTGAGGCAGGAAAAACAGTTGGTTGATACATGTTGTAACAGTTCCCCGAGCACCCACCTGAAGTCTACCATGGCATCTGAAAGGGGGTGGTACACATGCCATAGCACTTTGCTTTGTGGCTGTGGAAAATTGAATTCAGCTTGTCAAATTTGACAGGTGGCACTGCCTGTCAAACTTGCCTTTTGATATCGTTGAGACCATGCTGCAACCACAAGCCAAATGTTGGAACTCCAGTCTGTCCAGCCATGAGATTTACACACTTATGTCACATTAAACCCTTTCTGGCAGGGAAGGAGATCAGCTTTTTCTTTGCTGAAATTCAGAAACACTTACAGGTCTTGTCCCTTGCTCCTCCTGTGATTGGACAGTGAAAAAAGAAACAGCAGAGTGATGCGTTCATCTCTCTGCTCTCTCCTTCCATCAGTGTTCTGCTTGCAGCAGCACAGCTTTTGCTGCATCTCCCTCTCTTATTTTAATCTCTGCTGTACAAGGATTTACAAAATACTGATAACATGTCAAATTCAAGTACTTTCTCTTCTTGCATTGAAAAAATAAATTTAAGTTTACATTAATGAATACAGATCTGCATTAATGTGTGTCTTTTACATCTGCTCAAAGTTCAGCTTTAACTAAAATACAGTATTATATCTGCAAGTACGTTTCTAAAAATGATTGATTCAGATGGAATATTAATCCCAAGCAGCTTTGGAAATAACCTGCCATATTTTGTATAAGATGTGTTTTTTTCACTACATTTTAGGACACATTACCTTCAAAGGATTTCGTTTTATCTGTCATTTATTTCTTCCAAGGGTTCTGCATGATTATATATTAAAACTGTGTTCAAAGAAAAGGAAATGCTTGTTAGACTTCCCAGAAACTGTCTTTCATTTGTGGATCAGAGACAGGACATGGAAGGTTTCTGATGTGAAAATATATTTTGTGATCAAAGTGTACCATGCAGGGTTGGGAGATGTCTGTGTATTGTATAGTCCATGACTGAAGGGGGACCACCACCTCCAGAGCATCTAACTTTATTCATTGTCTTACCAAAGCCTTACGTGAATGTGCCTTTCACCATTGATAAAATGTGACAATCTACCCTCTGTGATCCTCAGCCAATCAGTCCCAGTCATTCTAAACAATTCTCTTTTATGAGTATTATAGGATGCATTGCAGTGAAAAATAAACTGACTTTCCATTAGAATGTTCATCTTGAAATAAGCAAACTGATACATCAATTTGGGATCCAGTATGCATCATACAAATAAACTGATTCCAATGAAGAAAAAGACATCCAAGAGGCCTTTGATGCGAGTTTGTACAAAGTGGTGAGAGGGCAAAAACATTCAGGCTGGATTGACACCATAGCAGTGCGAATTCCAGCCTGTTTGCCTGTGAGAAGGGATGGAGCCACCGTTCGGGGAGGGAGGAGGAAGTGCCGCGAGCAGGGGGAAAGATCCCAGTTCAGTGCGGAACACATCTGCGGGGCAGATGCATTCCCATTGAACTTAATAGGCTGGGAATTTACACCACATTGCACAGAAAATGCACATGTTTCTGTGCAATGCGGAGTGTGAATGCACCGCACCTATGTGAACCTGACACATTGAAAACAATGTGTTTTCAAGTATCATGTGAACTGGATGCGGAGTAAGCCACATCCAATTCACATAGGTGTACACCCAGCCTTAGAGAGCTCACTGGCTCAGGTTAGGCTGATCCCAACAGACAATGCTACCCTCCAGTGGGTACCCCAGCAGGTTACCAGAAAGAAAAAACATGCATTAATGGAAGGAGCACCAGACAAAAGGATACAAAACTCCATCATTCATTTATTAGTTTATACTAAAAATGCATTTCAGGGTCAGAAAAACCTCCCCCTTCACCAGGGCTTCAGTTAAGATAAGATCCTTGAATGGACTCAAAATAGAGCTTCCCTGTGTGAATTTATGAATGGAAGCCAATTGCTGGATAAGGAGAGTTACTGGAGAGCAGTATCGGCATTAGCAATCAAAATAATCAAGATACTACTCTATTTTGAGTCCATTCAGGTTCTTACCTTAACCACTTGCTGACCGCCTACCGCATATATACTGCAGCAGGTCGGCTCTATTGCGCAAATTCACATACCTGTACATGGTTATGTGCAATAGCCACTGGGGGCGATCGCGCACCGCCGGAGGTGCAATCACACGCTGATTGGACACAGAGGGAGCCAATCAGCGGGTCTTGCAGACGCGATGTCCGCCAGTCACCCACAAACCCTCCCCACAGAGATGGAATGGCGGTCTGCCAATGTAAACAAGGCAGACCGCCGTTCTGTCAGGCACGGACACTGTGATTTTGTGTTCCTGCTAAACACGGATCACTGTGTCCATGCAGTGAGCCCATCTCCCCCACAGTAAGAAAGCACAAACAGGGAACACACTTAACCCTTTGATCACCCCTGATGTTAATCCCTTCCCTGCCAGTGTCATTTATACAGTGTCAGTGCATATTTCTAGCATTGATCACTGTAATAATGTCACTGGTTCCCAGAAAAGTGTCAAAAGTGTCAGGTGTTCAATCTGTCTGCTGCAATGTCGCAGTCCCACTAAAAATCACTGATCGACGCCATTACTAGTAAAAAGAAAAAAAATACTAACTAAACCTTGTTTTTTTTGTTTAAAAAACATGTCATATTTACCTGCTTTGTGCAGTGGTTTTGCACAGAGCCCCCCAGATCCTCTTCTTCTCAGGTCCCTCGCCTGCGCTCCTGGTCCCTGCCTCCAGCCCAGTGCCCCCACAGCGAGCAGCTTGCTATGGGGGCTCCCGAGCTGAGCCGCTGCTCTGTGTGTCCAATCAGATGCAGAGCCTTGGCTTGGTTCTGCCTCACCCCCCTCTCTCCTCATTGGCTCACTGACTTTGATTGACAGCAGCAGGAGCCAAAGGTGCCCACTGTGTGTCTCAGCCAATCAGGAGGGAGAGTCCCGGATAGCCCAGTCTCTCATGCAACATCTCTGGATCTAGATGGGGCTCAGGTAAGTATTAGGGGGCTGAGGGAGCCTGCTGCACACTGATGGTTTTTTATCTTAATGCATAGATTGCATGAAGGCAAAAAAACCTTCTACCCTTAGAACCACTTTAACTGAAGCCCTGATGAAGGGGGAGTTTTTATGACCATAAATGTTGACTCTTTTATCCTTTGGTCAGGTGCTCCTTCCATGAGTGCAAATCAACTGATGATATTCATGTAGAGTAGAAAAGAGTTTTCAGAGTTCCTATTTCCTGATTGGTGGGCTTCCCCTTCCTGTTCGATATGTCCTCCTTCCTGGGCCACATGTAAACATCATGCAGCCCTTTTGGATAGACATGTGCAGAACTGAAAAATGTGTTTCTCGTTTCGGAAAGAGTCGTTTTGTATAATTTCGTATAATTTCGTTTTGTTTATTAATTTTCTAATTAATTCCACATTTTTTGGAGCGATTCAAATTCGGATCGGTCGAAAAAGGATCAACCGATTTCGATTCTGTATGAAGAATAGCTGGTGGTCAAGGAGCCGGCTGCCACGTCCTTAACAACTGATGACTTATTAGCTGTCAGCGTGCTTCCCCACTGACATGTAAACAAAATAATGCCGAAAATGAAAAATAAAGGAAAAAAAGCCCCTTGTTCTCATGTTGATGGGGTCAAGGGCCTCTTGTCCACAACCCTGGCCAGTGGTTGTGGGGGTAACTTATTGTAATCTGGAAGCCCCATTTAACAAGGGGGCCCCCATATCCCAGCCCCCCCCCATGTTAATGAGTATGGGGTAGACACTACCCCTACTCATTAACCAAAAAATGTGTAAAAAGTAAATAAAATCACAGAGCTATCACTGGGTGGCTCCACCCCATGTAATGTCACTGACCCGGTCAATGACGTCACAAGGGGCTGGGTCACCCGATAACGTCATATATTTAAGAACTGTTAGATGGTAGAGCTGACAGATGGCGGGAGCCTTCATCAGTACCAAAGGTTTTGGGGTTGTTTTTTCTCTTTTTGGGTAAGTGGTGGTGGCAGGCATCGTGATTGACAATGGAATTACAACGGGGGACATTTTTTTTAATACAGGAAGTGTCAAAAACTTGTGTTGTGTTACTATTTACTTTTTACACCTTTTTGGTGAATGAGTAGTAGAAAGCACCTCCCCCCATGTAGAGGATATGTGGCTTGGTATGGTTGGGGGGGGGGCTGCTCGCTCATCCCTCCCCCTTTCCTGACCTGATAGGCTGCATGTTTGGATAAGGGTCTGGTATGGAACTTGTGGGGGACTCCACGCTGTTTTTTTTTACATTTTGGCATGGGCCTGGTATGCATGGGGGGGGGGCCCACTCCATTTTTTACATACATTTTTCATTGAAGGCAATTTTTTTTTTTTACGTTCAGCTGTCAGTGGAGAAACTCGCTGACAGCTGATGAGTCATCACTTGTTAAGGACGCTGCGACCAGCTTACCGGCCCGCACATTAACAACCAGCTATTCTTCACACAGAATTTGAAGCGGTCCATCATTCTTCATCCAATTTGAATTCGGATCTTTCTGAAAATTTGGAATTTGTGAGAAAACGAATACAGGAAACAAAATTAAACAAATTTCAACTAAATTTGTTACTATTTCATTTGGAGATTCGGATACATCTGAATAACCAAAAATTTGGCCGAATTTATATTCGTACCAAAACAAATTGCACATGTCTACTTTTGGAAGTCTATGCAGTCTACCTAATATGAGCTACTTTTCAGCTGTACAGACATCCAAACAAGAGGAGATATGGCTTCCTGAACTATATAGAGTCTGTAATAGTAAAAATTAGCTCCATCATTGGTGCCTTGGGGAGAAAAATCAGCCTCATCATTAATGTCATTGTGAGCAAAATATGCTCTACTGTTGGTGCGTTGGTGTGAAAAAAAAAGTTGTTGGTGTCAGTGACCGTTAAATATGCCCTATCATTGGTGTTAGTAATATTAAGTTAAACACCATTGTTGTCAGTGGGAGTAGCACAGTGTCTTGGATCCTTCAGGACAGCTTGCGATACATAGACACTGTGGGACAGTGTTCACAATTCCAGGACCATCCCACAGGAATCTGGACATTTGGAAACTATGTGATATATGTTTTCAACAGAATGATGTAAATGTGAATGCTGCAGTCCAGCCACATCCAGATTCCAAAATTACTGTTTACTGAGGTCCCTTATCAATACCTCTGATAGGACACTTTCATGCTACTATGACATCAGACATTTATAGCAAGCATTTCTCATTGTGCTCTGCCCAGTTATTGTACCTATCGTCTTTTTCAGCAAATAATCTGCCAGAATGCTAGGCATGCCAGCAGATCACACAATGCTGAAAGTTCCCATTTGACTTTGGCCTATATCACTTCTCTTCAGGAAGCTTATTACATTTGCCAATATTTAGAATAAATCTGGGCATTGCTAGAGAGAATAAAGCAACTGGAGCAATTGACATCTAGCATGGCTGCAACTGATGGATGGTTTGACTCCCAGCATCTATCCAAAAACTGAAATATTACTTTATAGAGGAATGATAGCTGAAGTATGATTTCTCAAAACGAGTTCCATGTAGTTATAGATGAATATTTATAGCCTTACTCCAGGTAAAAGTTTTTCGGAGGGGATAGAGTGGGGAAGAGTTAACATTTCTGGTGGGATTTTTTTTTTGTCTGTAACCTCATTAGTGAGATTTTCCATCATCTCCTGTCCCTGTGAGACTCCTACAAGAAATGGGGGAACAGTTGCCACTGGAACAGGATGGCACAGACAGCAATAAAAACATTGTAAGAAGTTCTGACCATTACCCTCTACTAAAAATTGTTTTTCTCTGTGTCCAATTTCAAGATATTTCTATTGACTTCCTTTCCCTACAGTGAAGGGAAATGTTAATATTTAGCACATAGACAGTAATAGAAACCTAGGAAAGCCAGCACTTCAACAATGTTCGAAAGTGACGGTTTACTGAAGCCCCATATCAATATCCCTCATATGGCAGTTCAATAAACTGTTATTTTGCAATATTGTTGGAGTGCTGGCCTTTCGCTACATTTGATTTTTTAATTAATTTAATTTTTATTAGAAAAAGCAAAAAAAATTCCAGACCAACAAAAGATCATTAGAAAAAAAATGAATTCTCTGTTTCCATCGAAATCAGTGGTCTCCAAACTGCAGCCCTGGGGTCAGATGTGGCCCTTTAGTTGCCTTTATCCGGCCCTTGGGCCCTATTCCTCCCACTGACACCAACAATGAGGTACTATTCCTCCCACTGACACCAACAATGAGGTACTATTCCTCCCACTGACACCAACAATGGGGCACTATTCCTCCCACTGACACTAACGATGGGGCACTATTCCTCCCACTGGCACCAACAATGGGGCACTATTCCTCCCACTGGCACTAACGATGGGGCACTATTCCTCCCACTGACACAAACCATGGGGCAATGTTACCGATGCCATGACATTTTCTACTAACGCTGGCCACATTCTGGCCCTTCTAAAGTCTGATGGATAGTAAACTGGCCCTTTGTTTAGACAGTTTGGATACTCCTGATCGAAATCATAACAATATACTGTAGTTGCGCAATTTAAAATGACACATAAACAACAAACAGAGAACACATCAATATAATAAGACAATGTAAAAAGAAACAGAAAAAAAGAGAGGGGAGGGGAAGCATCGGTGCCACTGAGCCCAGGCATCAACCATACAATATATATGATGTCTCCTTAGTGTAAAATACTTGATAAGATTGAACACCTAATACAAGGGTCATTAAGTCATTGAATCGTTTATTTAGTTATAGAGTTACAGACCCGTAAGAAGTTTGTAGATATCTTAAATTCTCTCCAAACATCTTACATATTAAAACTCAGAGATTGTCAACTATGCTGTATTAATTCCTCCATGAAAATTGTATGATTTATCTGATTAAATAGACCTAAGAGGTCTAAGAGTACATGTCTACCAGAAATTGCTAGAGCCTCAGGGGAGCCCTTGTGAGACCTATTTTAGAGACTGAAGGCAACCACAGGCCAGACTACATTTAGACATTGGAGCTGATTTACTAAAATTGAAGAGTGCAAAATCTTCTGCATCTCTGCATAGAAAGCAATCAGCTTCCAGTTTTATTTTGGTCAAAGTTTCATTGAACAAGCTGACGTTAGAAGCCGATCAGCTACCATGCACAGCTGCACCAGCTTTTGCACTTTTCTGGTTTTAGTAAATCAACCCCAGTGTATTTAGTAACATTAAAACTGTTAGTATAAGATACTAACCTCCTTCTTTCACTTCCTCCCCAATCTCCATTGACTTCCTCTCCCAACCCCTATCTGCCTCCCACTGGTTGGAAACCCACACCAACATCATTGGCAGCAAGCTTCTTCTTCCCTATTCTGCCCACATGTAGACTCCTCATCTCAAGCATGCACTGCATGAGATCTTGCAAAACCACAGCAGGGAAAGGCTTTTTTCCCTAACAGATGGGTTAGCATCATGTGGTGCACACTTGAGACATCTAAAGTGGGCTACAAGAATATTATTATTATACAGGATTTATATAGCGCCAACAGTTTGTGCAGCGCTTTACATCATGGGGGCAGACAGTACAATTACAATACAAATCAATATAATACGTATCAATACAGGAGGAATCAGAGGGTCCTGCTCGTTAGAGCTTACAATCTAGAAGGGAGGGTCAAGAGGGACAAAAGGAAATAACTGTGGGGGATGAGCTGATGGAGAAAATGAGAATACAGTTGTTAGGTGTGGGTAGGCTAGGCTTCTCTAAAGAGAAGGGTTTTCAGGAATTGTCTAAAAGCTAATAGAGTAGAACAGTTTGGGGTAAGGAGTTCCATAGGATTGGAGAGGCTCTGAAAAAAGTCCTGGAGGCGAGCATGGGAGGAGGTGATGAGGGAGTTAGAGAGCAGGAGATCTTGAGAAGAACAAAGAGAACGAATAGCTTGGTATTTAGAGATTAGGCTAGTGATGTAACTGGGGCTGAGTTGTGGATGGCTTTGTAAGTAGTTGTTAGTATTTTGAATTTAATTTGTTGGGTGAGTGGAAGCCAGTGGAGGGATTGACAGAGAGGAGAAGCAGAAACAGAGCTATTAGTAAGGCGGATGAGTCTGGCAGCAGCATTTATGATGGATTGAAGGGGGGATAGCCTGTGTAGAGGTAAGACAATGAGAATAAGGAAGAAGAAGCTGGCCACCAATGACAGGTTGGGAAACCACAAAAGCAGTGAAAGAAGGTGGTTAGTATTTAAAACTAACATTATTAATTGTAGTAAATATAGGGGGGGGGGGGTTGATTTACTAAAGGCAAATATGCTGTGCACTGCAAGTGCACTTTAGGTGCATTTGCTCTAGATCTGAGGGGAAGCTCTGAAATGAGGGGAAGCTCTGCTGATTTCTATCATTCAATCGTGTACAAACAAAAATACTGTTTTTTATTTTCCTTGAATATGATTGAGTATTCTTTGCAAAGTGAAGTTTTGCCTCATTTACTAAGCTCTGGTGCAGTTGCACTTGCAGGGCACAGTATGTTTGTCTTTAGTAAATCAACCCCATTGCCTTTTTTGTAGTCGCCTTCACTCTCTACCATAGGAACTAGCAGCTGGGGAACCTTACTGTTTCCCCAAGCGGTGCATCCAAAAAAAATGCATGATACAGTATCTCACAAAAGTGAATACACGGCACACATTTTTGTAAATATTTTATTATATCTTTTCATGTGACAATACTGAAGAAATAACATTTTGCTACAATGTAAAGTAGTGAGTGTACAGCTTGTATAACAGTGTAAATTTGCTGTCCCCCCAAATGGCCCCAATTTACCATTTTTTCCCTCCCCGGTGTCATGTGACTCGTTAGTGTTACAAGGTCTCATGTGTGAATGGGGAGCAGGGGTGCTAAATTTGGTGTTATCACTCTCACTCTCTCATACTGGTCACTGGTTCAAGTTCAACATGGCATCTCATGGCAAAGAACTCACTGAGGATCTGAAAAAAAAGAACTGTTGCTCTATATAAAGATGGCCTAGGCTATAAGAAGATTGCCAAGACCCTGAAACTGAGTTGCAGGACGGTGGCCAAGACCATACAGAGGTTTAACAGGACAGGTTCCACTCAGAACAGGCCTCGCCATGGTTGACCAAAGAACTTGAATGCACATGCTCAGCGTCATATCCAGAGGTTGTCTTTGGGAAATAAACATATGAGTGCTGCCAGCATTGCTGCAGAGGTGGAAGGGGTGGGGGAGTCAGCCTGTCAGTGCTCAGACCATACATCGCACACTGCATTAAATTGGTCTGCATAGCTGTCAACCCAGAAGGAAGCATCTTCTAAAAATGATGCACAAGAAAGCCCTCAAACAGTTTGCAGATGACAAGCAGACTAAGGACATGGATTACTGGAACACTGTCCTGTGGTCTGATGAGACCAAGATAAACTTATTTGGTTAAGATGGTGTCAAGCATACAAAGACAAGTGTGTCTTGCCTACAGTCAAGCATGGTGGTGAGAGTGTCATGGTCTGGGGGCTGCATGAGTGCTGCCGGCACTGGGGATCTACAGGTCATTGAGGGAACCATGAATGGCAACATGTACTGTGGCATACAGAAGCAGAGCATGATTCCCTCCCCAACATGATAACGATCCCAAACACACCTCCAAGACGACCACTGCCTTGCTAAAGAAGCCGAGGGTAAAGGTGATGGACTGGCCAAGTATGTCTCCTGACCTAAACCCTATTGAGCATCTGTGGGGCATCCTCAAATGGAAGGTGGAGGAGCGCAAGGTCTCTAACATCCACCAGCTCCATGATGTCGTCATCAGTGGCGGCTGGTGACGTTTTAGGATGGGGGGTGCCAGGCCCCGCCCTTCCTTTTTGACCCCTCCTACATCTAATAAGCCCCACCTCATATAGAATCCACCCACTCCGTCCCCTGTATTCCACATATTGTGTCAGGAGTACACAGCTCAGCATCACAGGACACAGTATACAGCTCAGCATCACAGGACATAGTATACAGCTCAGCATCACAGAACACAGTTTACAGGTCAGCATCACAGGATACAGTATACAGCTCAGCATCACAGGACACAGTATACAGCTCAGCATCACAGGACACAGTATACAGCTCAGCATCACAGGATACAGTATACAGCTCAGCATCACAGGACACAGTATATAGCTCAGCATCACAGGACACAGTATACAGCTCAGCATCACAGGACACAGCATACAGCTCAACATCACAGGACACAGTATACAGCTCAGCATCACAGGTGGGGTATATAGCAGCCAGTAGCAAAGGACACAGTATAGAGCCCCAGCATCACAGGTTGGGGTATATCGAAGCCAGTATCACAGGTTGGGTACATTGCAGCCAATATCACAGGTGGGGGTAAATTGCAGCCAGTAACACAGGTGGGGTAAATTGCAGCCAATATCAGAGGTAGGGGCTAAATTGCAGCCAGTATCACAGGTGGGGTAAATTGCAGCCAATATCACAGGTGGGGGTAAATTGCAGCCAATATCACAGGTGGGGGTAAATTGCAGCCAATATCACAGGTGGGGTAAATTGCAGCCAATATCACAGGCGGTTGTAAATTGCAGCCAGTATCACAGGTGGGGGGAAATTGCAGCCAATATCACAGGTGGGGGGAAATTGCAGCCAATAACACAGGTGGAGGTAAATTGCAGCCAATAACACAGGCAGGGGTACATTGCAGCCAGTAACACAGGTGGGGGTAAATTGCAGCCAATATCACAGGTGGGGGTACTTTGCAGCCAGTATCACAGGTGGGGGTACTTTGCAGCCAGCAGCACAGGTGGGGTACTTTGCAGAGACCCCCCCTCCGAAGTCGGGACAAGTCCCACACTTACCCCATCTAATAGGCAGGCAGGAGTGTGCAGAGATCGGCATGCGGACAAGCGGGCTGTCACTGTGCAGAGCCTGCGCTTGCGGTGAGCGGGCTGGAGCCTGGAGTTCAGCTTCTCTCCACAATGCATGGCCAGAATTGACGCAGAGGCTCCTCCGAGATCAATCACCGCTGTCTAGTGGACGGTGGTGATTGATTGACACCAACAGGAGCAAATAGGCAGCTTGAGGCATAGAGCAAAGCGCCTCAAGGTGGGATTAAACCCTGCCATTGAAGCGTGATGCCTGCCATCATGACGTCACGTGCAACGACGTCACGCTTCCCATAGTGCACTGTGTATGGTGCCCGAACACAGTGCACTATGTTAACTCAAACAAACTTTTTTTTTTTAAAGGAGACCTTTTTTTTTAAAATTGATTGATTTATTTTTTTTGGGGGGGGGCGGCGCCCGGGCGCCCCTATGGGTGGGTTGCCACTGGTCATCATGGAGGAGCGGAAGAGGACTCCATTGGCAATCTGTGAACTCAGCTCTGGTGAACTCCATGCCCAAGAGGGTTAAGGCAGGGCTCGGAGATAATGGTGGCCACACAAAATATTGAAATATTGAGACTTTGGGCGCAATTTGGACATTTTCACTGAAAAGATATAAAATATTTACAAAAATCTGAGGGATGTACTCACTTTTGTGAGATACTGTATAAATATTTATAACTGAAATGCATCTTTCAGAATTTCTGACATGCCGGACGGGCCCTTTTTCCATTTTCTAAAGTAGTGTAGTGAATGTTGCTCCTGCCTTATAATGTCTGCATGTTTACGCTCTCAGTGTACAAAAGACGGCTCCTTAATTATAAAATTTGATAGTACATAACACTGTACATGATGTGCATTTCTGCAGCATATTGTAAAGCATTTGTTTACAGACAGTGTGAACTTGGCTGCTATTCCAGACTGCAAATAAAAGGATGAAATGTAATGTGTGTTAGTATAGAGTGTCATTGGAAGAACACGGAAGAATGGACAATGCCTTGTTTGGATCCATTGTTTAGCCTGAAAACAAGCCATTTATTATTGCAATCATTCAGAAAGAGACCAAGGAGACATATGCAAATCTATGTTCATTTATTGTGTGAAAGAATTAACAATGTGACTATAAAATATGAAAGATATTAAAGTATATGTGTTGTTGAGGTTGGATGTTGCATACTAAAAAATAGAACAGTTGAAGGGCAACTTCAATCCAATCACTGAAATGTTTATATATTTACTCTACACTTCAGCTTAGACAGCTTATTTCACAATTTAAACAGCTTTAGCAAACTTCTCAAATGGCTTTTGTGAGACACTTCAGCTTGGTTATTGTGCTCCTGCATTGACAATTAGAGGTTATAAGTGGCAGTGACAGATGAAATGTTTTCAGTTTTAAATGGAGTTACAAGTTTTTCACACAAATTATGAAAGTGCTTGTTATTTGGTTTTACTGATCGCCATGCCAAATAACAATTCAAGAAATATATTGCTTTGATGCCCCTTGCAAATAAACACTTCAAAATATGTATTAAAAGTGAAAGTATAATTTTGACAGTACACAATAAACAAAAAAAAAAAATAGAAAATTGTAATGGTGAGTGATGAGAAGTGCTGTCAAACCCGGTTTAAGGGACTTTTCTCAAAGACGCCCAATGCTATCGAGAACTGGTGGGGCCCTGGCAAGGCTGAGAGAGTGAGAGCAATGGCATGCAAATACTTGCATGTACACCTATAACTTCATTTCATATCACCTACAAGTCAAAATTTCAAGTTGGTGATATTGCTTTCACTGGTTAAATGAGAGAGAAGATCACAGCAAGGATGACCAACAGAAGATCATGTTTGCTATTTACCCTCTTTACATCTAAATGGATGATTATAATGGGTGAATGAACCAAGCAATATGCACTCCAAGATCAGGCAGAGCTCAAAGATCTGTCAGAAGGTACAGCTGAGACCTCAAAGTTACAAATCAAAGAGAGTCAAAATGGGCAGACATTGCCCCAAGAATTACAGATGCACAAGACACAGGCCCTTCCTCTACCTGCCACTCTATCTTGTGACTTGGCATGATCAATTATTCCCTCCTTCCATTGCACAACAAATGTATTTAAAGCTGGGTATGCAATGTCAATTACTTCCAGAGGTTGCCCCTGGGCCCCCAAGTCAGCCCTCAATGGCCCAGCCCTTAGCTGACTACCATATAAGGTTGGCAGATTGGGATCAAGCTGTATTGCAGCCACAGAAAATCTGTTCCCCTTTTTTTGGTAAAACAGCTTATATAATATGGAAGAGAAAACAGAAACAAAGACTGGCTACATGGAAAAAGAAAAAGTTTCTCAGGTTGTTGGCTGCCAAGGCTTAAGAACTGCTATAGGTTTACAGTACATAGCAAATTAACATTACATTTAGATGCAAATCATGAACAAATGATATTGTTGCCTGTAGAAGGTCCATTGATCGCCTCAACCCAACTTCCTTTCCCCATAGCAATATTGAAGGACATCATATGAGACTGGTTACAGAGCCACCAGGTTTTTCCTCATACCTAAGACTAATAGGGATAGGTAATAATAGTCGCTACCAATTTCTATATAATTGTATATTGTGAGAAACACATCTAATAGTTTTATGAATTTATCTACACTCTCCACTGTGGATGGGAATTCCACATCCTTACTGCTCCAACAGAAACAACCGTTGCACAGTTTAAGATTGAACCACTTCTTGCCCAACTTCATTGTGTGGTCGCATGTCTTCAGAGACTTTAGATTAAATCGTTTTCTTCTGACATTACAGTCACCACTTATAAATTAGTATATTGCAATCATAGCCCTTTTTAAGAGCTTCTCTTCCAGGGAGAATAAATTTAATTTTTGTGGTTGTTTCTCATAAATGGAGCCCTCTTATTAGGTTTTGTTGCCCTTCTCTGGACTCTCTCAAGGTCAAAGACATCCCTCCTAGAGATTGGTGACCAAAAAAATACTCCATACTCAAAATGTGGCCCAACCAGAGTTTTGTAATCTGGTAGCATTATAGTTTAACCACTTCAGCCCCGGAAGGATTTCCCCCCTTCCTGACCAGAGCACTTTATGTGTTTCTGCACTGGGTCACTTTAACTGACAATTGCGCGGTCGTGCAACGTTGTACCCAAACAAAATTTGCGTCCTTTTTTTCAACACAAATAGAGCTTTCTTTTGGTGGTATTTGATCGCCTCTGCATCATTTCTGATCACCGCTATAAACAAAAAAAGAGCGACAATTTTGCAAAAAAAAACAGTTTTTCTTACTTTTTGCTAAAATACAAATCCAAAAAAAATATAAAAAAACAATTTTTTTCATCGGTTTTGGCCGATTTATATTCTTCCTCATATTTTTGGTAAAAAAAACCCGCAATCGCCGTTTATTGATTGGTTTGGGCAAACGTGGCCGCATTTACGGATGATGAGAATTCATTTCTGGGGTTTTTATTTATTTATTTATTTTTTTACTAGTAATGGCGGCGATCTGCGATTTTTAGCGGTACTGTGATATTGGGGCGGACACGTCGGACCATTTTGACACTTTTTTGGGACTAATGACATTTATACAGCGATCAGAAATTTAAATGTCCACTGATTACTGTATAAATGTCATTGGCAGTGAAGGGGTTTACCTGCAGGGTGTAATGAAGGGGTTAACTGTGTTCCCTGGGTGTGTTCTAACTGTGAGGGGGCTGGGCTGCCTTGGGCATAAGAGATCTAACTGATCCCAGTGACAGGGATCAGTAGATCACCTATGCCCCCACTAACAGAGCGGGGAACCTCTGAGACCCAATTGGCCAGGGAGTCTCATATGGTAAGGTCATGGATCACGCACCGGGGGGGGGGGGGGATGCGAATCGATCCCCACATTCCCGATAAATTGCATGCCGGGGGGTGGGGGTGCGAATGACCCCCCACAATATTGAACACCAGCCACCACTGCTGACTTATTGATGAGTATAGCAATTCTGTGTTTGCTGCAGTTGTCCTGTGCTAGCTGACACTGTTGTACTTTTGGTAACCACTTAGATGTGACTCTAGCCTTAATCCTGACCTTCTCTTTTAGGTATTATCAACTCTACTATAGTATTACCATGCTGGGAAAATTCTGGGGGTCCTCTTGACATTGAGGGTATAATTGCTTCTGCTGTCAGTTAACTATATATGATACCACAAGAGCTGCCCCTTCAGAAAGTCACAACCTAGGTGCTGAATGTTTTATAACTTTGCCACAGTTCTGTAAAGCTTTCCTTACGACACACCACTGTGGTGAGTTTGTTGTGGCTCTTCTCCAGCATTGCTCTATTCTGTTGCCACAACGGAGAAGAGCTCAGCATGGAAATGAAATGTAAGCTTGGCTATGCAGAGTTCTGATCTAGTCGGACATGTTCTAGCCGAGAGCCTCACCCAGCTTTTTGAAGACTTCACAAATAAGCAGAGAAGATTAATACAAAACGAACTGTTCCATATAATGAAGTACATTGATTTGAAAAAAATAAAGTGAAATTTTAAGGATGTGATCACATAATAAAAATGCCTCAGTTCACCCTCCCAAGTCCCTTACTGCAAACTACCTTTAACCACTTCAGCCCCGGAAGGATTTACCCCCTTCCTGACCAGAGCACTTTTTGCGATTCGGCACTGCGTTGTTTTAACTGACAATTGCGCGGCCATGTGACGTTGTAGCCAAACAAAATTGACGTCCTTTTTTTCCCACAAATAAAGCTTTCTTTTGGTGGTATTTGATCACTTCTGTGTTTTTTATTTTTTGTGCTATAAACAAAAAATGAGCAACAATTTTGAAAAAAAACAATATTTTTTACTTCTTGCTATAATAAATATACAAAAAATATATATATAAGAAACACATTTATTCATAATTTTAGGCCAAAATGTATTCTTCTACATATTATTGGTAAATAAAATTGCAAAAAGCGTTTATTGATTGGTTTGCGCAAAAGTTATTGCATCTAGAAACTATGAGAATTGATTTATGTTGTTTTTATTATTTTTTTTTTTTACTGATAATGGTGGCGATCTGCAATTTTTATCAGGACTGCGACATTGCGGCGGACATATTGGACACTTTTGACACTTTTTGGGACCATTGACATTTATACAATGATTAGAGCTAAAAATAGCCACTGATTACTGTGTAAATGCCACTGGCTGTAAACACGGAGGTTCCCCATTCTGACAAGCGGGATTTGTTAGATCTCTGGTGCCCCTGCCAGCCTAGCCCCCATACAGTTAGAACACACACAGGGAACACAGTTAACCCCTAGAGCGCTCCCTGCAGGTTAACCCCTTCCCTGCCAATGACGTTTATACATTTATATGAGTGGCTATTTAAATTTCTGATCACTGTATAAATGTCATTGGTCCCAAATGGTATCAAAAATGTCCAACATGTCCGCCCCAATATCACAGTCCGGATAAAAAACGCAGATCGCCACCATTACAAGTAAAAAAAAAAAAAAAATTATACAAACGCCAGAAATGAATTCTCATGGTTTGTAAACGTGGCAACTTTTGCGCAAGCCAATCAATAAATGCTGATTGCGATTTTTTTTTTTTTACCAAAAATATGAGTAAGAATATAAATCGGCCAAAACCGATGAATACATTTGTTTTTTTATATATTTTTTGGATCTATATTATAGCAAAACTTAAGAAATATTGTTATTTTTGCAAAATTGTCGCTCTTTTTTTGTTTATAGCAGTGATCAGAAATGACGCAGAGGTGATCAAATACCACCAAAAAAGAGCTCTATTTATGGGAAAAAAGGGACGCAAATTTTGTTTGGGTACAAAGTCGCATGACCGCGCAATTGTCAGTTAAAGCGACGCAGTGCCGAATCGCAAAAAGTGCTCTGGTCCTAAGGTGGGAAATCCATCCAGTCCTTCAGTGGTTAAATAACCTTTTATCCTGTCTCTTTTGTTTCCTAGAAATACTAATTGTACATGTTACAGAGAAGAGTTAATTACATCACACCTAGAATTGTGAGTCTGCTTACCAAATGTTAACACACTGGTATCTTCCAAGTTCCATTAATTAGAGTATATTCACAGCTTTCCAAATGTTCTGCAGTTTTGCCATCATTTCAGCATCCACGTTCCAGCATATTTTGTTTTATATGGACAGCTGGATAACATGGTTGCAGAGACGTGTTATTTTACACATCATCACTTGAACAGTGTAAACGGTGTAAAAAGGATTTATAAGTTATGTGCCTTTACACATTTAAAGAAGACTCGCAATCAAGGCTGTCATTATGGGCCTCAGCTTCTCTAGTTGACCCAGTGTCTTCAGTATCTTTATAACAGAGCTTCAGTAATTAAACCAAAAATAATGTAAAGCGTAGGAGCTAGCACTCCCTTCCAGACTTTTCTAATCAATGTGCTTTTTATGGGATATGAGGGAGACGACAAGTAAAATGGGGGGATTGATTGACCTGGAGTTGGGCTTTAAGCTCACTAGCTTACATTAAAGTGGATGTAAACCCCATTCATGAAATCTGACCTGGCCACATATATCTGTAGTGTTTATGTATCTCTCTCCAAAGCTCTGAGTGCAGAGTCTTTCTGCTTCTCAGTTTCTTTGTTATCAGCATGATAACTTCTGACAAGTTCTCTGGCATAAGAAATAAAAGCAGCTGGAAATTAGCGTTGGGAGGGAGCTTAGAGATAGATAAGCAGAGAATTTGTCTATTCACAGCACAGCTCTGTATCTTTCCTCTGACTATGTGGAGTGGGGGGTTGTGCCTTTCCTCCAATCAGCTCACACACAGTGTATGCCCAGACTCCCCTCCCATTGCTGAAACAGGAAGAAAGATTTCTAACACAATGTGCACTTTCTCAAGAATATAGCAAGCTGAAGACAGCAGATATACAAGTAAAACTTATATAGGGAGATTTGTTTCATCTTTGTGTATCATCGGAGGCTGTTCACTTCACTGGGTATAGGAGAGGGTTTACATCCACTTTAATAAAGCTTTCCAGGAAATACCTACATTGTAACAATAATATTGATTTTTTACTCTCATTTGATCTGCACAATCATAAGCGGCCGAGGCATAGGCATTCATAAGCAACTAAGGCATTCCTCGCTCTACATCTGTGCATTTACATGCCCCTTGTATACATGTGGCTGCAGGGCACGGAATGCTTCGGACACTTTTAAGTGGCAATCTACATAGCTCATCCCTACACCAGAGTATAACAGAGAGAGGATAGCAATATCTGCTCTCCATTATAAATCAGCCCTTAGTGTCACTGACAAGTTATAGAATAAGATTTGCACTTTTCATCTACTGTAGCACTCATTTTAAAAGTTGTCACTAGTAAAGCTAAGAAAAAAAGAGTATTTTTCTTTTAGTTATGTAGCATGTTTTTCCTGTTAGATTGCATAAAAGGTAAAATAACTTTTGCAAGACAATGTTGTAAAAAGAAAGTTTTATCTGCCCTGGATAAATATGTGTATTACTTGTATTATAAGTAATGACATTATTGTGAAATCAATAGGCTTATGGCTGAAATGAAAAATTGTTCTAATCCACAAGGAGTGCAAGACTTGAAATGGAAGATAAATACACAATTCAGAAGAAGAGAGGGCAGATTTTCTCAAAACACCCCAAAAAAATGTTACAGTATATCCACAGATAATTAATAAAGTATAAAAGAAGGTGGATTCACCGAAAGTTTGGTGGTGTTCCTGGATCCTGGGTTAATACAGTTAGAGGGAGTGGTAGGGGCTTACAGAAAAGGAGGCCAGCCCTGGGTTTGAGCACCCTAACAGATTTGCCCAGTTGAATGAGGATGGGGGGGTGGTAAACTCAGAGGTGGCAGCCCTAGATGTCACTGCTTTCCCTAACAGCCAGGAGAGCAGCCCATCTAGTAGGAGTGGTAAGGGTAGTGCAGGCAGGCCTAGACAGTAGGTGGTAATCGGGCTTTCTGTAATACAAAGGACTGATAAAATAATTTGTCACCAGGATCTGCTCAACCAAGCGTTTTGCTGTCTCCCTGGTGCCAGGGTTCGGCATGTGGTGGACCAGGTTCATAAATTACTGGGAGGGGCTGGGCATGACCCAGCTGTCTTGGCCCATATTGGAACCAATGACAATATATGGAAGGTGGAGGCTCCTTAAGAACCAATTTAAAGAATTAGTTCGCAAGTTGAAGGGAAGGACCTCCAAGGCCATATTCTCTGAAATACTGCCTGTGCCATGCGCAACACAGGAACGGCAGGGGGAGATTAGAGCCTTGAATGCATGGCTAAAGACCTGGTGTAAGGAGGAGGGCTTTGGGTTTTTAGAGCACTGGGCTGACTTTTCATTGGGGTGCAACCTATATGCAACCTTAAGATAGCAAATTTTACAAGGATGAGGGCTGCTCTCCAGGACTTCGACTGGGAGTAAATATTAGCACTGACGAACACAGAACAGAAATAGGATTTTTTCAAATAGACTGTATGCAAACTCACTGCAAAGTGTATTCCCATGGGCAATACGTTTAAAGGGCTAAAAACAAAACCTATGTGGCTCACGGCCAAAGTTTAAAAAGTTATAAATGATAAGAAAAGGGCATTTAAAAAATATAAAAATGAGGGAATACTATCATTGTTTAAATGTTACAAAGGATAAAACAGAATACGTAAAAAGGAAATCAAGGATGCAAAAAATCAAAACGAACTACAGATTGCAAAAGATAGTAGGACAAACTCCAAAAAATTCTTTAATAGTAAAAAGGTCAGGTCAGAGCATGTAGACCCTTTACAAAATAATCTAGAGTGGGTGACTGGGGACAAAGAGAAGGCAAACTTATTAAATATTTTGTTCAGCTCTGTATATACAAATGAGCACGGAGGAGCTCATGTCCATAATGGGGGTGGTAGTGACACAGCCCCACATGATCCACAATGGCTCAAAAGTGAAATGGTCCAAAAGTATATAGACAGAACAAAGGTGGATAAATCACCTGAACCAGATGGCATCCACTCAAGGATCCTAAAAGAATTGAGCTTGGTCATTTCAAAGCCATTGTATCTCATTTTTAGGGACTCCTTAATGACTGGAATAGTACCACTGGATTGGCGTAGGGCCAATGTGGGGCCCATATTTATTATTATTATTATACAGGATTTATATAGCGCCGACAGTTTGCGCAGCGCTTTACAATATTAGGGCAGACAGTACAATTAAATACAATTCAATACAGGTGGAATCAGAGGACCCTGCTCGTTAGAGCTTACAATCTAGGAGGGAGGGTTAAATGATACAAAAGGGCAGTAAACTGTGGGGGATGAGCTGATTGAGAAAAAAGGAGTGTAGTTATTAGGTGGTGGCAGGATAGGCTTCCCTATTCAGGGATCGCTTGAAGGTGGATTTGGGGACATTCTGACCGATTGGGGTAGGGAGTTCCAGAGGATGGGAGAGGCACGGGAGAAGTTTTGGAGGCGAGTATGAGAGGAGGTGATGAGGGAGCTGGAGAGCAGGAGGTCTTGGGAGGAGCGAAGAGGACGGTTAGGTTGGTATTTTGAGACAAGGTTGGTGATGTAGCTGGGAGCAGAGTTGTGGATGGCTTTGTAGCTGATTGTTAGTATCTTAAATTTAATTCATTGGGCGAGTGGCAGCCAATGGAGGGATTGGCAGAGGGGGGTGGCAGACGTTGAGCGGTTTGTAAGGTGGATGAGTCTGGCAGTGGCATTCATGATGGACTGGAGGGGGGATAGTCTATTTAAAGGTAGACCAGTGAGGAGGGAGTTGCAGTAGTCGAGACGAGAGATGACCAGGGAGTGAATCAGGAGCTTTGTGGTTTCATTGGTTAGGAAGGGACGTATTTTAGAGATGTTGCGGAGATTGAGACGGTAAGCCTTAGAAAGTCATTGGATGTGGGGCCAAAAGGAGAGTTCAGAGTCCATCAAAGTCTTTGCCAAGTAACTATAGACCTGTTAATTTAACTTCAGTAGTTGGTAAGATACTGGAGACTTTAACAACTTCAGATCCGCGCTATAGCCGAAAGACGGCCACAGCGCCGGGTGGACATCTATCGCACTCACAGGCGGTGGCAGTGCACGTGCGGCCGCTGCGCGGGCGTGCCCGCGGGTCGGGCGGACTCGATGTCCACTCCTGACCCGCGATCACCTGTCAGAGCTGCAGAACGGGGAACCGCCAATGTAAACACGGCGGTTCTCCATTCTGCGAGAGGGGGACATACCAGATCTACTGATCCCTGTCACTGGGATCAGTTAGATCTGTTATGTCCCTGCCAGCCCATCCCCCCCCCCACAGTTAGAAAACACCCAGGGAACACAGTTAACCCCTTCACTGCCCCCTGCAGGTTAACCCCTTCACTGCCAATGACATTTATACAGTAATCAGTGGACATTTCAATTTCTGATCGCTGTATAAATGTCATTGGTCCCAAAAAAGTGTGAAAAATGTCCGACATGTCCGCCCCCAATATCGCAGTCCCGATAAAAATCGTAGATTGCCGCCATTACCAGTAAAAAAAAAATAAAAACGCCATAAATCAATTCCCATAGTTTGTAGACGCGATAACTTTTGCGCAAAGCAATCAATAAACGCAGATTGCAATTTTTTACCAGAAATATGTAGAAGACTGTATATCGGCCAAACCCAATGAATCATTTTTTTTTAAATATTTTATTTTTGGATATTTATTAGAGCAAAATCATCGCTCTTTGTTTGTTTATAGCGCAAAAAATAAAAAACGCAGAGGTGATCAAATACCACCAAAAGAAAGCTCTATTTGTGGGAAAAAAAGGACATCAATTTTGTTTGGGTACAACGTCGCACGACTGCGCAATTGTCATTCAAAATGCGACAGCGATGAAAGCGGAAAATTGGTCTGGGCAGGAGGGGGGTTTAAGTGCCTGGTAAGCAAGAGGTTAATAAAAGACCACATAGATGAATTCTTGTTGGACAAAATGTTTTAACAATAAACAGCATGGATTCATGAAAGACAGAAGTTGTCAAACAAATCTGATTTCTTTTTATGAGGAGGTAAGTAAAACCTTGGACAGAGGGGTGGCTGTGGACGTAGTACACTTGGCTTTTGCTAAAGTGTTTGACAGCGTTCCCCACAAAAGGCTAAGGCCTCATACACACGGGCAAATAAGCAAAACGTGGGGTCTGATGTCAGGGAAAAATCTGCATTTTTTTCAGCGTTTTGCATCAGCGTTAATGAGCGTTAGTGAGCGTCTGTGTCAATAGGCGTTTTTTTTTTTTTAATCCTCTGCTATTTTTCAACCTAAAAATGTCAGCTTCAAAAACGCCGGTACGGCGTTAGTGGGAGTTAATGAGCGTTAGTGAGCGCTTTGCGGCGTCGGCGTCAAAAAGTTATAGCCACAGAACGAGCTGGCCGCGGGTTCTAGTTTCAGCTCACTAACGCCGACGCCCTCTACAGCTAAGAAACGTCAGTGTTTTTATGGGGCCATTGACTAGCATGGAGAGCTGCAAAAAACGCCAAAAAATGTCTGGCCTGGATTCTTTCCTAAATGTACATAACATAACTGGCTACTAACACTTATAGGTAAAGTTGATTCCAGGGAATATCCGATTGCCTCTCGTGGGATCAGGAAGGATTTTTTCCCCCACCATAGCAAATTGGATCATGCTTTGCTGGGTTTTTTTTGCCTTCCTCTGGATCAACTGTGGGTGAAGGATTGTGTATATGGGATTGCATGGTTTTATATATATATATATATATATATATATATATATATATATATTTGATATATATTGATTCTGGAGCTTGTAGCTGCTTCCTGGACTGTACACTGGCAGCAAGATTCCCCTTCATCAGAAGCAGCAAAGTCTCCAGGTCCGCCTCGCTGACGGTTCTTTTTCCTGCTCAGGACCAGTCACGTGAAAAACCAAGCCCATTTTCACCACCACAGTCTCGGGGCATCAAGAATTCTTATGCTTCGACATCATCAGCTCCCCCATGTTTCCTGTAATTCTGGGACTTCCTTGGCTACAAGCCCATGACCCTCAGAGAAACTGGTCCAATAAAGAAATTCTGTTCTCCTCTACATACTGCTCTCAGCACTGTTTTGTTAACGCTCCCAGGAAACCTGTCACTTGTTTGACTATCCAGTCAGGCACACACCCAGAGGTTCCTGTGGAATATCAAGAATTCATGGACGTTTTTGATAAACGGGGAGCTGACACATTACCACCCCATCGGCCCTATGATTGTCCGATTCAACTGTTACCTGGGGCAGACATTCCATTTGGATGAATATTCCCCTTGTCGGAGATAGAACTGGAGGTCCTGCGGAATTACATTGATGAAAATCTGGAAAAAGGGTTTACTCGTCCTTCTTCATCTCCAGCAGGGGCCGGTATCTTTTTTGTAGAAAAGAAATATGGCACCCTGTGTGGACTACAGAGAACTTAATAAAATCACTGTGAAAAACCCCTACCCCCTCCCACTCATCCCAGAACTCTTCCAAAGGTTCCGGACAGCTCGGGTCTTCACTAAACTAGATCTACGAGGAGCCAATAACCTCATTCGGATCCGTGAAGGAGATGAGTGAAAGACGGCCTTCAGAACTCGCTTCGAGCACTTTGAGTACCTGGTCATGCCATTTGGACTATGTAATGCACCTGCAACTTTTCAACATCTGGTTAATGACATTTTTAGAGAATTTCTGGACAGCTTTTTCATCGTCTACCTTGATGACACCTTGATTTTTTCCGCTACTTTGGAACTTCATCGTACTCATGCCAAAAAAGTGCTTACAACTCTGAGGAAACATGGACTGTATGTCAAGGTAGAGAAGTGTGATTTCGAGAAGACCCCCATCCAGTTCCTGGGTCTGCTCATCTCCACCGGGGGTATTTCAATGGATCCCCAGAAAGTGAAAGCAATCCTGGACTGGCAGGCCCATTCTGATAAAAAGGGGGTTCAGCGATTTATCGGATTTGTCAACTTCTACCGGAGATTCGTAAAGAGGTTCTCTGCCATTATTGCACCCATCACACAGTTAACCTGACAACAGATCCAGTTCCAGTGGTCTCCTGAAGCCCAGATTGCCTTCGACAAGCTTAAAGCCCTGTTTATTTCAGCACCAGTACTCCAGCACCCTGATCCAGTGCTGCCTAATGTGTTGGAAGTGGACACCTCAGAGATAGCAACTGGTGCAGTACTATCCCAACGCCAAGGACCTAAAGCTCTTCTGCATCCCTTAGCTTTCCCCTCCCGGAAAATGTCCCCTCCAGAGATGAATTATGATGTTGGAGAACTTTTGGCCATTAAATTTGCTTTGGAGTGGAGATATCTGTTGGAAGGAGCGGTCCATCCTATCATGATCTTTACTGACCATAAGAACTTAGAATATCTGAGAACTGCCAAATGGCTGAGACCCCGGCAGGCCAGATGGGCCATCTTCTTCTCTAGGTTCAACTTCCATGTCTCCTACAGGCCAGGCTCCAAGACTGGGAAAGCCGACGCTTTTTCTTGGATGTTCCCTGACACCCCTGAGGCTACAGAACCATCCTGTCAGCACAGAATTTCCTCCTTATTCAGCCTGACGTGATGTCAGCCATTCGGCAAGCTTCCAGCCAGTGCTCAGAGCCAGAGGTTTCCAAGCTGTCAAGGAAAGAAGGTTTATTGTGGGCTCAGGACAACATTTTTGTCCCCCAACCAATAAGACTGCAGATCTTAAGGACATTCCATGACCACAAGCTTGCGGGACATTTTGGGGTACAAAAGACTGCCGAGCTTATGCAACGCTCCTTCTGATGGCCTAATTGGAAACAAGATTGTAAGGACTATATCAGCTCTTGTAAAGTTTGCAAACAAAACAAGGTCTCCAACACCAAGTCCTGGGGGTTATTGAGACCCTTGCCTATCCCCGAGCAACCCTGGAAGAAGGTCTAGATGGACTTTATTGTTGATCTACCCCCCTCACAGGGATTCACTACCATCTTGGTGGTGGATCGCCTCTCCAAGATGGCACATTTTTTACTCAATGATTGGTGCTCCTACGGCCTCTGAAACAGCAAATATCTTTATCAAAGAAATCGTTAGGCTGCATGGAGTACCAGACAACATTGTGTCTGATAGAGGTGTTCAGTTTACCTCTAAATTCTGGAAAGATCTTTGCAAGTCCCTGTCCTTCGAAGTATGCCTTTCATCAGCCTACCACCCACAGAGCAATGGTCAGACAGAGAGGACCAATCAAACGGTTGAACAATATCTGCAATGTTTCTGCATCTGCTCGCAGGATGATTGGGCCTCACTCCTTCCATGTGCGGAATTCGCTTACAATAATTCCATTCACTCTGCTACCAATCAATCACCTTTTTGGGCCAATTATGGGTTCCATCCCTCCTTCTTGCCCAATGTCATACCAGAGGCATCAGTTCCCGCATGACAGGATCGGATCAACTTCCTCCATTCGAACTATCTGCGTCTCCAGGAGGCCATGAAAGAAGCACAGGAGAGCTATAAAAAATTTCATTACAGGGGAAGGAAGGTGTACCCAGCATTCAAAGTTGGAGACAGAGTTTGGTTATCGGCCTTGAATCTCTGACTTACCTGTCCTTCACGGAAGCTAGGATCTAGATTCATTGGGTCCTTTGAAATCAAGAGGATGATAAACCCTGTGGCCTTTGAACTAGCTCTTCCCAGTTCATATAAGATTCATCCTGTGTTCCATGTGTCCCTGCTAAAGCCCGCAGTGCCAAGCCCTTTTCCAGGAAGAGAGGAAGTGCCACCACCTCCTATCATGGTTGAAGGTGAAACTGAATTTGAAGTGGAGACCATCCTGGATTGTAGAAAGAGAGGCAGACAAGTGCAATATCTGGTCAAATGGAAGGGGCGCCCACAGGAAGATAATTCCTGGGAATCTGCTACCAATGTACATGCACCACACTTGGTTCAAGCCTTCCAGAACAAGTATCCGGAGAAATTGGCCAGTATGGGCATCCAGAGGCTGCCCCTTGGGGGGGCACTGTCAGAGAAGTGGCAATGAGGATTCAAACTATCATTCCAATGGAAATCAGAATGTTCATTGCAATCGGAACGATCATTCCAATCAGAACGATCACATGCAGGGGCGCATGCGCGGCACTACGGGACAACGCACATGCAGGAGCAATCGTGGCGCTCAGTGCGTCCAATGAGCACAAAGGGCGCCCTGACTACAGCAAATCACTGGATCGTCTTCAGTCTCTGTTGCACCTGCACCAGAATTCTGTTCCTGTTATTCCTGTTGTGACCCAGCTTGCCCCTTGGATCTGCTTTTGCTCTGCTCCCTTGGCTTTGATCCCGGCTCGGTTCCTGACTTTGGCTTGCCTTCTCCAGTGTTTGAACCTTGGCCTGCCCACAGACTTTGCCTCCCTTGGATCTCCTGTGTTTGACCCCCGGCTTGCCTAACGGACTTTGCTACCATTCTCCTGTGTTTGACCCCCGGCTTGCCTAAAGGACTTTGCTATTGATCTCCTGTGTATAACCCGGATTGTCGCCCTGATTATTCCGCTCCAGTTACCAGATCTAGCATAGACACACACCCAGCATCCTCTACTGTTCCTGTACTCCGGGTGAAGTCTACGCCTGCAGTTGGTAACCCGTGCTTCTCTACGCACCATACCTCCTGTGCCACCTTCAGGGGTATACTGCGTTTAGCCGCAAGGGGGTCCCTCTCGGCATTTCGGCTTCAGGATCAGGTACGCTATAGCACCATGCTGCTAATTGCACATTAACCACTTCACCTCCGGAAGGTTTTCCCACTTTAGGACCAGAGCACTTTTTGCGATTTGGCACTGCATCGCTTTAACTGACAAATGCGCGGTCGTGCGACCTTGCACCCAAACAAAATTTGCGTCCTTTTTTTCCTACAAATAGAGCTTTCTTTTGGTGGTATGCCTCTGCGTGATTTCTGATCGCCCCTATAAACAAAAGAAGAGCGACAATTTTGCAAAAAAACCCAAATTTCTTACTTTTTGCTAAAATTCAAATCCAAAAAAAAAAATATAAAAAAACATTTTTTTTTCACCGGTTTTGGCCGATTTATATTCTTCCTCATATTTGCGATAAAAAAATTGCAATTAGCGTTTATTGATTGGTTTGCGCAAAAGTGGCCGCGTTTACGGATGATGAGAATTCATTTCTGGGGCTTTTATTTATTTTTTATTTTTTTTACTAGTAATGGTGGCGATCTGCGATTTTTAGCGGTACTGCGATATTGCAGCGGACATGTCGGACATTTTTGACACTTTTTTGGACCAATGACATTTATTCAGCGAACAGAAATTTAAATGTCCACTGATTATTGTATAAATGTCATTGGCAGTGAAGGGGTTAACCTGGGGGGAGAGCTAGGAGTTAACTGTGTTCCCTGGGTGTGTTATAGCTGTGGGGGGGTTGGGCTACCATGGGCATGAGAGATCTAACTGATCCCAGTGACAGTAATCAGTAGATCACCCATGCCTGCACTGTCAGAATGGGGAACCGCCGTGTTTCATTCGGCGGTTCCCCGTTCTTTACCTGTGGGGCACACTCCTCAGGAGCGCGGCGGGCGTTAGCAGATTGCCATCTTTTTAAAGCGATTCGCGCACAGCAACCACACTGCCGCAGTGAAAACACGGCAGGCAGTTAGGAAGTGGTTAAAGAGACAGGAGCAGCATTATTTTTTTGGGTTAGCAAACGCTTTAATATTCTTGGGTCTAAATTTAAAAGACTGAATTTAAAAAAAAATCAATTATAGCACGCATACTTTGACCCCATATAAAAAAAAATATTGAAAAATCTTCATTACTATTTACAACTTACTTACTATCTTATTGCTTTCTTTTGATTTGACTCCCACTAAAAAAAAAAAACATCTGAAAGTGGTCGTATACACATGGTTTGTATTTTTCTTAAGTATGTTCATAATATTGATACAGTTAGATGGAATAATGAATAAGCAACATAAACAATTTATTGTACCTTTGAGATAATTCAATAAAACAATTACTTTACAACTGGAATAGTAATTATCTAAGCATTGACTATTTAGTAAGCTTCAAACCTTCTGCATGACTCATCGCTGCTTAAACAGCCATTGATTCACAGCAATGAATATGCAAAAATATGTAGAGACAGGAAGCGATTGTCAACACTGTGATGTCAGACAGAGATACAGGGCTTCAATGCTTTAAAAAGACTTGCCCATACAAGTATATCTTACAATCAAGCAACCACAAATCATTAAAGTGGACCTGTCACCAAAATTACCAATTTTAATTCTTTTGCTGCCAGAGTTTAATTCTACATGGTCTATTTACAATAAAAGAGTGAGAAAATAATGTGAAAAAGTTAGAAGTTGCCCATGGTGACCAACCAGATTCTTTTTTAATTTTCTAGAGAATGAAAGACACATACAGTCACAATGGTCATGTTTCACATTTTTATTCCTTGTTTTTAATTAATAGTGCCAAAAAGAGTGTGAAACCAAAGGTGTTATAAGCTTGTAGCTGCAGATTTTTCTTCCTTAGTGTGGTTATAGAGAACTCAATTTTTATAAGCAGTGAAGAAATGTCTTCTGCTGATCTACTGGTATAAATGATGATGTGGGAAAGGCTAGTAAAACCAGTGGGGGAACTGATAGGCAAGGGGGGTTATTTAATTGATTTGCCATTGTGAGTACCGATGTGACTGATAATCGAAGGAAAAACCAAGCTTCAAACCATCCAAATTAACCTGTCTAACAGTATGCGTTAAAAAGCAGGAGATTGGTTGCACACATTAGTTAATGCATACTGTTAGACAGGTTAATTTGGATGGTTTAAAGCTGGTCGGTAAGTGAGTGGTTTTTCCTTGGATTACTTCCTTGGCTGTTTGTTGTCTACCTGATGCCCTCCAATGCTCCTTACCATACAGACCAGTTATAGATGGAGGCAGTGGCCTACTTTTTGGACATTTGATTTTGGTCAGGGAAACGCATTAACATCTTTGAAGTTATTTTGCTACCTGCTGGGTGTTCAGTGGGTCCCTATACCTTTAAGGAGGGATGGGCTACCTCCTCGCTATCTGCCTTCTTCTATCTCATCAAGATGCATGTGCTTCCACTGTGGAGTCTCTCATCAGTTAGAGCAGTGATTCTCAACCAGGGTTCCATGGAACCCTAGGGTTCCTCCTTCGGTTGCTAGGGGTTCCTTGAGCAATGAGCAATTTCTGTCTCTCAGATAAATTCCCTCTGACACCATTGCAGTTTTTAGCTATCTGTAAGAAGGTAATTCTTTCCAATGACCACAAGTGTAAGGAGCATTCTTCCCATTGATCATCACACTAATGTATCATGAGTTGTAGATTTCTCATTTTTAGCAGAGGTTCCCCCAGACCAGAGCATTATTTCAAGGGTTCCACCATGTTGAAAAGGTTGAGAAAGGCTGAGTTAGAGATAGGTCTGGAGGAGGCAGGGAGCCTTGACGGGGTCCTCCAGCTTATGCATGCATTAGCTAATGTGTGTAACCAATCCCCTGCTTTTTAACGCATACTGTTAGACAGGTTAATTTGGATTGTTTCAAGTTGGTCGGTAAGTGAGCTTGGTTTTTCCTTGGATTATTTCCTTGGCTGTTTGTTGCCTACTGGATGGAGAGAGCCTGAGATCAGTACAGCGAGGATTTCTGCAGATTCTAACCTGGAGTGAAGAACACGTGCATGGCTCCTGGGGTGTGCGGCATGCAGGAAGAGCTTGGCCAGGCAGTAAAGTGGATGGAGTGCATTGGGACTTCTCCTTAGCAACACTCTCCTGCCAGAACCAAGCCTCTCTGCTATACCAACCAGCTCCTCAGTCTCTCTCCGTCCAGTTCTTGCAGCTCTCCACAAGGACATCTGTCAGTATGACTCTCTGAGCCTGTCAACTTTCTCAGTGAGAGAGGCATGCTGACAGAGGAGGCATCGCGGGCTGGACAGGGACAGCCAAAGGGCCGGATGTGGCCTGGGGGCTGCAATTTGCTAAGGTCTGATTTGTATTAATCCTGCT
The DNA here is from genome assembly GCA_018402905.1 of Glandirana rugosa. Classification (NCBI taxonomy): domain Eukaryota; kingdom Metazoa; phylum Chordata; class Amphibia; order Anura; family Ranidae; genus Glandirana; species Glandirana rugosa. The sequence continues at coordinate 2,093,138 of BLSH010334420.1, read as the reverse complement.
GTTAAAAACCATTGAAAGTTATTTTTTAACATCTCAAAACATATTTTGCCTACTGAACCTCTTTACACCTCATCTTCAGAATGTATTGCCCCTTACAATGTCCCCAGCGATATCTGCTCCTGTATTACAAATACAAGGGCACCTGATAAGTGGGGTGCTTTTTCTTTTGTTTTGAATGTTTCTCTTCTCTGGTGGTGGCTGATCCCAAATACATATTACATATTGTGCAACGTGTGCTGTTCTCTACAACGGTGGTTCTCAACCTTGGTCCTCAAGTACCCCCAACAGGCCATGTTTTGGGAATTTCTCTTAGATTAAATAGCTGTCCAAAATACCAACCCATTGACTCTGATTTAAAGCACCTGTGTAAGATAAAGAAAAACCCGAAAACATGGCCTGTTGGAGGTACTTGAGGACTGAGTCCAGAGCTCTACAACATTGTCCTTTGAGCCCAGGCCACCATGAGGAGGGGATTGTACGTGACAGTTTGTACACAAGCCAGTATGTGCGAGAGCCAGCACCAGGGAGAAGGTGAGCACTGCAGTGATGGCTGCCTGTTACTTTTATTTCAAGAGATCTGGGGCAATTACATTGAAAGTTCTGTTAGGCGTTATAGTACCATATTGTCAAGACAGGACAAGAAGCTTTTGGCAAAGGTTTCTGACAAAAACACTAAGATGATCTTGTTTGGATAGGTTTCAGTTGGTTAAATACACATGCAGAGAATTTAAATATTCAGTAATTAGTATGACATAATTTCCTCTTCAGATGAACACAGTGATTGTTCCAATAACTAACATTTCAACATTTGTCAGGCAGGTTATGTGGGATATTTAAATTACTGCCTTTTGCCCAAAGCTCATAGTCTGTCATCTGAACATAAACAAGTGCCAAAGTTAAAAAAGGCAACTTTTCATTGACTTTCAAACATTTTTTAGAATGATGTTCTCTATAAACTTGGATTATTAACATTAACCACTTGAAGACCAGGCATTTTCTGGCACTTTTTGCTCATATGTAACCATCAGTATTTTTTGCTAGAAAATTACTTAGAACCCCTAACAGTATATATTGTTTTAAAGCAGAAGCCCTAAAGAAAAAAATGGTGGGTTTTGCAATTTTTTATGTCACACTGTATTTGTGCAGTGGTTTTTCAAACATGATTTATGGGGAAAAAACACACTGTTTTAAATTTTAATGCAAAATAAACAATACATAACCCAATTTTTTGTAAAGTATAAAATATGATGTCATGCCCAATAGATAGATATCAAACATGTTGCGCTTTAAATTTGCCCACGTCCGCACAATGGCGACAGACTACATAAATTTTACTATCCATAGGCGATGATTTAAAAGCCTTTATCAGTTACCACTTTATATTTACAGAGGAGGTGTATTGCTAGAATTATTACCCGTGATCCGACATTTGCGCTGATACCTGTGGGACAATCGCTTTTCGCGTGTCCACAGGTCCAAGACATGTGTTTGCCTTGGCATGCTAGCACTGGGGACTGCAGGCACTTTACATTTTTTTTTTAATCAAAAAAGGTTTTATTGAAACATTATATCAGTTACAGCCATCTCTAAAAACATTTAAAAAGATAAAGGCATATACTACTGTCCTTACATTTAGCATACATTAAGATATTTAAACATTGCCACCATTCACTTAGAGTATATAAGACATTTCTCTTGCCCCCATTCATCTCGAGAGCTAGTAAGCATCAACATAGTATAGTATCCCATTGCCACCATTCACTTAGAGTATATAAGACATTTCTCTTACCCCCACTCATCTTGAGAGCTAGTAAGCACCAACATAGTATAGTATCCCATTGCCACCATTCACTTAGAGTATATAAGACATTTCTCTTGCCCCCACTCATCTTGAGAGCTAGTAAGCACCAACATAGTATAGTATCCCATTGCTATATGTTCTATCATCAGGAAAGTCCCTGAAGGACCCTCATCATGACCAACTCTCTGGAGGACAGTCCAGCGGCGTCCAACCATGGCCACCATAATTTCTCAAATTTTTGTAATCGACCTCTGTGTTGGTAGATGTGTCTTTCTAACCTTAGGTTATTGCCCATATGGCTAATACATGTTTTAGCAGATGGAGGGCTTGTGGATTTCCAATTGAGAAGAATGGCTTTCCTAGCCTGAAATAAGGCTTTGGAGACAGCAGTCCCGGCCGTCTCGTCCGCTACCTCAGCCTCCATAATTCCAAATAGACATGGTATAGGACTAAGTGGGATCTTCACCTGGAAGACTCCATTAATAACGAACACCACCTCTCCCCAATAGCGGTGCAATTTTGGGCACCGCCACAGGAAATGAATGAGGTCGCCCGCCATCTGACGGCATCTGCCACAGAGCAGGTCAACCCTACCATCCATTCTATGTAACCTTACCGGTGTATAATGGGCTCTAAGTAGTATGTACAGCTGAGGGACTCTTTGGGAAATGTTTAGGGAACTCATATTAACCGACCTCAGTGTCTCCTCCCACTGATCGCTGGTTAACTCACCCATGTCTGCCTCCCACTGCACTAAGGCTTTTATGGGGTGGGCCTTTAAGTATTCTGAAAGGAGTAGGCAATAGCACTGGGAGATAAAGCCTTTAGTCTCTGTGACAGATTGTAGTAGGTGAAAAATGGGAGTAGACGAGAGCGACCAGTCCACCGAACGCCCTTGGGCCCTAACCGCGTGGGATAGTTGTATATAGTAAAACAGCATATGTGAGGGCAGATTAAATTTACTTTGAAGCTCTGGGAATGACAATCATTTTCCTCGGTGAAACACCTGGGAAAGCAAGGTGATTCCACAAGTGCTTAAGTGCTTTACATTTTTTTTAAATCAGTCATTAATTATATTTATTTTATTTTTACACTGTTGCTTACATTTTTTTTATCTCTTTTATTACTGTCACAAGGAATGTAAACATCCTTGTGACAGCAATAGGCAGGTATTCTTTATGGAGGGATCTGGGGTCAATAAGACCCCAAATTCCTCCTTTGCACTTGAAAGTATTCAAAACACAATGATCGGCATTTTTAAATACTTTAAATTTTCAAAAAATGGCGCCGTTGACATCCAGGTAAACTGGAAGTGATGTCATGTCATCGCTTCTTGGTTACCATAGCAGAGACCCGATCACTAGCCGGCAGACAGTGGGAGGGGAGAGCCCGAGAGAGCTGCGGAAGGTGGCGGGAGGGGGGACGTCCACTCCCACTGCTTGTAATAGCAATCGAGTGGCTAGTTAGCTGCTCCAATTGCTATTACAAGACAGCCAACCATTGGCTCTAAAAAAAGTTACTGGGGTGATGCAGGCATCACCCCAGGGCAAACACTTGAAGTCAAATGAGGTACTAGGTACGTGATTTGGCGGCAAGTGATTATGGGGAATAACATTGATTAGCTTGGTACAATGGCATCTGTAAGTCAGTGGAATACAGTATATTAGGCAGCAAGTAAACACGTTGTTCCTGAAGTTGATGTGTTGAAAGCAGAAAAAATGAACATTGTATTTTGTTATTTATGGGGCTACTTAGCTGCAGACTTGTCAGGGTGCCCATGCTGACCCATTTCCACAACCAAAATGTGCCTACAATGGGCATGTGAGCATCAGAACTGGACCAAGGAGCAATGTAAGAAGGTTGTCTGGTCTGATGAATCACATTTTCTTAATATCATGTGGATGACAGAGTGTGTGTGCTGCTTACCTGGAGAGATGGCACCAGGATGCTGAATAGGAAGAAGGCAAGCCGGCAGAGGCAGTGTGATACTTTGGGCAATATTCTGCTGGTAAGCCTTGGATCCTTTTATTTATGTGGCAGTTACTTTGACATGTGCCACCTATCTAAACATTGTTGCTGAACCAAGTAACCCCTTCATGGAAACGGTATTATCTGATGGCAGTGACCTTTTCAGCAAGATAATTTGCCCTGTCATATTGCAAAAATTGTTCGAGAATGGTTTAGCCTCCAAAGTCTCAATCCATCGAGCATCTGTGGGATGTATTGGAAAAACAAGTCCAATCCATGGAGGCTCTACATCACAACTAACATGACTAAATGATCTGACAGCTTGGTGCCAGATACCACAGCATGCCTTCAGAGGTCTAGTTGTGCCCATGCCCTGATGGGTCAGGGCTGTTTTGGCGGCAAAAGGGGGTGTTTTAGTGGCAAAGGAGAACCTACTCAATATTAGATTGGTGGTCATAAATGTATGATTGCTGTATATTCAGTGAAAAAATGATAATGTAACAAGATAATGTTTTTTGTTGTATGAGGGAATATGCATTCCTTCACATTATAGAAAACCAGACAGGGCAGGCATTACCAGTGCTGTGTACTGTCATTGTACATTAATTACTGCTGGGAAAATGGGTATTGCATATATTGTTAGACACAAGGGTGGCCCGTGCATTGTGGGCCCACAATGCACCGGTGCCGCACCCCCCAACACCTCCACCACCCTCCCTATCCATGCGCCCAGTCCCTTTCAGGATGGGGGGGTGGGGTGAAGCACCTGATTAGAGACCAGAGGCTCTAATGGGTTTCAAAATAGGGTGGGCTCGGGGCGCAGAGCATTGCGTCCCCATCTCACCCAGGTGTGTTGCAACAGCGAATGCACTAGACCTCCTCTCTAAATCTTGCAACTCTGATCATCCTCCTGGCCAATCAGGAAAGTGGGTCTGATAACCATCACCCGATTGGCCGAAAGGACAGGCGGTTCTATTATACATCCATAGGAGGAGGGGGAGGAGATGCATGCCGGAAGCTGCTGTGATCTCAGAAGAGAAGAGGACTCTGCCTGATGTGGCCGCCAATCCCCACACAATGTGCCCGCTGATGGGGTAAGTGCCATGGACTGGCAGACAGTGGGGGTTGGGGGGGTTTTGAGGTGCGCGGGGGGGGTTGTGGTTACTTGCAGCCCCCCCAAACTAAAAATCATCAGCCGCCACTGGTTAGACAATATACGTGAGGAAGACTTGAGCTGTGTACAGGTTTTCTATTGAAGAATATAGAGTTCAGGCTATACAAAGTGAGAGGCTGCAGCAGGGGCTGATCTGTGTCACACATTTATAAATGCAGCCCAGAAATGTACAGCATTTCTGAGTCAGCATCTAAATCCAGATCTAACTATTTAGTTGCTGACTCTGAATGATACCTGGACAAAGCTAGTGCCATCCTCTCAGGGAGAAAAGTAGATGAAGGCATTGTCAGGATGTGATGTCTTTCAGAGGTAATAGATACCTGGAAATGTTACACTTCCACATTACTAAGCACATTTGCACATGAACCTAAAGTGATTGTAAAGGCAGTAGGCTTTTTATCTTAATGCATTCTATGCATTAAGACAAAAAGCCTTCTGTGTACAGCAGCCCGACCCCCAACTGAGGTCCATCTAGATGCAGCAATGTTGCAGGATTTTCTTGGCTGCCCAAGACTCCCCTCCTCATTGGCTGAGACAGCAGCGTGGTGCCATTGGCTACCGCTGCTGTCAATCAAAGTCAGTCAGGCAATCGGGAGAGAGGGGGCGGGGCAGGGCTGCGGCTCCATGTCTGAATGGACACAGGGAGCTGTGGCTCAGCTTGGGTGCCCCCAGCAGCCAGGACCACCAAAGAGGGACCCGAGAAGAGGAGGATCCAGGCTGCTCTGTGCAAAATCATTACACAGGGCAGGCAAGTATAACATATTTGTTATTTTTATACAAAAAAAAAAACTGAATTTACAATCAATTTAACATGAAAAAAAAAATTAGAAAAAGAGTAAAATTCTTTCAGCATGTGTTTGTCAAATTGCTTCTTGAACAGCTTTATAGTGCTCAGTCATCCATATGAGGATTGAGAGATGTGCTAATAACCAGTAAAATATGCTGCCCGCAACCAATATACAGTAGGTACCAACATACACTCAACAGCCACTTTGTTAGGTACACCTGTTCAATTGCTTGGTAACACAAATTGCTAATCAACCAATCACATGGCAGGAACTCAATGCATTTAGGCATCTAGGCGTGGTGAAGATGACTTGATGAAGTCCAAACCGAGCATCAGAATGGGGAACACAGGTGATTTAAGTGACTTTGAACGTGGAATGGTTGTTGGTGCCAGATGGCAAAACTGCTGATCTACTAGGATTTTTACACACAATCATCTCTAGGGTTTACAGGGAATGGTCTGAAAAAGAGAAAATATCCAATGAGCAGCAGTTGTGTGAACGAAAATGCCTTGTTGGTGTCAGAGGAGAATGGGCAGACTGGTTCAAGATGATAGAAAGGCAACAGTAACTCAAATAACCACTCATTACAATCAAGGTATGCAGAATACTATCTCTGAACGCCCAACACATCGAACCTTGAAGCAGATGGGCTACAGCAGCAGAAGACCACATCGGGTGCCACTCCTGTCAGCTAAGAACAAAAAACTGAGGCTACAATTCGCACAGGCTCACCAAAATTGGACAATAGAAGATTGGAAAAACATTGCCTGGTCTGATGAGTCTCAATTTCAGCTGTAACATACAGATGGTGGGGTCAGAGTTTGGTGTAAACAACATGAAAGCATGGATCCCTCCTGCCTTGTATCAATGGTTCAGGTTGGTGGTGGTGGTGTAATGGTGTGGGGGATATTTTCTTGGCACACTTTGGGCCCCTTAGTACCAACTGAGCATTGTTTAAACACCACAACCTACCTGAGTATTGTTGCTGACCACGTCCATTCCCTTTATCTTACTACAGTGTACCCATCTTCTGATGGCTTCTTCCAGCAGGATAATGCACCAGGCCACAAAGCTCCAATCATCTCACCACTGCTTTCTTGAACATGACAAGGAGGTCACTGCACTCCTAGACAAATCTACAGCAAGTGCGTGATGCTATCATGTCACTATGGACCAACATCTCTGAGGAATGTTTCCAATACCTTGGTGAATCTATGCCACAAAGAATGAAGGCAAAAGGGGGTCCAACCTGGGGCTTACAAGGTGTATCTAATAAAGTGGCCGGTGAATGTACATCATAGAAATGATCTACTAAATAAAATATTTAAATATGAAAATATATACTATAGTAAATAAATAATAAAATAAAATATAAAACTATAGTTTTAGTCAAATGTACATAATTATTTATTCAGTTTGAGCCTCCATCATTGTAATTGCAGGTCTACAGCCTCACTGGTGGATTATATATTATACATTTATGGAAAATGTGCTCCGTCATATTTCACAGGCCACAGTTGATTGGTATTCCTGTGTGGGCAGCTTAATAAATACATGGTAAGATTTTCATTTCCAAACACACACACACTCTTCGTTTTCCAGAATAAACTCCAGTGGGATAGATCATAAGTCATAATTAAACCATTCTTTCCCATAAGAAAAACAAATATTCTACATTCTACTTTCAAGCTGCATCATACATGGAAAGTGGGAGTTTTACTGGCCGAAGCCAACAGGGAATGACCGCCGTGCATGAGTGAAAACGAGAAAACACGTGTAAGAGTTCAGAAATGAACTCTATAATAAATCATAGCACATTCACACATTCATCAGAGAGCGAGCAATGAGCCAAGTATTAGACGCATGCATCTGGGAGCAAACAGGAATGCCATTGGACAGTAATGACCTCAGGTTCAGCCATAATCGGAAATGGCATCTTGTCTTAGTATAATAAGGGACAATGCTTTCCTTCTTACAATCTGGCCTGCCTTTCTGTACAGAGCAGCTCACAAGAAAAGGACTTTGTTCGCTTCATCTATTTTTATTCTTTCTGTAATTTAATGGGCAGTATAAAACATCAGTTCATTACCAATTTGACAAGCCGTGCAAAGATATATATATATATATATATATATATATATTTAGATCTTTTCATTAGTAGAGACATATACAGTGCCTTGTGAAAGTATTCGGCCCCCTTTGAACTTTGCGACCTTTTGCCACATTTCAGGCTTCAAACATAAAGATATAAAAACTGTAATTTTTTGTGAAGAATCAACAACAAGTGGGACACAATCATGAAGTGGAACGAAATTTATTGGATATTTCAAACTTTTTTAACAAATAAAAAACTGAAAAATTGGGCGTGCAAAATTATTCAGCCCCCTTAAGTTAATACTTTGTAGTGCCGCCTTTTGCTGCGATTACAGCTGTAAGTTGCTTGGGGAAGTCTCTATCAGTTTTGCACATCGAGAGACTGAAATTTTTGCCCATTCCTCCTTGCAAAACAGCTCGAGCTCAGTGAGGTTGGATGGAGAGCGTTTGTGAACAGCAGTTTTCAGTTCTTTCCACAGATTCTCAATTTGATTCAGGTCTGGACTTTGACTTGGCCATTCTAACACCTGGATATGTTTATTTGTGAACCATTCCATTGTAGATTTTGCTTTATGTTTTGGATCATTGTCTTGTTGGAAGACAAATCTCCGTCCCAGTCTCAGGTCTTTTGCAGACTCCATCAGGTTTCCTTCCAGAATGGTCCTGTATTTGGCTCCATCCATCTTCCCATCAATTTTAACCATCTTCCCTGTCCCTGCTGAAGAAAAGCAGGCCCAAACCATGATGCTGCCACCACCATGTTTGACAGTGGGGATGGTGTGTTCAGGGTGATGAGCTGTGCTGCTTTTACGCCAAACATAACGTTTTGCATTGTTGCCATCTGAGCAGAGCACCTTCTTCCACATGTTTGGTGTCTCCCAGGTGGCTTGTGGCAAACTTTAAATGACACTTTTTATGGATATCTTCAAGAAATTGCTTTCTTCTTGCCACTCTTCCATAAAGGCCAGATTTGTGCAGTATACAACTGATTGTTGTCCTATGGACAG
>BLSH010334420.1:2061601-2084270 GCA_018402905.1 Glandirana rugosa | reverse complement strand
CCGAAGTTTGTATTTCTATATTTTGACATTAAAAAATACTTCTTAGTTGTTGTTCACCCTGTGTTAGTACTTCACCTTGATTTAAATAACCTATAAAGTTTGAAAAAATTGTTTATTTTTTGACTTTTTAACCCGCACGTTTTAATAAGTCGGGGAAATGAAAGTCACGTCGTTTGAGAGAGGTCTTCAAGTCACTCCTAGAGACTTACTAGGTTACAACTGGAGTTACTGATTACTACTATTTATCTTAGGTGGACACACATTAGTTCAGAGGCATATTTACGTGGACGTGACACTATCAGAGTCTCCAGGCAAATTTCGCGTCTCTCGTAGTAATAATTTTGCACGCCCAATTTTTCAGTTTTTTATTTGTTAAAAAAGTTTGAAATATCCAATAAATTTAGTTCCACTTCATGATTGTGTCCCACTTGTTGTTGATTCTTCATAAAAAATTACAGTTTTATATCTTTATGTTTGAAGCCTGAAATGTGGCAAAAGGTCGCAAAGTTCAAAGGGGGCCGAATACTATCGCAAGGCACTGTATATGCCTATAAAACCTAAGGCTTGGTTCACCTGTGCATTTTTACCGTATATGTACTTTAAAATCATGTTTCATGTAACTATATTGATTCCAATGAGGCCGTTCACATCTATGCTCTAGGTTTTAAAAATTAGGCATTCGATTTTTTGTGCATTTTCATTTATTTATTTATTTTAGGTACTTATATAGCGTCACTTTACGCAGCGCTTTACATATACATTGTACATTCACATCAGTCCCTACCCTCAAGGAACTTACAATCTAAGGTCCCAAACTCACATTCATTATTATTATTATATTACTATACAGGATTTATATAGCGCCAGCAGTTTGCGCAGCGCTTTACAAAAATGAAGGCAGACAGTACAGTTACATCACAGTTTGGTACAAGAGGAATCAGAGGGCCCTGCTCGTTAGAGCTTACAATCTAAGAGCTTACATTCATACATACATATACTACTCTTATTCCTAATAGAATAAGAAAAGGTCATGAAAATGCATGTATTCGAAAGTTCAAATCGGATGAAAGTGGACATGAACAGATGTGAACCCAGCCTAAATACATTTTCATTATGCAGTTTTCCTACTTCAGTGCCTCTTTTTCGTGGCTCTGCTCCCTCTCTAGAGCAGTCATTATGGTGCATCCTCATGGGCATCGAATCCTGGCAGAGCCCTTCAGCACACCTGTGCATGTGCAGGATATTCCTGTGTGTGCACAAATACAGCAAAGTTTGTTAGTTCTGTGCTGCTCATCTGTTGCACATGTGCAGACAAACTCCACAAGATGCATGGGGAAACCTGTGCATGTGCAGCAGGGCAGTTAGGACTCAAAGCCCTATTTCTCATCTACACACATTCAGAATATAGGAAGTGGTGGGGTCAGTGGTAACTGGTGTGTTTTTTGGGGGGGGCAGCAAACAATCCACCCACCCCCACCCCCCCCCACCGGTCGGTCGGGTCACGGTTGGCGGCACTCCCCCCGGTTGGTCAGTCAGTAGTCGGGGCCCCACACTTCTCTCTGCGGCTGCTTTCACGGTTCCCCTGCATCTCCTTCCTCCTCCTCCTGGTGGCCAATCCGATCAGACGGGTGGCGGGTCTCACGACCTGCTTCCTGATTGGCCGGGAATAGAATCAGTGTTACAATAGCAAGTATTAATTCACTATTGTCACACAACTGGGTGGGCTTCGGGCGCAGTGCTCTGGACCCTGAGCCCACCCTGAGCCTCTGACTCTAATCACGTGCTTCCCCCAATCCGCCCTGAGTGCATTCACACTGGGGCGGTGCGCTTGCAGGACGTTACAAAAAGTCCTGCAAGCAGCATCTTTGGGGCGTTGAGGGGAGCGGTGTATATACTGCTCCTCTACCACTCCTGCCATTGAAATCAATGGCAAGCGCTTCCGAAGCAGCTGCACACCACCTCGGTAGTGTGGATCGCCGGCACTTTAAACCCCATTTTAACCCCTTGTGGGGGAGTTAAAAGTGCTGCGCTCCCGTCTGCATAGCGGAGCCATATCACTGGTAAAACTCCGCTAAAACTAGCAGGGTTTTACCGCGACAGCGGCTACCGCTGCAATGTGAAAGTAGCCTTAAAGGAACCTATAATGTCTCTACCTAACAACCAAACTTTTTTTTCCCATCAGCTCATCCCCTACGGTTATTACCTTTTGTATGACTTGACCCTCCCTTGTAGATTGTAAGTTCTAATGAGCAAGACCCTCTTATTCCTCCTGTATTCAATTGTATTGCAACTGTACTGTTTGCTTTAATTTTGTAAAGCACTGTGCAAACTGTTGGCGCTATATAAATTCTGTATTATAATAATAATAAAGTAATTAAAAAAATCATTTTCAATCTTTTTAAATTTACAGAACTTATGAGTGAATTAGCGATTAGTTCAATTTACAGAGGGTTCAGCAAATCCTGTTTGGTGAACTAGAGGGTAATTTCAAAGAATTCCAGCCTAGCACTATTTCCATTGATGCACAGAGAAGGGCTCAGCCCCGCTCCCTGCTCCCTCCTCCATGGCTGCGATTGACAGCAGCGGGAGCCAATGGCTCCTGAGCCTATAAGATGGGAGAGAGTGGAGAGAACAACTTTACCTAATAAGCTAAAGTAATGGTTATTTTTCAACATTTGAATTCAGTTTATACTATACAACAAGGCTGGGGACAAATCATACCTAACAGAGTTTTTACCAATAATTATTTTATTTTATTTAGTCATATTGTGAATATTTCTAAATATTTAGGTCACAATATGATAATATAATCATATTAATATAATCATTTACTGTTCATTGGCCTTTAAATACAGATAACCGCATTTTAAGTCTTGTTTTACATTTTTGTAGACATGGTATTTATAGACCTATACGTTTTATATACGTTTTATATGGGCCACATGTGACCCTTTAGCAGTAACTAAAGAAAGACATAGCAGTAGGGCTTACCATTAATGCCGCTGACATGTTATGGCACATTAGGGATAAAAGCCAAGTCACAAATCATTGGCAATAAACAGCCTTATCCCAGGAGATGACGGGGAAGTGCCATGTTATGACATTATTGATACAATGTGCACCTTATCAATAAAATAGCTCTGTTGAGAAAAATTTCAACCCAACTATGTTATAGATGTGACATGGTGTCACACATAACGCGATCGGCATGCTTTCTGTCTGTACCGGATACAATAAACTAAAACATCATCTGGAAGGGATTAAAATTCTCCTCACTTGATCTGCATCAAAAACAATTCATGAAAGTTTTTGGACCACGCTAGCACTGGATCACCTGTAGACAAAAGTGTTCATAAAATACTTTATATTTTTATAACTTTCCACTTTTACAGCCTATTGTCTTAGCATCAGAGAAGCTGTCTACTGGATCACAGTGAAACTTTCTTTAATCAGAGTAAAATAATCTTATAGGGTCATAGGATTCTTCACTGATATAGCTCAGCTTTTAGGTGTTCCGTGGAAGTTGGGAACCTTTATGGTAGTCTTTCTTTCTAAGGCCCCTTTCAAATGGAGCGGATCCACTCAGCGGGGTCCGCCAGCTCTCAGGATCTCTGCTGAGCTGGCGGATGACAGCTCCATATCTGCTCTCTGTGTAGGGACGAATCTGTCAGAGTCCCACTGTTTCCTACGGGAAGATCGGATGAAAACGGCCCGCTGTCCGTTTTCATCTGATCCCATCTGATCCCATCCATTGGACGGATGGTGAACGTTTCACCCAATAAATGTATTATATTTATATATTTCTAAACCAGACCCTCAATATAAACTTGAACCTAAGCACATCTCCACCCTTTAGGGATTAAAGCGGAGTTCCACCCAGTTAAAAGTCAGCAGCTACAAAAAGTGTAGCTGCTGACTTTTAACAATCGGACACTCACCTGTCCCTGGCTCCAGCGATGCGGCCGCCTGAGGGCTCGCTCTTCTCCCTCTCCCCTCAGTGGCGCCGGCATCACAAGTGTGGGCACCCAGCTTTGGCTTCAAAGCCGGGAGCGCACTGCTCATGCGTGTGTCACGCTGTGCCTTGTGAATGGCTCAGCATATCTTCAGGGACCTGTGACGTGTCCCAGAAGATCGCAGAGAGGGGGGGGGGAACTTCCTTCGGGAGCTGCGGCTCTAGGAGAGGAAATGGACCTGGGACCTAGTGAAAACAGGGTCCCCGCCCCCCCCCCCCCCAAAAAAAATGACATGCCAGTTGTGGCATGTCAGGGGGTCACCTTCCCTGAAAGCAGAAGTTCCACTTTTGGGTGGAACTCCGCTTTAAATGCAATGATTTAGTTGAAAAAAAAAAAAAAACATTTTTTTTTCTCTAATTTGGAGGGCGTGTTTTCTTGGGAGGGAGGGGGTGTATTGAGAGGAGTTTCATTTATTTAATCTAGGATTCTATTTATCAAGTTAAGTTTTACACATTTTTCAGATTAAGGTCCAGTTCACGCCACATACAGTCCAGTGTGCTTTTTTCTGCATCAAAAACGCATGGAAAGTAGGTTAGATGGTTTCCAATGGCATAGTTCACACCAGTGCAGTCAGTTCCAGGGCTCTCCAGTTTCAAATAAAAAAGTAAAACATGTTGCATTTTACCTGCACTGGACTGTGCTGGAACGCAGTAAAACGCATCAAAAATGCACTGGAACGCATCAGAAACGCATCAAAAATGCACTGGACCCTAGTATAGTGGGAAAATAGTGGGATCTGAAGTGCGTTTTATGGTGTGAACCAGCCCTAAAGTAAAAATATGTGTGAATCTTGAGTGATGGTTATGTCAATTTCAGGTGAAAACATTGATAATCAGATCCTTTAGTGTTCTTTGAATGTGGGTTCTTTCCTAATTTTTTTGTGTATATGTATTATTAGTAAGTAAAAAGTAACGCTTATTATTATGAACACAGGAGTTAAGGGAGCGCGGGATAACACGCACTGGTTTATTATGTATTATTAGTGTAGGTCACTTTTTATTGTTGTCTGCTTTTATTTCTTTCTTATGGATCCATGCACACTGTAGCTGCTAAACGGTCGTTTTTGGGCGTTTGGGCGTTTTTTTAACAGCCCATAAGCTCCCCTCTATGTTATCCTATGTGTCCATGCACACATGAACTTTTATTGTTGTTTGTCAGCAGTGGCGTTTATGGGCTGTTATCTGAACGCCCTAAAATCGCATTCAAGAGTCGTTCTTCAGACCATAAAAAACGTTGAAAGCTTAAAAACGCTCATAAACGCCCAAAAACTCTCAGAAACCCGGCTCACCAGCGGTTTAGGACGTTTTTGATCTACTAAAAAAAAAAACGCTCAAAAACGCTAGTGCATTAACGCTGATAAAAGCGGGGAAAAACTCCCTACAAAGCTACTGACGTATTTAAATCGTTTTTTTTATCATCCAGTGTGCATGGAGCCTTAAAAAAAAAAATATATATATATATATATATATATATAATTAAGGAGTTTAATGAGCGTCTGTATTTTTGTTCCAGGTCCAGAATAATTAAAAGACACTTCTGTAACCCTCTAAAACTATATAAAGCCAATTGCACCCTGAAAAAACAACACAGAGATCTTCCCTATTGTCTCCAATGCATTTAATCAGCAGGGAAGGAATGCAACTAAATAAAACTCCCAATTTTGCTTATTACTTAACTCACCATAAAGAAGTACAGAATAGAGATAATGAATTCTGAAGCTCATTTTCTGCATGCATGTTTAAAGTATAATTTAAGGCAAAACTTTTTTTTTTTTAAAGTTTTGCACAGAATGGAGATGGATTAAAACACCTATTAGGTTTTTATTGCTGCCTGTGTCCCTATCGGAGAGATTCGCCCTCTCAATTTGACCTGTTTACTATTTACCATTATTTCTAGATTGTAAGCTCTAACGAGCAGGGCCCTCTGATTCCTCCTGTATTGAGTTGTATTGAAACTGTACTGTCTGCCTCATGTTGTAAACTGTTGGCGCTATATAAATCCTGTATAATAATAATAATAATTATTTCATCAAAGTGAAAATGAAAGAAAATCCCAAATGTTGGGTTGTCTCCAGAAAAGTAATAGAGGGGAAATCATCCAATGGGGAGACAAGTTCTGGTGACTTTGGGGGCCCCAAGGGATTCCCTTAATTTGCAGGGATTTCCTCTCACTTCCTGTTTTGGCTATGGGTCAGGAGGTGAAGAGAAATCTCCCCAATAAGACACAGATGGCAAAAATAAAAAACCTGACAGGGCTTACTCAACCCAAAATGAAAATAAAAAAGTTTTGCCTATAGTTCTACTTTAAGGGGTAGCTTAAGGGCAAACATTCTTTTTAGGTTTGGAAAGAGCAGTAAGTGGTTAGTACTACTGACAAGGGAAATGTACAGGGGTTGCCATTGCTGGCCGCTTGTTAGGGCCAAAGCCCTTAGGGCTCATTTACACTTGCTTCAACTTCAATACACATTAAAGCCTACCGCTTCAGCATGCTTTTTTGATGTGTTTTTGATGCTTCTGCAATGCTTCGGTGGCGCGTCGATGATGCTTTGGTGGTGCTTTTTTGAAGCTTTAATGAAACTTGGCAGATTGCCTGTGTGTGTATTGATATCCCATGTCTACAATTTCTACAAAATAAAGCCAAGCTAAAGCTGGATTAAAGCCTCTCAAAAGCTGCAGGTGCTTCAAGTAAGCTTTGTCATAGATTCCTATGGAAGTTTTGAAGACGCTTTGAAGCACCACTAAAGAGACGTGGGGTATAATTTTTGAAGCAAAGCAAAAGCAAAGTGTAAACAGGACTGTAAGCTAACCATTTTAGTTAGTGACAGGCGCTTTGACTCAGAGAGCTTTAAAAAAGCGTGTCTGAAGCCATGTTTTGAAGCAAGTGTAAACGATCCCTTAACCATTTCAATACCAGGCACTTACTCCCCTTCCCACCCAGACCAATTTTCATCTTTCAGTGCTGTCACACTTTGAATGACAATTGCGCAACGCTGTACCCAAAAAAATTTTATTATCATTTTCCCCCACAAATAGAGCTTTCTTTTGGTGGTATTTGATCGCCTCTGTGGGTTTTATTTTTTGCGCTACATATTAAAAAATAACGAAAATTTTGAAAGAAAAGAGTTTTTCTTTGTTTCTGTCTTTGTAAATAGGTAAGTACGTTTTCTGCTTCTTTGATTAGGCTGTACTGATTGGCACTGATGAGGCGGCACTGATGAGGTGGGACTGATGGGCACTGATAATGAGGCACTTATATGCAGCACTGAGAGGCGGCCGCGGCACTGATAAGCAGCACTGACGGACACTGAGAGGTGGCACTGATATGCAACACTGATGGGCACTGATAGGTGGTACTGATGGGCAATGATAGGTTGCACTGATGGGCACTGATAGGTGGCACTGGTATGCCATACCTGATGGTCCTGGGCGGCATTGCTGGTGGTCCTGGGTCAGCATCCCCCTGTGGTCCTGGGTGGGCATCCATGGGTGGCATCCCTGGTGGGCATCCGTGGACTCCCTGGTGGTCCTGGGTGATGATTATCAGGGGGGCTGCACTGATAAACAATCAGTGCAGACCCCTCTGTCAGGAGAGCCGTCGATCGATATACAGCTCTTCCTGTTTACACTGTAATCAGCCATGATTGGTCACGGCTGATCACGTGGTAAAGAGCTTCCAACGGAGGCTCTTTAAGGAGATTGGTAATGCAGTGTGTCAGACCACTGTGGGAGCACGATCACGGGTTATCCGGCCGATCGTCATATGTCTATAGGCTGGGAGGGAAGTGATTAAAGTATATCTAAAGCCAAAACTTTTTTTTATAATTTTAGATAGAATAGGGGTGAGTTAAACTTGCTGTCAGTTTTTTTTTTTGCCAGCTTTCCATCATTTTTTTTTAGGGAGATCTCCCTTCGCTTCCTGTCCCTGAGACACAAAAGGAAAAAAGTGGAAATCTCTCCAAAGTAAAGGTGATGCTCCCTCTGAAAAAAATATAGGTGCCCTCATTGTAAAATTTCCCCTGACCCCCTGTTCCAGTGATAACTGTAAATTCATTTTTGTCAAAGGTCACCAGGACAAATTGTGAAGAGAGGGGAAAACATGATCTCTATGCTGATGCTTAGCTACCCAGAGAGACAAAGGGAGCCCACTGGGTGGACGGGAACAGAAGGAGTCAAATTGGAAGCTAGAAGGATAAAAGGAGGACCCCGCAGATCTATTTCACCACTCTACATATGGAACCAAACTCGAATAAATATAATTCATGAGTTAAGAGAAGTTATGCCAGTAGGATAGAATAGAAACAAAATGACTTAAAGCGGAGTTCCACCCTAAAGTGGAACTTCCGCTGGTTGGATTCCTCCCCCCCTCAGGTGTCACATTTGGCACCTTTCGGGGGGGAGGGGGAAGAGGACACCTGTCTTTAGACAGGTGTCCTTTTCCACACTTCCGGGAGCTCTGGCCGGCGGACGCGGCCGCTGACGTCAGAAGCCCGGCTCCCTCCTCTCTGCTCGCTCTGCTACTGGCCGCCTGGCCAGTAGCAGAGTGTGGCAGAGCTCGCGCATGCGCGGTAAGGTGCCCGGCGTGAAGCTGTACTGCTTACACGTCCGGGTTCCCTTACCCGCGATGGAGGCGGCTGCACCCGTCCCCCGATCCGAAGATCGGCGGCGGGTGCCGACATCGCTGGACTCCAGGACAGGTAAGTGTCCTATTATTAAAAGTCAGCAGCTACTGTATGTGTAGCTGCTGACTTTTAATTTTTTTTTTTAGCCCGGACCTCCGCTTTAATACATTTTGATGGAGCTGCTGAAGGCAGCAGGCTTGGGCCAGGTGGCACCGCATGAGAGAATGCACAAACAAAGGCTAACAAGGGTGAGTGCTAAAGTTATATAGTTACTTTACACAGGGGAACTCTGCATTCCTATCTGTCAATCCTTGAAGGAATATCTGTGCATGTGGGAGCTGCACATAGGAGCATAGGAGGCTAAGTTTTACCCTGGATAGCATTTATCACATATTTATTATAGTGTGAACATTTTACAGTTGGTCACATATAAAGTGATTTATAAATAAAACATTTCAGCATAACTGTACAGTATATATGACATGCTTATAAAATTCAGACATACAGACATTGGCAGTAAAGTGCTAAGACACTGACTGTCTGATAGTTGAAAGGTTAGCAGTTTCCCAGATGACTATACAAATGATTCCCATCATAAGTGAAATCATTAAAATACTATTCTAGACATTGCTATTTGAATTTTGATATTTCTGCTTCAAAGATTTCAATATATGAATATATTTTTATTATACATTTTTGCTGCTTGTTAACTCCTACTTGACGACGGTTGTGAGGGCCCAGGAGAAATGTTGGTGTATAAAAAATACTTTATAGAAACGGGCTGTTCAAACCATCCGAGACTTGAATGAATTCCAGCTGCAAGTTGTCTGGGAAAAACATATCTTCCCTCCATGCTGTAGTACTTCAGATCTATGGCTATGGCTGGGGAAACAAGTAGATTGTGATTGTGTTGGACAACTTTAAATGGAGTGGTACCAACAAAGATAATGCAGATTTGTCACATGGAAAAGGTAAGTCAAACCTTACATTTACCACCACCTTAAATCCATGAAATTAGATTTAGGAGTTCCTTAAATGATGAGAACCTCCTTAGTGAGTATGCAGGTGGACAGTGTCTTATTTAAACATCAGACATCTAGTGTCTAGTGTTCTCTTGGCTATTGATGTGTGTTGGTCATCATGACAAGATTAAAAGAGCTCGCTCCAAGCAAGGATCAAAGAGAGCCCAGAAGCTCCCTATTAAATCATTACCGACGAATCTGGACTCTAGCATCCACTAAACTGGACATACCTGTACACAATAATCCCATCTGGCATAATAAAACCCTCCCAGAATTCCTGTCAAAACCTCAACCTGAGATATGGGGTAAATGAGGGATTTATTACTTGTCTCACTTGCTCACTGCAGGCACACTGAAAACGTTTGATACACTGAAACTTGAATTTGCACTCCCGAATTACATGTTTTTTAGATTTCTACAAGTTCGATATGCCACTCAGTGCCAATTCCCAGAATCACTTCCACAAACCACTCCCAATCCTGTAATGGAAATAGTCAAAAGTGAAGACCCTCAGAAATTAATATTGGTATTTTATAGTATGCTCACTACCCCCTCCGCTACCAAAATTGCTTATGCCTTAAAACCACGCTGGGAAAAGGACTTAGGGAACATGGAGGATGAGGATTGGAGTGATGCGTTGGACGCATGTAAACTGGTCTCACCTAAGCTCTCCAATAGAATGACTCAGATCTATATTGTACACCAATCTTACCTCACTCCCCTCAAGATGGCTAAATTCAACAGGGAAATGTCAGATGTGTGCCAAAAGTATACTCAAGAAACAGGCTCCTTCTATCACTTGCTCTGGTCATGCCCATGTATGCAGAAATTCTGGAAGCAGGTAGTAGACTTCCTACATGACAATATGGGATCACCCATGACCCTAGACCCAAAAGTATGCCTACTGGGAATATTCCCCGATACAGATCTAGATAAATTTACTAAGGGGTTTCTACGTGAGACTTTATTCTCTGCCCAGAATCCATAGCTAAATGCTGAATGAGGAGGTCACCGTCTAGACTGTCTGATTGGATACTTGATGTTAATGCCACTCTTCCTTATAAAAAATGTATATACATTAACAGAGGTTGTCCGACAAAGTATGACAAAATATGGGATAGATGGCTGCGGACAACGGAGGCATGCACATAGTCCCCTAAGCCACAATTTATTCAGAAAAGAGTTGTCTGCAAAGAAACTATATTTGATATGATGACAACTCAAACTGCTTTGTTGATGTTGATCTGCATCAAAAGGATATTGTTACAGAAAGTAGAAGTTTCTTATAGTACTTCATGCATATACATTTTATGTACAGAATGTGAAAGGTATGTAAAGCTTGTCTATATAGAATAATGACAACATGAGTGTGCATTGGAAGATTGTACCTGTACATTTGAAATAAAATGTTTTAATATAAAAAAGAGCTCTCTCAGTCCTCAAAAATAAGGTTGTGGATGCCTTTGAATCTGGATTCAATGGATTTAAATTATAGCCAAATTATGAGTTCAACCATTCCAGTGTAAGAAGATATTTGATGTCATAGTTATCAAACAACAGCTAATTTGTCAGCAATATCAGTCCAAGAGCTGATGTTAAAGTAAGTCTTCAAGAACCTCAAAATTTTGTAGCGGGATCTCCTTGCAATAGTTTGTGTTCGTCTTTTGAAATAGTTGTGTCAAAGTGCATGCATCTACTATCAGAAAGATTTCATCAAATTATTTTGCATTGGAGATGTCACATAAAAAAGCATTTGCTGTGCAAAAAGAGCTTTAGAGAAGATTAAAGTTGGCTATTGAACATACAGTATATGCAAAGATCAGGCCTTCTGAAACAATGTGCTGTGGACTGATGAATCAGAGATAGAATTGCTAGGCAACAGTAACAGGAGCCATTTTTTGTGCAAACAGAAGACAGCATTTTAGGAGAAAATCATCAAACCAACTGTAAAGCATGGTGGTGGAAATTGTATGGTTTGGGGTTTGCTTCATTACTTCAGGGCCTGGGCAGCTTACAGTTATCAAGTAAACTATGAATTATTTCAGTTTTGCTCATATCTAAATCTGCTTGATGACGATATGAGGCTGTCTTAAAGTTGAAGTTGAAACAAAACTGGATCTTTCAACACGATAATGACCTGAAGCCTTTTAGCAAATCCACCAAGGAATCACCTAAAGCCCCACTCTTTGATCATTTTTTAGATAGGAGGACACCAAAAGACATTTGCCCCTTCTGCCTGCATTGATATAGCCATGCTCTGACTAATTTTTTTTTTTTTTGCCCAAGCCATTTTTTTTTTGCTTTGGTATAGAATGTGAAAGTGTCAGAACACCTATTCGGTTTTTGTTGATGTCCATGTTCCAACTGAGGAAATTCACCTCTCTGTTTGTCCTTGTGATCATTGTCTCCGGTACAGAAAGTGATGGAAAATCCAATATTTTTGATTTGTCACAAGAACAGGGGGAAGGGCAAATCTTCCAGCTGGTAAACCTATTTCTGGGCAAACTGTCTAAGAGGACACGTACCGTATATCTTCTTACCTTGGAGAGATCTTTTCCCTGACAGGACAAAGAAAGAAAAAAAGCCTGACTGGGGTCAACCATTCCTACTCTATCCAAAGCTAAAAAAAAGTTTTGGCGTTACATGCACTTTAAGCTGGCCATACACATAGCATTTTTTGGTAAATTTCAGCCATGTTAAATCAATTCATTTGAAAGCAATTGTCAGAAAATAAGCAATCTACCACCCACCAGCTCAACTTTAATAAGGGAAATTGCAATTGCATTAAAATAAAATCAAAACTGGAGTAACTAACTAGAAAGCTGTTGGATTCTTTGCAATTTTAAAAGAAAATGGAATTAAAAGTTCAATCACTCAATCAAATTGCTATGTGTATGGCCAGTTTATGGCAATCTGAGTGTGCATTTTTCAATTAATATGCTGATTGGGCTTTACATGCACAACTGGCTATCTTCTAATATCCGTGTCTAATTGATACCTCATTTTTATGCATAACTTCCTATCAATAAATCCCCATAAATTATATACTAGTCCCTTATTCAGCAATCAAATTTTACAGAGCGTGGTAAATTTGTTAATGATATAAACACACTGAGGATTTTCAGGTATGGAAAGCTTCTGTTTTATGCTTCACTTTTGACCTCTCGTTATTCTCAAGCAATTCTCAGCTAACTGTTTGCAGACTACTACCATCCTGTTTTATTATGTACCGCAAATCACTTTGCTGACTTGGCAACCGACCAGATAACAATGTGGACTCATGATGTGCAAGCAGTAAGTCAACCCATACATGAGAGTCACTGCAATGCAAGTTTGTTTACTGTTGTGACCATTGTGTCTCCGAAAGGAGATTGTTCACAAAGCAGGATAAAATAAAACGTAGCTGTATGAACTCATTTTGCTGTTCCATGATTAAAGTGTAACTCCAGCCAAAACCTGATTTTTAAAAAGTGTGTCTATGTGGGGGGCAGGGCTAGAACCCTTCTTAGGTTTTAATTGTTGTCAGTGTTCCTGTTGGGGACAGTCGAACGTCATCTAAAACTTTTTTTAAGCATAAAGGTTTTTATTCTTGTCCATTAAGGAGCTTTCACTTAATTCCATGTGCTACTGACAGCGGCAAATGAAAGAAAATGTCCCAGTAGATCTGAGTACAAGAAATCAAATGTCACCAGCACACTATCTATCCATTCAAAAGTCCATAACTTTATTTGAGCAATCACATTAAATGTAAGCGCATTGTTTTGCAGTTGCGTTGGATGATCATCAGCTGTTTGACAAAAGGGTCCTGCATGACTCCAAAACTTACACTTAGGCCCCAAACACACTATTAGATTTTCTGTAGATTTTTGTCTTCAGATTTACCAAAACCATGTAGTGCAAGGGCCTGTCTGATTACATACAAATTGAAAATCTTAAGGTTTGACCTCATATTATATGGTTTTGGTAAATCTGAAGACAAAAATCTGCAGAAAATCTAATAGTGTGTATGGGGTCTTACACTTACACTTCATGTGATACGATCGCTTGAATAAAGCTCTGGTTATAAATGTATCCATGCTGTGCTGGCAGCATATGCTTTCTTGTACATTGAGTACTGGTTAATCATCTGGTCATTGCCACAGCACCCATATATTATAGGCTTTACCTAGGAAGGAGTCTTATGGGGGGGTCTTAACCTGGGGGTTATTCCAACCATTGGCTTCTTACATGTCTTACATATAACAGTAAGCTCTGCCTCTCATCTTTCTTATCTACATGGGAATTTTGCGTTCTTGCTTGTTTCCACCAACTTTGCATGTTCCAGGTTTTCCTGTTGCATTTCCCCTATTATAAATAACATTTAAGAAATCCAAAAGTGCGAATGCAGCATGCTTATAAAATCAGTTTGAGATGATTCAAGATCATGTAAAGGGAGAGAAGACATTCTGAAGCAAACAAAGAGCATCAGCATTGGTCCTAATAGCAGGGGTAGGCAACCTGCAGCCCTCCAGCTGTTGTAGAACTACATTTCCCATGAGGCATTGCAAGGATGATGGGTAAAATTACTCCCAGAGGCATGATGGGACTTGTAGTTTTGCAACAGCTGGAGGGCCGCAGGTTGCCTACCCCTGCCTAATAGAGTCCCTAAGAGATGTGACAAACTGTGCAGGCATCAGGATTTACATGACTGGGTCATCTCGGAGTAGGCATTGACCCTGAGCAACGGTGGTGTCCTCTTTCAGGAGATAAAAGTACATGAAAACATTCTCAGTATTAAGTATTGTAAACTCTGCAAGAGGTAATAAGTACCTGTGTTATACTTACTGTACACTTTACTTGGCATGCATGCTCTGGGTATGAAAAATGTCATGTTGGATACACTTTAGGTTTCCTTTTTTATCTAAGATCAAAGTGGTGATAAGTGGTTGTAAAGTCACTTTGTTTCTTCCTAGAAACCCCTGTGTTAGATTAAGTTATGTACCCCAGGGTCCTTAAGACCCCTTTCACACTGAGACAATTTTCAGGCATTTTAGAGCTAAAAATAGCACCTGTAAAGCACCTGAAAACTGCCTCTCAATCCTCCCCAGTGTAAAAGCCTGAGTACTTTCACACTGCAGGACAGGAAAAAAAAGTCCTGCAAGCAGCATCTTTGGGGTGGTGCGGGAGCGCTGTATACACTGCTCCTAAACTGCCCCTGCCATTGAAATGAATGGCCAGCACTTCCGAAGCGCCGCAACACAGGTGCTCTTAACCCCTTGTTAACCCCTTTGGGGGTTAAAAGCACCCCGCTAGCGGTGGCAAAGCTCCTGTCAGGATTGAGCTTACCTACTGGTGGCGCTGTGCTGCTCTGGGCTGTTTGCTGCTGCTCCAGTGGCCACCAGCAGGTGTCTCCCCAGAGCCAGCAAGCTGTAACAATCAGCCACACCTGGGTTCAGCCATTAGATGGCTATTTAAGACTGTTCCTCCCTTTCCCCAGTGCGTCACGATCCTGTTCGCCTCCTTGCTGCCACATCCTTGTGCTCGTGTCCCCTGATATCCTGAACCCTCCTGTACCTATCTGTCTTGCTCCTGCTTCCTGCCCTATTACCCAGCCTTGATACCTTGCTTCCTTATATACCCTGTACTATTGTCCTTTATATTACAGATATTGTATATAGTTATTTTTGGTCCATAGTGTAGTTAGTTTTATTAGTTATTCTTGTTTGTGCATTGAGGGTTTGGTTCTTGTTTTTGTCTTTGAGGTTTCTTTTGCTTGCTGTTTGCTGTGTATGTTTTTTGGTGTGTGTTTCACTTTAAATAAATATCACCTTAAAGTTATATACTTGGTTTGGTCTCAGTTTCCTTGTGTAGCTACGTGTCTGGTCTGCCAAGCTGCAGAAACCTGACATAATCGTGACGACCAGATCTGCTACACTTGGGAACTTGGAGCCAGTTGCTTGAAATTTTTGCCTACCTCTGTCAAGATGCTAAGAGTGAAGGTTATTTGTCGTGTGGAGCTTGCAATAGGGGATAAAGATTTGTGTAATTCACTTTGGCAGGATCTCACTGAGGAGGAGCTGTTGGGAAGCATTTTGACAACACATGCTTTAGCTGTTGAGGGCAGATTCTCCCTTAGTAATGTACAACCCCTGATCCAGGTCTGTTCTGAGTTACTATTGCAGTGCACCTCTCAGGGCCATGATGTTTTCACTCCCCCATTTACTATGTACCAGGCAAGATTTTTGGGATGGTTGCTGAAACATTGTGCAGGGTCTTTTTTTCCAGCAGTATTCAGCCTATTCACAAGAGGTGATGTTGGATTGCATAGCTGCTGTGCACTCGTTAATTGAGAAAAGTGAGCAAAGGAAAGACAAACTGACTTTAGTTCAACCTCTGCTACAAGCTTGGTCAGAGATCATATCACTAGTGCTAGAGGAGTCACACAAAGTCAAATCTGCTGCTAAAAATCAAGTATCCCTTCCTTTGTTACCCCTAGCAACCACAGCTGCTACTGAGTATTCCTTACTTCCTGCTACCAGTAACCACACTTCCTCTATAAGCAATCCATTGAATGCTCCCCCCGCAGTACCGTTACCTGTAGCAACCTATCAGGCTTCTTCCTGTACTTTTGCTACTCCTCCTAATATGTTTCCCAGTACTGTTACTACCTTTCCTTCAGCAGCACACTCTGGTCAGCACAATGCAACTACTTGCAGGTCTCCAGTAGCTAGGCCAAAAAAGCAACAAAACTTTTCTCCTGCTCCTACCATTCTGCCACTATCCATGTTGCCTGCTGATCCAGTGCCTGCTGTCCAGTCCCCCTCCATGCTGCTGACTGCTGTTGATGAGACCCAGTCCTCCTCCATGCTGCTGACTGCTGCTGATGAAATCCATTCCTCCTCCATGCTGCTGACTGCTGTTGATGAGATCTAGTCATACTCCATGCTGCTGACTGCTGTTGATGAGATCCAGTCATCCTCCATGCTGCTGACTGCTGTTGATGAGATCCAGTCGTCCTCCATGCTGCTGACTGCTGCCGATGAGATCCAGTCGTCCTCCATGCTGCTGACTTTTACCAATGAGATCCATTCCTCCTCCATGCTGCTGACTGTTGCCGATGAGATTCAGACCTCCTCCATGCTGCTGACTGCTGCCGATGAGATCCATTCCTCCTCCATGCTGCTGACTGCTGCCGATGAGATCCATTCCTCCTCTATGCTGCTGCCTGCTGCTGATGAGATCCAGTCCTCCCCCATGCTGCCGCCTGTCGATGGTATCCACGCCTCCTCCATGTTGCCGCCTGCCGATGGTGTCCATGCCTCCTACATGTTGCTGCCTGCCGAGGATGTCCATGCCTGCTCCATGTTGCCTCCTGTTGAGGGTGTCCATGCCTCCTCCATGTTGCCACATGCCGAGGGTGTCCATGCCTCCTGCATGTTGCCGCCTGCCGAGGGTGTCCATGCCTCCTCCATCTTGCCGTCTGCCGAGGGTGTCCATGCCTCCTCCATGTTGCCGCCTGCCGGTGGTTTCCATGCCTCCTCCATGCGGTCACCTGTTCTAAAGCCTTCCACGGGTGATCTGCAGCCTGCCACCCAGCTGGACTATGCTGATTCCCGGGCTGTCGCCCCTTTGGACTATGCTGATTCCCAGGCTGTTGCCCCTCTGGACTATGCTGATTCCGGGGCTGTCACCCCTCTGTACTATGCTGATTCCCGGGCTGTCGCCCCTCTGAACTATGCTGATTCCCGGGCTGTCGCCCCTCTGGACTATGCTGATTCCCGGGCTGTTTCCCCTCTGGACTATGCTGATTCCTGGGCTGTCGCCCCTCTGGACTATGCTTATTCCCAGCCTGCCAGACATCTGTATTATTCTGATTCCCGGGCTGTCGCCCCTCTGTACTGTGGCAATTCACTGCTTGCTGTCAAGTTGGACTCTGTTGTCTGGGTTACACTCCCACCTGCTGAGGTGTCTGAGACTTCTGCAGTTCTGCTGTCATATGGGTTTTCTGTGTGGGTTAAGATCCCTCCTGCTATCCGCTCCAAGTTCTTTTTTCAGCTAGCTAATCCTGGTATGCCAAGGCCAGGAAGTCCTGATATCCACTCTGAACATGAGAACTATCTCTGCTGTTACAGCCCCAGTAGTAGAGGTCCTATGAGAAAGGGTAGAGTTCAGGGGGCGGAGCCGGCGGCCGGAGCAGATGGCTGTGTGAGAGGAGCGCTCCGGCATCCAGATCCTACTCAGCGACTAACAGCGGCTTTTAACAAGAGATCCTCAGCCACAGAGGGAACCCAGACCTCCAGGCACCGAACCGCCATGTCCAGCAAACGGAAAGACCGAGATGTCCCCCACAAACTGACGGACTTCTTCATCCCAGCTGGCTGCAGTGGGATCCAAGATGGCGCCGGACACGCTACACAGGCTGAGCCGGAGGAAGCACGGAGGGGTAAGGAGAATAACAGCAATCACAAAGCACTCACCACAGCAGCCACCCTGAGCTCAACGTCACCCACAAGCAGCCCACTCAAACAAAAAAGGCGCTTACAAGGGGAATCAGACCTGAGGGAACCCGCAGATATAGGGGAGGAGATGGAGGAATCATCCTCACATGCAGCACACCTAAACGCATACCCCACCACGGGCCAGCCGGTCATTGATACTGCTTTGAAGGAGATGCTGCTATCCCTCAGAGGGGCTATACAGCAGGATATGGCGTCTTTTATGCGCTCTACCCGCAGAGAAATTGCAGCCATTGGAGATAGAGTGGATTATGTGGAACATAAGATGGGGGACTTTATGCAGGCACATAATGAACTGGTTGACTCCCATTTTGAAATGGAAGAGGAATTATACTCACTAAAGCTTAAAGTGGCGGATTTAGAGGACAGATCTAGGAGGAACAATGTTAAATTCCGAGGGATCCCAGAATCTGTCAAACCTCCTGACTTAAGCACATTCTTACAAAAAATGATGATGGAAATTATGCCCACCCTTTCTATTAATGATGTCATGATTGACAGGGCTCATAGACTCCATAAACCGCCATACCTCCCTGAAAAGGTTTCGAGGGATGTGATAGCCAGGATCCACTTCTTTCAGACCAAGGACCAACTAATGCGCTACGCTAAGCAACGCCCTACACTGCCAGAACCATATGCAGGGATCACTCTCTACACTGACCTGTCCCAAGCCACCATGGTGGCGCGAAATAAGCTAAACCCTATCACAAAAATACTGCAGAATCATAAAATTTTCTACAAGTGGGGCTTTCTGGTAAAGCTCCTAATTGACCGGATGGAGAATTTATCACTGTCACATCCCTGGAAAAGGGCCTAGAACTTCTTTGCAGATTGGGGTATCTTGCCTGAGAGCGAGGAGCCAGGCCCAAACCCTCACCGCTCTACCAAGCATACCTCTAACCGTCAGCGGAACCAAGTCTGAGGCGAAATAATTCTCGCTTTCGCAAGGCACAGGTTCAACTAACGGCTTCCCGTCTTTGCCCTAGCTCCCCAAAAGAAGTTAGTCACAGCTACGCCAATGGATCTCGACCAAAAAGTAGACCCTGGAAAACAGCAAAACTAACCAGACTTTTTCACCTTAATCTCCTTCATATCTTTCGTTTTTCTCTTTTTGTTATTTTTTTTCCACCATCTACTTGTTACTATGGACCCCCTCGCATTAAACATGTACAAGGGAATCTTGTACACCAGTTTTTGTTTTTTTGCTGTTTTTGTTCTAGTTTACACTGTTGGGTACGCGTTTGTCAAGAATTCCTGTCACTCGGTCCACAGATCGCCCTGTTTATTAACTCTCCTATTCAAGCTCGAAAACATATCCAGACTCGTGCAAATCCCTATCTTAGTACAGGCTCCAACAATTTTGGAAAATCTCGGCCACTCAGCATTGTTTAATGACTGGAATGTCCCTTAATATTTTGTCCTTTAATGTGAGAGGCCTCAATAGCCTGTATAAAACACGGGCGCTATGGCAGGAAGCTCTCTCTCAACGCAGTGACATTGTGTGTATCCAGGAAATCCATTTTAAGGACTCCCACGTGCCCAAATGTTCTCATGCCAGATTCCCCCACATCTTCATGGCCAATAACCCATCAAAGAAGAAGAAAGGGGTATTAATAGCAATTAAAGACTCAATTGCCTT
The DNA here is from genome assembly GCA_018402905.1 of Glandirana rugosa. NCBI lineage: Eukaryota > Metazoa > Chordata > Amphibia > Anura > Ranidae > Glandirana > Glandirana rugosa. Next base: position 2,064,483 of record BLSH010334420.1, on the reverse strand, counting down.
TAAATTGATAGAGGTATGCCCGGACAATTTAGGAAGATATATTATTTTAATAGCGGAGTTTAATAACGCTCTGTACACCCTGGTGAACATTTATGCTCCAAACAAGAAACCCTCCAAATTCCTCAATAGGGTACTCCAGCTAGCTAGGCAAAAACAAAAAGGTAACATAGTCCTGTGTGGGGATTTTTTAACATGGTTATCAACACAAGAATGGACTCATCTACTAATGCTACAAAGGAAAGGGTAGAGTTCCATATGAACCTTGTCCTGACCCAGGGGTCATCTCTGTGATCCCTAGCACATTTGGGGACCCGAGTGGGGTAACCTATGCCCTGGGTATACCTGAGTGGCTAGTAAAACACAGAGCAGTCTCTAGAAACAGAAAGATAGGAGGTCCAGGTGTGATGGGACACCCTGGCACAGGGTGCCTGCATGGACCAGGGACTCTGGCATTAAGCGTTCAGGTAGCTTTCAGTGTCCCAGCATTGGGACACAGGCTGCTTGTAAGAACAAGCCTTCGGTGTTGCGCCTCCTTAGGGATCTGACCAACAGGAAACCCAGCCAGTTTTGGGACCCCAGCGGCGGGGTTTGCACTATACCTTCAGACACTGGAAGTGGGGTACTCAGTCGGCTTGTAGACCCCGGAGGCCGCTACTTAAGGGGGGACTCTGTCAGGATTGAGCTTACCTACTGGTGGCGCTGTGCTGCTCTGGGCTGTTTGCTGCTGCTCTAGTGGCCACCAGCAGGTGTCTCCCCAGAGCTGTAACAATCAGCCACACCTGGGTTCAGCCATTAGATGGCTATTTAAGACTGTTCCTCCCTTTCCCCAGTGCGTCATGATCCTGTTCGCCTCCTTGCTGCCAGATCCTTGTGCTCGTGTCCCCTGATATCCTGAACCTTCCAGTACCCATCTGCCTTGCTCCTGCTTCCTGCCCTATTACCCAGCCTTGATACCTTGCTTCCTTGTATACCCTGTACTCTTGTCCTTTATATTACAGATATTGTATATAGTTATTTTTGGTCCATAGTGTAGTAAGGTTTATTAGTTATTCTTGTTTGTGCATTGAGGGTTTGGTTCTTGTTTTTGTCTTTGAGGTTAGTTTTGTTTGCTGTGTATGTTTTTTGGTGTGTGCTTCACTGTAAATAAATATCACCTTAAAGTTATATACTTGGTTTGGTCTCAGTTTCCTTGTGTAGCTACGTGTCTGGTCTGCCTAGCTGCAGAAACCTGACAGCTCCACTATAACAGCGGTAAAGTTCCGCTAAAACTAGCCCCAGTGTGAAAGTAGCCTTATAAAAAATAAACAGCTTCATCCCCTGCTCTCCTCCCCCAATGTGAGAACTCCCCGCTAAAACCAACCGGGCAGAGGGGAGGAGAGCAGTGGTCGGACACGTGAGTGCCGAATGGCGCTCTGAAATAAGGTATGAAGCTGCATATTTTTCATAAAGCACATACACTCTGGCACATAACTTCATTTAACTCAGGGGATTTAAGGAATAAAACAAAGTTATTTCAGCAGGATTTCATGTAAACTGACCACGGTATCATGAATCAGTAGCCATGATAAACGTGGTCAGTTTACAGAGGGAGGGCATCACCAGGCAGGATCAACCAGGTATTTTAGATTATAGAAAGGGACAAATTACACAGCACAAGCACTGTGCTGCTATTCATGCTTTAAAGGTACAGGATAATTTTTTTTTTTCTTTTTAGGGTTAAAACTGCTTTAATCTTTCAGTATTCTGACCAAGCCCTATGTTGAACATGACCTCCTATATATTGTAGTGTAGGGGGGTTTGAATAGCGGCTCCACTTTTTCTAACTAGTGACACCCTTTTAGCCCTGGTTCACACTAGTATGATGCGGGAGCCAGCACGATTTCAGTATGGGTTATCGCATTGCATAGAACTCAAAGGTAGTTCACATTGCCCTATGCAAACCGTTGCGGGTGTCAATAGAAAGTTAATGACACTGCCAGATCGGATCACAGTGCGAACTGTGAATTCGGACAGGAATCGGATTGCATGGGTCAGGACACCCATGCGATCCAATTCCAGTGCAGGAAAAATATTTTTGTGTGAATCCAATGCGAGTTCAGCCATACAACTGTATGGCTGAATTTGCATTGCACAGACATCGCATGTGATCTTCACAGCAGTGAGATGCGAATCACATGCAATGTCTGACATCGTATATATGTGAACCAGGCTTAATCACTATAAATGAAATGCACTGACCTGGTTGATGCAGGCTGTGTGGTCTTTTTTTTCCAAAAATCAGTGACCTGTGTTCTAGATAAAAATCAATCTGCATCAATATTTACAGTTTCAGTGTAAAGATAAGGAAATGTCATTAAACTGAAGCTATACACATTCCAGTAGATTTTGTGTTTCTCGCTGAGCCACTTCTTTTTCTGAGATCATGTCAGAAAAAAAAAACACATTAGCTGCACGTATGAAAATATAACATTTGTGTTGTAAAATGTTTAGCCGTAGCCTGGTGTCCCCATGCTATGCCCAAATGCCAGGCGATTGTGAAAAGGCAATGCTCCAGCGCTTATCAATGGAGTTTAAAAAAGGATAAGAAAATATTTTCTAAATGTAAGAGGAATGTATATTTTTATTTGAATCATGGTGTGCTTTGTGTATTTCTTCCAGATCTGTGCAGTAATCCCCTGAGAAAAGTTGTCTCTGTACAGGAGCTTCCTGTAATTAAGACCAGTCACTGCTGTTCTCTCTCCTTGTGCAGGGTGACTGGTCTTGTCGCCACCCCTTCTTGTGGTTCTCTGCAGGCAGCCTGTAGTGGGTGGAGATGCAGGCTTGCAGGCTTGCTTTCACAAGGTAATGTCTGGGGGGGGGGGGGGGGGTTAAAGGTATTTGGT